>CM053593.1:273508916-273529663 GCA_028646575.1 Pseudocheirus occidentalis
GTGTGGCATGATGCCCAGTTTAGAGTTTATGCCATTTCTTCCCTAAGCCAAATTCAATGAGAGTAATTGAAAGTAAAGTTGTAACAGTTATCCCTTGCCTCTTCTATATGGGATGATTAACCCCATTTTGTCTCTCCTTGTCTCCTCCTTCTAATCCTCTCCCACCTCAGAATTTCACCTTTTAAAGTATCATCTTTCCTTATTCAATTGATCCTATGCCCTTTATATACACATATACACTCATGCTCAGCTATGTATTCATATGCATATATAGCCTCCTATATAGACATATGAGTAGGTATACATATTTATACATTTGTATTCCCTTCACCAATCCTCATACTACGAAAAGTTTTAAAAGTTACTATTGTCATTTTTCCATATTGGCATATAAATAATTCAAATTTGAAAAGTTTCTTATCATTGCTTTCCCAGGTTTACCTTCTCATACTTCTTGTGTTTGATTATCAAGTTTTCTGTTCTGAACGCACCCCAGGACCACCACCCAAGACCACGATCCAGATCCGGGCGACTCAACACAAGAGCACTTGGTCCTGTGGGGTCCACAGGCCAGGGGCTCTGAAGCACTCCAGTGGGGGCAGCAACAGGTTACAGCAGTTCCTGCTCTTCCCCCACTGCTTCTTTGCCCTGTGGGTATATTGGCCAAACTGCTTTTCCTCCCTAAAATTAGTTTGAAAGCTTCACTTTCACTGACCTTTCTTTAATCCTTGTTTTTCACGCCTAGACTCTAGCTGTGGCTCAGCTGGGCTCCTCCCATCAGCCCTGGGCCTGGCCAGTTTTGCTTTCAGGCTGGGATGGGCTTCAGGCCTACCAGATGAGCCCCTCCTCCTGAGCTGCCTTTCTCTTATCCTTATTTTTCACACCTTGGTAGATGAGGAGTTTGCTGGAAGTGTTGTAGATCTTCTCTCTTGTAGACCGGCTGCGGCTCATCTCGGCTCCTCCCAACAGCTCTGGGTCCTAGCCTGCAGTTTTGGTTTCCAGCTGGGCTGGCCTCGGCTCCCGTTCTGCTCTCATGAGCCCCTGCTGTTGAGTTGCCTTCAGCAAGAGATGTGTCTTTTGTATTTTTCTGAGTTTGAGAGCCTTAGAATTTGTTTAGGGTCATATTGTATGGGTGTTTAGGGTGGCTGTGTGGGAGCTGCAGAACCTTGCTGGTTCTATGCCGCAATCTTGGTTTTGCCCCCCTTAGGTATCAAATCTGATCTTCTCTGTTTATTATCTACAAGAGAAATTAGGTGAGAGTAGCAAATTTCTGCGAGTCTTTGACTCTTGAGAGTTTATACAAAACATTTCACTTAAACCAAGTAAAAGTTAATGTGGGAATGTGTTAATGTTTCTAGGCATCTTTAAAAAAAACATCATTGTTCTAGTATTCCCTCCAACAGTGCAAATGACAACATTACTACCTCTTGTCATTTTGTCCAAATCCTCCCAAAATCTTCCATAGAGGATTGACTCAATTTACTAGAAGCCTCTCTTCTTTAACTCTCCTCTTTTTCACCCCCTAACTAACTTCTCTTTATCTTCTTTATCTCCTGTTTTCAGAAGAAGCCAAATTTACAATGACAGAATATATTATTCATGGTTCATATTCACTTTTCAAATGATGCTTTTTCTACCACTTCTTGTACATATGTAATTATTGGTTATAGAGTAACCTACTTGCTCTGCTATATTTCTCTCTATTGTCCTTTGTGTCTCTTATGGGAGGGATCATTAAAGTGAATTGGACTAGTTGTTAAAATGGATGATATTTGAAAGGAGAGAGAGAGAGAGAGAAAAAGAGAGGGGGGACTTGGGGAGGAGAATGGGGAAAAAAAGAAAGAGTCATTAAGAAGATAAAAGAGCAGAGGATCAAGGTGAAGAAGTAATCTTTAGTGAAGAATAGAGTCATCTTTGAAGAATGGGAGGAAGATGATGCAAATGACAGAAATATGAAGAAATATTGGGGAAAGAAAAAAGGTAGTTTAGGAAGTTCACATGAATTATCTCAAAATCTTAATAAAACAGTGACCAAGTTAATTGCTAAGATATAGGATGTAGATGGGGATTTTGATAAGAGAAGAGATTAGGCCTAATTAACTTGAAAAACATCAATAAAAGAGAAATAAAAGAATGTCTACATAGCTTTAAGGACTCAAGGAGTAATTCTTTCATCTATTCTTCCTTCTCTCCAGTCTCAAAGAAAGAAGTATTCATATTTTTTCATTAAAGCTAACTTTTCCACCTCAATTCCATGATATTGTCATAGATTCAATTTGAGTACCATTTCATCATTTCTTCCTGCATCACTGGACAGATTGAAAGCAGGATTGAAATAGGTAGGCAGTAAGAGCTAACCAGTATTTAGAGTTAGTGAAGCAAAGGGAACTGAAGATCTAGAGGTCTAGTGCTTCAAAGGCAAAAAAGAAGGGCATTATTGAAATGTCTGATCATGCTATCAAGAGTAGATCAAGGGCAAAAGGAAACCAGTGTAGAGCCAAGGGACTGACAGAAGTCAGTATCAAAGTCATGGAGAAAGCATAAATCCAACCCAAACTCAATCCCACTCTACAATATGTCTTCAACCAGTCTTATGTTGCTCCCCTTCATGTCCTGTATGCTCCAATCATTCTGAATTATTCTACAGCTCTCATTTCTGTTCTATACTTGCTCATCTCTGTACTTTTGCTCATCCTATTTCCTACATCTGTATTAGATTCTCCCAAATCTTCATCTCTACCTTTCTTCAAGGCATGAGTCAGATGGTATTTTCATAGAGAAGCAACATGGCAGGGCTGGGATGTGTTGGAGCTAGCAGAACTGGTTCAGAAAAAGTATTATTAAGTTTTTCCCTGCAAACATTTATACCTTGGGAATTGTCAAATATTACAAATCAGAACTTGATTTATCATTTTATTGAGCTAAGAAAGTGAAGGAGAAAATGTTAATAATGCTTATTAAGTCTAAAAGTGTGCTGTGTATACTTTTTTTTTTCTAGAGAGCAAGCTGTTGTACATGTATCAATACATGCCAGCATAGAGGGGTCAGGAACTCATGGGTTCATCTGCCACTTCTCACATTAGTTGTGTTGCCTTGAGCAAGTCACTTAACTTCCCCAAGCCTCAATTTCCTTTCCAAATGTAAAATTAGGAGGTGGGACCCCAATGATCCTCCACAAGCTTTTTCTGATTTCTCCCATAAATCCCTTCATTCCTCAAATTATTCATAACATTCAGTCTGGACTTTTTCTTACTCTTATCACATTCTCTCTTGTATCCCAATTATTTTTGTTTTTGTTTCTTTTCCTCATTAGCTGTAAACTCTTTAAGACTGTTTGTCTTATCTATCTTTGTAACAGCAATATGAACTCAGCATACTGCTTTGCATGTACTTTGCTGAATTAAATTGAAATGGACAAGATTCTAAGAATTCCACAGAGTCTTTTAAAGATTTTGTTAATAAATGAAATAATCTTGAAGTAGTACTGAAATTATAATCTTTCAGAAATTTAAAACAGAATTATAAATTCTATCATTTAAAATGAAAGATGAGGAAATTTAATTAAGAAAAAATACTCTGGATCTGATTCTCATGAACAGGGAGTCTCTCTATGCTGTGGTAGAAAACAATAGACACCTTGATAAGAAACGACCATTACTTCATAGAGTTTGACCTAGAGAAAGGAAAACCAGGAGAGTACCCTCAACAATGAAATTCCAAAGACAAAGAGAAACAATTATGAGAAGAGAAAAAAATAGAAGTTGCCTGAAAAGAAAAATGTTGATAAACAATGAAATCACCAAGCAACTTGCATTTGAAAATAAAACAAAAAAAGTACAGAAGATGGAAGCAAGATATAGTAACAGGAGGAGAATACAAAAATATATCCCCAAATTGTAATAATAGGATTAAAAATGAAAACCCTCATAAAAAAGTAAATCTGTCAAGAAAAATTACAGACCCCTTCTGTAATGGCAGGCGAAGAAGTATTTAGCACCTTGTTTCAGCTATTTAATTATTTATCACCACATTTCAGTTCAAGTTACTTTTGAGCCTATCCCTTGATTATATCAAGTCTTTTTAAGAAACAGAACTTGTGAACCCCACAGTGAGAGGAACTTGCTTATGCAACAGGAAGGGGAGGAATAACGAGGAGCTAATGACCTTATATAAAGGAGAAGCCCAAGCTGGGAAAGGGCAGACCTGAGAAGAGATCAATTGCAGTGGCACAGTTGAGAAGGAAAAAACTTGTGGTATTCAGGCACTCTGTTTGTCTGTTCTGTCTCTGTTGATTTGTGTTTGTAATGCTTTGTACAGAAGCCCTGGGACTTTACTAGAATCCTTGAAAGAGGACTTTCTTGTTGGCTGCTTACAGAAGTCCTGGAGGAGGGTTTCAGTGGTCCTGGGACTATACTGACAACTTGTGTTGAGTTCTCAGACTTTGTGGGTCTCTGTTGATTTCACTGACAGAAAGTAAATTGATGATAGTACCAGCAATGTGTATGAATGTTATTTTGGCTCTGTTAAGTTTTGTCTTCCCAGAAACAGAAACTGAAAATGATTTGAGGTGGACCAGACACTGTGAACTTCGATGTGAAACTGGATAAGGAAGTAGATGAGGAACTGGACAAGGAACTGGATGAGAAGCTGGGTGATGCCTCTGAGTTCAGGTGACAGTTGGGTAAATTCAGGCAAAAGCTGGGAACATGGAAGAAGAACCATAGAATTTGAGAGCCAGCCTCACATCAAGATAAAAAGACCTCTCCTTTAGTACTTAGTGCTGACTGAGAAGATCATGATTTACAGTGGCCTAGGGGTGGGAAAACTTTATACTTTGTACCTTGTACCTCTTAAGGATGATTGAGTTAAGAATGATTGAAAAACCTGGTCTCCAATCAAGAAGAAAGAATGTATTTTGACTGAGAGATTAAGATAATGTGACTTAGGTGTGGAGACCTTTGACCTTTGTGCTTTGTGTCCCTTAAAAAACTTGATCCTTAAGGATGATTGAGTTAAGGACTTACTGAATGATATCTTTTGTTTAAAACTATGTGGCCACTTTAGTGGTAAGTTGTTATGTTATAACATTGTGAATGCTGTACTTTGCTTTCTGTGAATACTTTGCTTTAGTTTACTGCTGAATAGAGAGTTCACTATATTGTGTGATCATAACCTTAAAACTGTTCACAGCAGCAGTCTTCTGGAAAGCTGTTCATGTTTAACTTTAAACCTGCCTCACCCCTCACCCCTCAAATGAAGGATTGTTTGTTGAAAGGAAGAAATTTAGCAATATTGTGGAAAATAAAGATCAAATAAAGACTAGGACCACTTTTCAAGGCAGATGTGATGAAGATAACTGAGAGACAGCAAAGTTATCCAATTTTATTTTTCTCTGGTATTCTCTGCCAAAGTAATAAATTTTGAATATGTCCTTTGGACATAATAAAAATGCTAATAGGGAACTGATTCTCAAAATAAGTAGGGAAATAGCAAGAGAATATCCAGTTTTCCTTGAAATGGGGAAGTGGTTCTCCTAATCCCCTCTGCTGTTTACTCACATCTGGAACTTTGATTTCATTCCTGAGTGTCTCAGCTTAGGGAAGACAACCAAAAAGTAGAGAACTTTTAAGCCAAGTCAATAACAAGGGGGAAAGGCATTAAATATATTACATTTGAAGATTACTTGAAGGAATTCAAGATGTTTAGCCTGGAGAAGGGAGTATTCAGTGGGACATGATAGTAGTCCTCATGTATCTGAAAAGCTGTCATTTCATAGAGGAATTACCCTGGTCCTAGTTGCCCTCATCCTACAAAATCAGGAACAAAAAGGAGAAATCATAAAGAGGTATATCTAGGTGGAGAGAGGGACCAATATAAAACTTTCTAAAATTTACATTAGTGATAGAGGGAGCTAAGTGGTACTCTAGGTAGAACTCTAGGATTGGAGTGAAAATCAGAGTTAAATTTTACCTCAGATGCTTCCTAGCTATATGATCCCAGGCAAATCATTCAACCTATATGTCCCACAGTTTTCTCATCTGTAAAATGGAAGGGGAGGGGATTTGATGGTTTCGAAAATCCATGAAAGCTTAAAAATCTTCTAAGAATCCATTAAGCTTGAAAATCTATGATTAAAAGGGCATATGCAAAAGGGATACAGATCTGTTCAAAAATGGAATGGGTCACATCAGGAAGTAGCAAGTAGCCCTTCTCTTTGGAGTTCTTTTCAATAGATTTTGGAAGACTACTTATCAGACATGTTACAACAGAGCTTCCCCCACCCCCCACCCCCAATTAACAGATGCAATAGAAGACAATTGAAATTCTTTGACTATAATTCCATGGGTTCCTTTCCATTCCATACTGAAGCCATAAAATTTACCAAGGAGAAAGTTATAATGGTCAAAAAATTATAACCGAGAATTGAAAGAAGATCTGTAGCAGTAGGGAAAAATTAGAGCAAGGTATAGTTTTAGCCAAGATTTTATGAGATGTGATAGGTCAGGGTAGTGGGGTTGCTGAGGTCCTCAGTATGACAGGATGGAATCAAAGCAATATCTTATTCTTCCTGTATGTAGAATATATGAATATATATATACATATGTATACACATATATGTATGTATGTTTATGAATATATAGCATATGGTTATGTAGAGAGGCATAGTGAATAAAGGCCCAGTCTTTCAGTCAGGAAGACCAGAGTCAAAGTCTGCCTCTAGCTGGGTGACCATGAATATGCCTTTTGACTTCATTACTCCCCAGACAAATCTCCAAAACTATTCATTATAGATAAACTGTCAGCCAATGGTGGATTCTCCATGCTGGCAGGTCTGTACTACTGCACTACCCCTCAAAAATCAACATCATGCATTTGCTGAAGGGTTATTATGTTCTCTTCTCTGTAAAAGGTAACTTTTAGACAATTTGGCTTTAAAAAATCATTCCTACTGTTTGAAGGTAAATATGGAAGCTCTGTTATGACAATATCAAAGGAAAACTATCATATTTAGAATCAATGACATGAGTTAGTCTCTTAGCCTCTCTAAGCTTCAATAGGTAAAATGGATATTAAAACATCTGTCATTCCAGATTTATAATGTTATATGAATATTGAATGCCATAATGTAAATAAAAGTACTTTTTAATAGTATAGCTGTATATAGATGTGAGCTATGACTACTGAAGCAGCGAGGTGATTCAATAGATAGAGCACTGGAAAATCTAGATCCTCAAGTACTGCCCTTTGACTGAATTTAAACTTCACAGACAAGTGTCCTTAATAAAAGGATTTATTCTGAAAAATTTTTACTCATTCCAAAGGTTGCACTCAAGAATATAGAAGGCCACATGTGGCCTCAAGACCTCAGGTTCCCCAAACCCTGTTGCAGTGGCTCATGAAGACATAACAAAAATTGAAGAATAACAACAAATAATTATTACCTTATGGAAAGTACCAACAAAATACTCTATGAATACCTGTATTTGTGTGCTCATTTTAACAAACATTTGGGGAATTTAAAGTGTGGAAGGAGGCTACTGCCCATACTCTACTGATTAAAACTAAAACTAAGTTCTTTCCTTAAAATTCATCAATATGTAAATTACCTTTATCTTTGCATTGACCAAATTGGTCCTGCAGCTGCTCCTATCAAGGGGATACAATTGAATCAAATGATACAGAGTTAATCTGCCTTATCATAAAAGATGCTAAAATGAACGTTCAATCTGAAGGATCACAGTACATACTAATGTCTGCCTTACCCTGAAATGAGTTAAAGGAACAATCAACAGAGCTCATCAAAGGTGTCATAATAATTAGGGCCAGGGTGCCATCCCTTACAGCTTAGTCTTTTACGTCCAAAATTTGGAACTACTTCATATTTTCATTCAATTAGAAATTTTCTGATCCTCTTATGCCTTTCAAAATCCTGACCTCTTTTCGAGCAAAATTAGGTATTGGAGCTAATTGATGTACTTAAAATTTTTATTCCAACTCTTCATCATCTGAATATTAACTAAATCTGAGGGATATGCTAAAAGATGATATTATCAAGGCTTAACTTCAGAGGCTCAGGACATTAGATGAAGAAAATAAAACCATGTCTGATAAACACAAAATATTTCTTCCAGTGGTGAGACTGGAGTTGTGAGATTCCTTTAATCCAATACATGCAGTCTCAGAATGAAAAGATACATGATGTCGTATGTCAAAGGATTGGTGCCATTGTGTAATCACCTTCAATCATAGTTGCACCTTGAGGTAGGACAATCCCATTCTCATCTCCCACCATTTTCTCATGTCTAGCATGATAAGATCAGACCAGTGTTCTAAGCTTCTAGAATTTCCAAAATAGCAATTTATACTTGTATTATATAATTACATATTTAACCAACTTTTTATAAGCAAGTAAGTTTACCTCATTGATGTCTGCCAATTTACTAAGGCTCCCATGATTCCTTACTTACAAACATACCCGTATCTCCTTCATCCTCAAAAAGCTTTCCCTTGATTCTTCTTTCCTGCTAGGTATTATCCCATATCTCTCTTTTCTTTTGTGGTTAACTTCCTTGGAAAGATCATCTACAATGGCTGCCTTGTTTGGCTTTATTTTCGCTCTCTTCTTATAACTGTACAGTTGGATTCTGAAATCATAAGTCAACCAAATTTGATAAGTCAGCCAAAATTTATTTCTCTGAAGTTACCTATGATCTATTAATTTCAAAATATAGTGACCTCTTCGTCATTCTTCCTGACCTTTCTGCAGCCTTTGACACCATTGATCACCATCTTTTTAATATTTTCTTTACTCTCTATGTTTTCATGACCCTCATGTCTCCTGGTTTCCTTCTACTTATCTGAATAATTAATCCTTCTCAGTTTCTTTTGTTTGATCTTCATCTTGTTCATACCTGTAGACCCTGTCTATCCCCCAAATCTTTTTCCTGTAAATATTCATGATGTACAACTGTGACACTCTGTATAGTCATCAAATACTTGTTTTCTTTTATTCCTTACCCTAAAGTCTTATTTTAGGTCCTGTCTAGCCCTACCAAGTATCAAAGCACAAATTGATTTAATTTGTAATATCCTATAGTTTTATAAAATTTGTCTGCTTTTCATACTCTTTCAGAGATCTTGGAACATAATTGGAAGTTTTGCAGATTCTTAGCATGAAGACTACAGTACAAGATAGCCAAATGCCCCATCAAATGTGCCTTTGAGCTCAAAATAAAACTGAAACTGCTAACATTTTCATTTACCTCTCCAAATGGAATCTATGCAACATCCTTTCATTTAGCTACATCCTCCTTTTTTTAATTTTATCTATGGCAAGAATTTGAAAATTAACATAATATAATTGTACTTCCCCCATGGATCACTGTAAAAAAAATCACACTACAGCACAGTTAAATTTACATTTATAGAGTTAAATAAAAACCTAAATATATTTTGATAAATATAGAATTGGATAAAATTTAAAAGTGCACGATTCTTAGTCCTCTCTGCCCCCTTTTCAACCTGTTCTCCATAGACATTATACAATTAAAAAAAACTACAAAGGAATCAAACAGTACTGAAGGTCATTTTATATATTCACTTGTTTAATACATTGCCATGGCCAAAGAATTCATCATTACATGACCATCCTATGAGTGATGAAGTTTCTGTACACACAGGGCCAAAAATATGAAATTAGAGCTAGTCTATTGCCTGAATCATGTACAAAGCATGGTGAAATCTTACAGTGCTTTCATTGTGGCTATAGTCTTCAAGAGTTCAGTGCCAATTCCATGCCATAATGATGCCCAGTTAGAGTGTCACACAGGTACTTAATCAATACATAATCCTCTGGTTAAAGAATAAAAATCACTCTTGCTTTGTTTTGACCAATAGCAGCAACAATGGCTCCCGTATATGTTGCAGAAGGCCAGAATAAAGTCAGCAGAGTGTTTGTAGACATAGCATAGTCTCTGGAGCTATTCTCCCATCTCATTTATTTTGGGAGACCTACATTACACCTGAGGATTCTACCTGAGATACAATGGGGGGATTGAATGGCTATCTTTTTAATCATTAACAACCATAAATCCCCATTGGTATATTTCCCTCATGATCATCCATTGATATCAGTTGGTCAAACAGATTTACTTAGCTCTTATAAAGGGGTATTTAGTAAGGTGATCTGCTCCCCCCCAAAGCATTTACATCTCAGGAACTTGGCTGCAGGCTTCTACAAACTGAACTGCCAGGGTTCAAATTCACAAGGTACAAAACAGCTTCCTGATTTTATATAAACCACACAGGGCATCGCCAAGTCTCTCAATCAACTCTAAAAATACTTCTTTTGCAATGTCATTCCATGCTATCTGAGGCCTTTCAAAGACTTCTAAATTGACCATAGATTTTTTCCCCTATTCTGAAGTCTTTCATTGATTCAATGGGGATGTTTTCATTTGGTTTAAGTAATAGGGCATAGCATCTTATTATTTAAATGAAGAAGTGGAGCATTTTGATTGATCTGCTCAATCAACTCCAACTCTTTCATTTATCTTCCTTTGAAAATTAATCTTCTTTTTAATCATTACCTTTGCTCATGGTAGAGGTCTTTTTATTCTGATGGCTTAGCAAACGTAGCCATGGTTTACTGAATATATGGCAAGCTTATTTATAGTAATCTATCCCACCTAAGGTCAGAGACTTGCTGAGTGTACATTAGAGACTTTAAAGAAGTCTTATTTGTTTATAGGCTTATCTCATTTTATTATGCTTTGTGTTATCATGTATGTTTTGTTTTTGTGTTTGTTTCTACAAGTTGAAGACTTATGGACACCCTCCATAGAGCCAGTCTGTTGGTGCAATTTTTCAACAATATGTGCATGTCTCTGTGTCACATTTTGGTAATTCTCACAATATTTCAAACTTTTTTCATTATTATCACATCTGTTATGATGATGTATGGTCTATGATATTTGATGTTACTATATTACAATTGTTTTGAGTGACAAAAATAGTGACCATATGCAATGGTGAGCTTAATAAATGTCAGGTGTGTTCTGACTACACTTATTGGCGATTTCTCTATTCTGTCCATTTCCTTGGTTTTCGCTATTTCCTGAGACACAATAATATTGAAGAATATTACATTAACTTAATTGGTGAAGCAGTGGCACGGTCTGAGAGGATTGACTCAAATTTTGAAAGAAATTTTATTGCTGGAAAAATGCTATCAAACAATATCACGTGCTACAGGGAAATCTTTCATGAAAACAAGAGTCAATTGATATGTCAACCTGCATTGTTGTCTTATTTTAAGAAATTGCCGCAGTCATCCCAACCGTCAACAAATACCTCCCTGATTAGTCAGAAATCATTAACTTTGAGGCAAGATCATCCACCAGCAGAAAGATAACAACTCATTGATAGCTCAGATGATGGTTAGCATATCTTAGCAATGAAGTATTTTTAATGAATATATGTACACTAATTTTTAGACATAATACTATTGCACTCTTAATAGACTATAGCATAATAAAACATAACTTTTATATGCACTGGGGAACCAAAGCATTTTTGTGACTTGCTTTATTGTGATATTCTCTTCATTTTGGTGGTCTGGAACCAACTGACAATATCTCTGACATTCAAATGCATTTCCTTGTTTTCCTCCTGTCAAGATACTGAGAAAAGTTATTTTTGCCCTCTTCCCAGTGAAATATTCAGGGAAGAACTTCTCTTTAGTCCTGTCAGGAAGATTGAACAATGCATTCTTCTGCTGCATTTATGACTATTTACAGAGAAGAAATAAGCCAGTGAAGCAAGGACATAGTTGCAGACCATCAGGCAAATGATGAGTAGTACCTGAAGCAAGTCAAGTTAGAACCTACATAGAGACATGACCAATGGACATGTGGAAAGAGAGAGATTGCAAAGCAGGCAGAAATAGGGAGGAAAGAAATGGAAAAGATAACCCTAGATACTAACATACTCTTTTACTAAAGTCTTCAGCCTTAGGACTCACCTAATTACATATTCTCTCTATAGAACTAAAATAAGTCCATTACTTACTGTGCCAGAACTGCAGATCTGGGTAGAAATCATAAATGTAATCCTATTTAATGTTTAGTACTAGGTAGTACTATAATGTAGAAGGAAAAAAAAAAGAAGGAAGCAATGAAGGAAGCAAGCATTTACTATTTACTATGTGCCAGGAATTGTGCTAAGTACTAAGGATACAATACTATCAAAAAGAGAGCTCCTACCCTCAAGAAACTGTCATTCTAATAGAAGACAATACACAAAAAGAAGCTGAAAAACTAGACAGGAAAGGATTGAAGGTACCTGGCACAGAGGTATAATTTTGAGTCTCAAAGCCAAGATCTTACAGGTGAGGGAACTGAAGGTTGGTCTTGGTCCCTCCCACCAAATAGAGGTTCCAGAAGGATGTCACCAACGAGAGAAAGGCACAGGCTTACAGGGAGATGTTCCAGGTTGAGAAGACTATAGGGAGTTTTTGGATATTTCATGGCAAGGAGGCCTCAGGCACTGATAGAAATTCAAAGAAGAGAGCATGGCTTGGCTGTTGAGGAACCAAAATCAGGGCTAAAAGGGAAAGAACAGAGAGAAAGGACATTATACTCATTTGGGAATTGACTGATCTTGTCTTCTGTTGCTTTATTATTTTTTTCTATCCTTACCAAATGTTTTATTTTTTCAGTGATGTGCCTTGTTCTGATACACCATATCTGTTGATATGGTGTATCAGAATATCTAAACTTGAATTTATTTCAGATTTTTCATTTTTTAAACTGGTGTGGGGAAAGTAATCTAAATAGATAAATTAATATTAAAAGTTCCCATGATTTGAGAAGGTGATCTGGAATAGCAAAGAGAATGCTGGGCATTAGAAGCATAGAAAACGACTTTTTTTCCCCCTCATCTATAAAATGAAGGATTTGGGTTATACACTCTGTAATGTACATTGTGACACTAAAACTATTATATAGGTATGAAACTTTCCATAATTTGTGGAAGCAATATAGCACTAAGGAAGTAGTACGACATTCAGAATCAAAGGATTTGGATTCATATCCAGACTTTAATAACAGGTTTCAATTTCCTCATCCATAAAATGGGAAAGTCAGATAAAATGACCTCTAGTGTTCATTTCAGTTGGCCAGAAGAAAGTTGGGATTTCAACAAGTTACAAAAAAATGTGCCATAATTATTTACTTTTATTCTTTCAAATAATAATGTCACAGCTCTGTTAATCTCCATGGCCATTTAAAATATAGTTTTACTTTGAAATGAGATTACTGCAAATTGTAGTGAGATGTTTTTTTCCAAGAAACAGTAATGTTCCTTTTTAATAAAACTTTCCATACTATCAATAAACTTGTCCTAAGCTATGATGAATATTATTCCACAGAAAGCTTAGCATAGTGTGAATATTTAAAGTAGTGCAGATGTGTAATTACTAACTCAGTGGAACAAGTGGAGCAGATGTTTTCAGGAGTGCCTAATTGCACTACCTCCAAATTCATACCAGTCTTTAAGTATTTTTTTTCTGGCACAGTAAAAAGAGAGTAATTCCAAAACATCCTGGTAAGTTCCTTTTATTTTTTTTAAACTGACTCCTAAAGGAACATCTTCCTTTGATTAAAATCAATTTCAGAAATGCATGACATAATGCAATTTCCATTTACTTGGCAACCTCAATGGATATTAAGGGATCTATCAAAAAACAAACAAACATTAGGTCCATTTAAAAAATGTAAAAAAATGATTTGAACATACTAGGAAAGGTGGAAATTGAAATTCTCCATCAATTATAATCCCACAGATCACCTTGTAATAATTTTAGACTTATAAAATTTTAGAAACAGAAGATACAGCATCAATTTAAACTCCCAAACAAGTGCAGGAATTAGTCCTGCAAAATGGACAGGAAACTCACTACTTCAAGTAAGGCGACCTATCTCCTTTTAAAGCAATTCTAGTTAGAAAGTTTCTTTAAAGGAAGTCAGAATCACATCTTTGCGATGGAGACCCTTCAGTCCTATTTCTCCTCTATGGAACAGTCCAAAGTAGGCCTAATCCCTTCTCCATATGTCAGCCCAAAGCATATTTGAAGGCACCAATCATAATTAGATGTGCCTAAAAATATTGTCATGATGCCATTAAGTGTAAGGGCAGTCAGCTGCTTGTACTTATTAGGCATTACTTATTCATTGTGCACTATACTAAGCATGGGAGATACAAAGAAACACACACACACACACAAATACACACCCCAAAGCAAAAGCAAAAACCCAATCCCAGCTCTCAAGGAGACTGTAGTCAATACTCTTATTAAAAGATGATAAAAAGTAAATACAAACCTCCATATGTGGTTTGATTGTTATATTCTATAACTGAAGAATTGTGAAGTAAAGTATGGAGTTTAGGTAAAAGGGTATATTACTATGGGGCAGTATAAAAAAAAAGATCTGATATGGAAATATGGGAAAAGATCTGCTTGTTTGAATGGACTGTGACTTCAGCTCCAGTCAGTTGTGTGACATATGGAGTAAAAAGTTTAGTCAATTTTAACATATAAGCTTGGTTTCAACTCCATGAAATATTGAGACTCTTGGAATTAACTGATCACCTGAAATCTCATCACCATTCAGAATGACTCAGTTTTTGATACCCAACACCTTTTCAGCTTCCTCAGTTATTTCTCTCCTCTGAATGGAAAGCTAGAAGTAGAGCACTACACTCTTCCCAAAGCTTTCCTTTATAGAGAACACCAAACCTTCAAGGAAACTCTTCATTTCCCACAGCAGCTCAGCTTGTTTTTAACTCTTTAGAAAATCATGCCCCCTGGTCCTCTATTCCCTGGATTTTCAGCTTTTTTGTGAGTTGTCTTTTTCCATTAGATTGTAGTTTGAAAGACATTTTTTACAATGTCTCCTTTTCTTATTTGTATTTCCAGAACTTACCATTGTTTGGAACACATTCAGCACTTAGTGATTGTTTATTGAATTGAACTGAATTGAATTAGAAAGGGGAGGCTTGGTATCTAGAAAGAAAGATGGTAATCCCATTGTGCTCTGTCCTAGTCAAGGACACCTGTATTTCATGTTTAGTTCTAAGATTCATGTTTGAGGAAAAACATTCACAAATTTCATGGCCTTAAGAGGAGCACTACCAGCATTCTCAGGTGATTGAATGAAATTCTAGCTGACCACTTGTCAGAAATGTTTTAGCAGGGATTCCCACTAAAGTATGGTCTGGATTGGATCACTAAAAGAAGTGGTAAGCCAAGATGGCACAGTAAAGTCAGGGATTCACCTGAGCTCTCCCAAATTCCCCTGCAAACAACTTTAAAATAATGCCTCAAATCAAATTCAAATCAAAATCAACAAAAGTTTGGAGTGAAAAAATTTTCTAGCCAAAGACAATTTAGGAGTTTATCAGGAAAATATCTATTTCCCCTGTGTGGTAATTGGGCCTGGAATAAAGTACTATAGGCCCTGTCCAGGTAAGCCAGCAGTGTGCTTTGGAGTGGCTACATCAGCTGTTGCAGTTGTGTGACAGTAAAGGGGTCAGACAAGTGTTCAGAAGGAGATTACAGGGGGACCCTTTACTGTCACTGAGTAATGGACTGGTATTGCCTATATATGATTCTGGATTGCAGACTCAGGGCAAAGAGGAGCTCTGTCACTTGCAAAGCAAGGACCCTGATCACATTTCCAAAGTGAAGAAGAATGTTTGTGGTCACTCATAGGGGAGTAGTGGCCCTGCTGTCAGGTCTAAGGGAGAAAGGAGGAGCCAGAGGAGCATTAGGAGACACAGTCACAATTAAAAGGTTATAAGGAGAGAAAGAGCAACTACAAAGGTGCAAGGTAGTTCTTGTGGTTGCCTACAGAACAGAGCACAAGTCAGGAGAGCATTGGCCACACCTTTTCTTAGATCATAACACCATGAAAAAACCTGAAAATTTATAGAACCCCAAAATTATCTCTGAAAACAGCAGCACAAATAACCTGAAGCTTGGAATGGTGCCCCTTCTACCCCAGGACCACAGTCCAATTTTAACATAAAGTTCAAAGTCAAGAAATAGGCTAGTGACAGGGAAACTCAAGATACAAACTCAGAAGAGGATAATGAAATCAAAGTAGCTACATGCAAAGTTTCAAAGAAAAGTGTGAATTAGTCACTGACCTAAAAGAAATGCCTGGAAAAATTCAAAGGGGATTTTAAAAATCAAATAAGACTGGTAGAGGAAAAATTGGGGGACAATGAGAATAATACAAGAAAATTATGAAAAGAGAGTCAACACTTTGGTAAAGGAAGATTAATAAGGGAGGATCTTTTGAACTCCAAGGTCCCATGCATCATATTTGGGCATTATATTCTGATCAATATAGCTTGAGACTACATTAAATTTTTTGGTTGCTATGTAATATTATTGACTTATTAAATATCAGTATGTTTAGTATAAAAGCTAAGTAGATTAGAGGGCTAGACTTGGAAACAGAAAGATTTAAGTTCACATCCTGCCTCAGATGCATATAAGCTGTGTGATAGTGGGCAAATCACTTAACCCCTGTCTGTCTCAGTTACCTCAGTTGTAAAATGGGAGTGGTAAAAGCACAAACTTCACAGGGTTGTTGTGAGGATCAAATGAAATATTTCCAAAGAACTTTGAAATAATTAAAACCACAGCTAACTATGATTATTAGTCAATTCATCTATTTTATCCTTTTTTTAACATGAAGTTAGTTTTACCTGCCCTATGGTTCAAATCTAATAAAGAATTTAGAAGTAATAACTAGATATCTATAACACTTAATGTAATGCTAAAGCATGGCTGAAAGAAACTAAGAAAAATAAATGTATAAGACAATCATACCCAGATAATGGCCCAAACTCTTTTCATTCAGATATACATGTGTGTGTATTTATATTTATAATTATCTAACCTTTCTGAATTTTAGTTCTTGCATATGTGAAATAAGGATATTAAGCCAGAAAAAAAGAGGCTTCTTAACCTGCAAACTCCTTGGTGGTCCATAGATAGATTTCATGGGGTCCCTGAACTTGAGTATAAAAATATACATCTTTATTTCAATATAATTGGGTGCCTTTGAAATTCTATGTATTTTGTCATATGCATTTAAATAAATTATTTTGAGAAGTGCCTCCTCTCCTCCCCCCAAAAAAAGAAAAAATGAGATCTATGATACAGAAAATGTTAGCTAATCAATCATTTTGGCAGGGAGGAAGATAAGAATCCTTTGAAGCTTCCAACTTTAACATTGTATAACATTATCTAATATTATAATGAAGATCTGATATTCAGAGACCCACTGAGTTAAGAAAGGATATCACTTGAATAGTTCCTATTAGTTAATAATGCAAGTTGATTTAACATACTGCTTCCTGGAAGTCAGACTATATCACCCTGAGAAGGACATAAGTCTGGAACAAATCATGTTATAAACTTCCTCTCCTTGTCACTTTGTCACTCCCCTCCACAGAAGTCTGAGACAGGTATAAATAGGACACTGTAAACACCAGGATAAGGCTCAATTATGAAAGGAAGTCAATAACTCATTCGACAAACAAGAATTCAGTATCTACTCAATGTAACACACTAGGCTATCTACTTGGGGAGATACAATAAATAATGCCTACAAACTTCTAAACCAAACTTCCAGAGGAAAGCTTCTCTGGCTTCCATCAAAAAAGATTTAAAAAACCACCTTTCACAGGAAGTATTTCATGACCACTTCCCCTTTAATGCAAATTACTTACTTCTATAGATTATTTCCAAATTACACAAGTGTGTGTGTGTGTGTGTGTTTACAGAGACACAGAGACTGAGATAGACAGAGACAGACAAAAAGACAGAGAGACAGAGATTGCTTATACATAATTGTGTATATGCTACCTCCTGCTTTAGGGTGTGAGTTCCTTTGGAGTAGAGACTCTTGCTTTTTTTTGTATCCCCAGTCCTTAGTTCATAGTTCTTGATGCACAGTAGGTACTTAATAAATGTTTGTTGACAGTTTGACAGAGCAAAATATTATAATATAGCATGAATATATAGAAAGAAGACTAAGTGCTATTCAGTCAGAAAACTCATTTCTAGTTTTGGGAATTGGGGACTTTATGGAAGAAGCAACATTTGGGGAAAAAAAAGATATAGGATTTCAATAGGTAAAGATAAGAAGGCAGACATTCCAGGCAAAGGGAACAAGTGTGGGCAAATACAAAGAGACTGGAAAGTATTAAGTATGTTTAGGGGATGACAAGTGATTCATTTCTGGTAGCACTTAGGAATATAAATGGACATGCTGTTAGATAAAACCAGTTAAAAGGTAGTCAACTGCAGTTAAAATCTGTGGAGACAATTGTCACACTAAGGAGACTGGTTGTTATTTGGTCAACAATGAGTAACCACTGAAACTGTTTAACTAGTGAAGTAATATGATTATACCATGCATCAGAAAGAGAAGTCTAGCAATGGTGTGCAAAATGAAACAGAAAAAGAAGACTTAGAGGAGACAGAGACACCTGCTAGGATGACAGAGCAGACCACTCTCTAGGGATCTGCTTAATAGTCCCATCATCTTATTTTATAGTAAATGATTTCTGAATGACACTAAAGAGGATGCAATTAGAGAGAATTTGTGTTGCTAATTATAGGAAGTGACAAACTCCAGTGCCCTAATTAGCGGTAAAGGTACAAGCATGGCAGTTTTGAGAAAGGAGGGACCAATGTGGATGAAGTAATAGCGGAAAGTTTTATGGAGGCCATAAAACTCATCCTGTACACCAAACAGTAGAATTCAAGTAACAGGCAGAAAAAATGGTCACTTCTCCAGTGGGAAGAACATGAGGGAAAACTAAGAGGTAATAACAGACTACATTTTCAGGGAACAGTATGGCTACTGACCTACCTGTAAAAGAGGCTTCATTTTGGTGAACAACATAACAAAAGGATGGGTAGATAGACAGAAAGACATACATGGATAGAGGGTCAGCTTAAGATTCAAAAAGGCCTGGGGGAGTGCTAAGGAGCTATATGGCTTTATAGTGATAGAATTTCTTTCAACCACTATAGCTCCCCAGATGGCCAGGAAATCAGCTTGGGAAAAGATTGAATAAGGCTGAGATAGAACAGGTAATACTCTCTAGGTCCTTTATTTTTAGCATTTCTTTCTTTTCTGTCTGTTCCAGTGGTCAACAAAAATGCTAGTCTCTCTTTATAACACTTTAAAGTTACAATGCGATGTACATATTTTCCTTCATTTGATCACGATAGGTACCCTGTGAGGTAGATGCTTCAAACAGTGTCTTTTCATTTTGTATATGGATAAACTAAGACTCAAATATCTTGCCTATTGCCTCTCAACTAGAAAATGGTAAATCCAACCTGTCCAGTTTCACATCCAGTGTTGTTTCTACTACAATATGGTAGAGTTGGTTATCATCAAGAAATAGAAACTGATTATTACCTAAGGATGTTTAGGAGTAGAATGACCAATGTGAGGTCGATAGTCCTTTGAAGCAGATAATATAGATATCAGCATTACTGTGGAATCACATTCTTGAAAAAAGAACACAAATATGAACTTGAAGACATAACTTCTTTAGTAAACAATGGACATTTCTAAAATTATCAAATACAACTAGAAAGAATCCTTCGATTTCTATTTTACCTTCTGATTCCAGGATACCAGAGTAGTTGTATTTAATAATTCCTTGAAACATAACTAATGCCCAATACTTTCAGTATTGGTCTTTCAGTACTGACAGGAATACTTTCATGTAGTCCAATAATTCTTAAATTCTTTTTTCTTGATCTATTTTCCAGTTCTGTTGCTTTCTCAATAAAATAATTCATATTTTTTCTATTTTTCATTCTTTGTATTTTATTTTATTGTTTCTTCATGTCTCAAAGAGTCATTAACTTTCACTTGCCCAATTCTAATTTTTTAGAACTATTTTCTTTAGTGTTTTTTTGTGCATCTTTTCCTATGGGGTCAATTCTATTTTTTAAGGAGATATCTTAAGTTAACTTTCATACTTTTTAAAAATTTGGCCAATTCTGCTTTTTAAAGAGATTTTCTCTTCACTGAATTTTTGTTCTTTTGCCATTTGCATTATTGTGTGTGTGTGTGTGTGTGTGTGTGTGTGTGTGTGTGTTTGACTTTTATTTCCGGCAAAGTTCTACAAAGCATTATTTTTTTATATATTTTTTTAAATTTTAATTTATTTTCTTGGTTACATCATTCATTTCCACAAGGTTCTGAGTTACAAATTTTCTCCCCTTCTTGCCCCTACCCACCATACCAAAACATTGATCCTACTCTAAGGCCCCTCCCACAATCTGCTCCCTTTTATGTCCTCCTCCAACCCCCCTCTAGCTTTTTAGTAGGGCAGGGAGGGGCTCACTGCCCCCATCCTTGTATGTATTATTTCCAAGTTGCATTTGATTGTATAGCTTTAAATTCTAGATTCTTGAAATTCCTCCCCTGTCACCCACTCCCACTGGAAGGAGCAGCAATTCAATACAGGCTGTACATGTGTAATTACACAGGACATCTCCATGGTGGGCAAATTGTGAGAGGCTGATTGTATGTCCCTCCTTTCTATCCTGCACCCCCCCTTGTTTTGTTCTCTACCCTGTCCCTGTCCCTTCACTGAGGTGTGTGCTTCCCACAACCCTCCCCCCCACCCCGCCCTTACCT
>CM053593.1:273530163-273560554 GCA_028646575.1 Pseudocheirus occidentalis
GGAGATATTTCACATTGCCTTCTATTTTTTCATTTGTTTGGATCTGTTTAATAGTATCTTGATTTCTCATAAATTCATTTGCTTCCATTTGCTCCACTCTAATTCTGAAGGAATTATTATGTTCAGTGAACTTTTGAGGTTCTTTTTTCATCTGGCAAATGCAACTTTTTAAGGCATTCTTCTCCTCATTGGCTTTTTGGGCCTCCTTTGCCATTTAAGTTAATCTATTTATTTTTTATTTTTTGTCTTTTTTTGGAGAGGAAAAGGCAGGGCAATTGGGGTTAAATGACTTTCCCAAGGTCACACAGCTACTATGTGTTAAGTGTCTGAGGCTGGATTTGAACTTAGGTCCTCCTGGCGTCAGGGCTGGTGCTCTATTTACTCTGCCACCTATCTGCCCCAAGTTAATCTATTTTTTAAGGTGTTATTTTCTTCAGTCAGGTTGTTGATTCTCTTTTCATGATTTTCTTGCATCATTCTCATTTCTCTTCCCAATTTTTCCTCCACTTGAATTATTTAATTTTCAGATCCCTTCTTAATTGCTGCTATGGCTTATAACCTGTTTACATTTTTCTTGGAAGCTTTTGGTGCAGAAGTTCTGACTGTGTTGTCTTCCTCTCGGCTCCATGCTTTGAACCTTTTTGTCCCCAAAAAAGGAATCTAAAGTTGCATTGCTGAGCTTGGTTTGCTTCCTTTGCCTGTTCATGTTGCCAATCAATTAACTTGACTTCTGAGCCACTATAGATCTTTGCTTTATCCCAAAGAGCTTTATCCCAAATTTTCACAGCTGCTGGTGCTATTAGGAGACCACCATATCTGCAGCCCGCATCCACTTTGGCTCACTGGTCACACACCTCAGGACCACCACCCAAAACCACAATCTTGATCCAGGCAGGTTAAGGCAAGAGCACTTAGCCTCTGAATGATCACTTGGAACCCCTGCAATCTGCAGCCCCCAAGCTCTGAAGTAGCCACATGGAGACAGCTGCAGGGCTTCTGCTTCTGCTGCTTTCTTGCCCTGGGGACATTTGGCTAGACCCACTTCTCTCCCCCAAATTTAGCTTGTTCTGGCCACCCTTGGGCCAACTATCAGGACTGGCTGGTTTCGATTTCCAGGGCTCTGCCTATAGCAGGAGATGTGTTTTTCTGTAATTTTATGGGTTCTGGAGCTCTAAAATTTGTTTAGAGTCATATTTTTTAGGTATTTGAGGTGGTTATGAGCAGAGGTGAGGAGTTCTCCTGCTTCTATGCCATCATCTTGTCTCCTCCCCCTTCACATATGTATTTATGCCCTACAACTATCCTCATACTGAGAAAAGTCTCTTAAGTTACAGTTATCATTTTTCCATGCAGAAATGTGAATATTTCAACTATAATAAGGTCTTTATGATTTCTTTTCCCTGTTTGCCTTCTCATGATTCTCTTGCTTCTTGGATTTGAACATCAAATTTTCTATTCAACTCTGGTTTTTTCATCAAGAATGCTTGAAAGTCCTCTATTTCATTGAATGACCATATTTTCCCATGAAACATTATACTAAGTTTTGCTGGGTAAGTGATTCTTGATTTAATCCTAGCTACCTTGATCTCCAGAATATCATATTCCAAGACCTTTGATGCATTAATGTAGTAGCTGCTAGATCCTGTATTATCCTGATTGCATTTCCACAATATTCAAATGGCTTTTTCTTGGCTGCTTATAATATTTTCTCCTTGACCTGGGAACTCTAGAATTTGGCTGTAATATTCCAAGGAGTTTTCTTTTTGGGATCTTTATCAAGAGGTAATTGATGAATTCTTTCCATTTCTACTTTGCCTTCTTGTTGTAAAATATCAGGGCAATTTTCCTTGAGAATTTCTTGAAGGAGGATTTCTAGGTTCTTTTTTTGATCATGGCTTTCAGGTAGTCCAATAATTTTTTAAAATTATCTCTCCTGGATCTATTTCCCACATCAGTGGTTTTTCCAATGAGATATTTTGCATTGCCTTCTATTTTTTCATTTGTTTGCATCTGTTTAGTAGTATCTTGATTTCTGATAAAGTCATTAGCTTCTATTTGTTCCATTCTAATTCTGAAGGAAGTATTCTCTTCAGTGAGCTTTTGAAATTCTTTTTTCCATCTGGCAAATTCAGCTTTTTAAGGCATTCTTCTCATTGGCTTCTTGGGCCTCTTTTGCCATTAAAGTTAGATTATTTTTAGTTTTCTTCAGTCAGTTTGTTGACTCTCTTTTCATGATTTTCTTGCATTATTCTCATTTCTCTTCCCTATTTTTTCTTCCGCTTCCCTCACTTGATTTTCAAAATCCTTCTTGAGCTCCTCCATGGCCTGTAACCATTTTGTATTTTTCTTGGAAGCTTTTGATATAGAATTTCTGACTCTGTTGTCTTCCTCTCATTCCATGCTTTGATCCTTTTTGTCCCCAAAAATGGTAATATAAGGTTTGATTGTTCTACTTCCTTTATTCCCTCTGTATCCTCATGTTTCAAGTCAAATACTGGACTTTTGAACTTTTGCCATAGTAGAACTCTGCTTCCAGAGAGAAGAACTTTGTCCCAAATGGTGGGGTTTTGCAGCTACCATAGCTATTAGTTGGGCACCTTCTCTGCAGCCACCACAAGCTCTGCCCCACTGGCCACACACCCTAGGTTCTCCTCCCAAGACAGAGATCCAGATCTCTGGAGGTTAAAGCAAGAGTGATTACCCTCTGGATGGTCACTTGGCCCCCCTAGTATCTGCAGTCCAGGAGCTCTGGAACCAGCTGCATGGCAGCAGCTGCAGCTACCATGGCTCTACCACTTCTCATCCCGGGGTCAGGGGCTGGACTGTGCTCTTCTCTCCACCCCTGTTCTAACAAAGTTCCATACTGACCTTTTACTTGCTCTTTGGCCTTTATGGGTTGATATGTCTGGAAACCACCACAGCTGCTAGTGATTCACTCTCCTGAAGTCTGCTCAGGCTGTGCTGGTTGGGGCCACTCTGAAGTTAAAACCAAGGATCACTGGGACTACAGTACCCTTCCGGCATGCTGCAATGGACCCTTCTTGTAGGCCTGCTGGGCTGCCACCAGCGGGAGATTTGCTTCTCTTTGTCACTTTGTGGGTTCTGTAGCTCTAAAATTTGTTTAGAGTCATATTTTATAGGTATTTGAGATGGTTATGGGAGGAGCTCATGGAATTTTCCTGCTTCTGGATAGTCACCTTGGCTCTGCCTCCTCCCCTTGCCTGTGTACCATTATTCTTGACTTTGAACCAGGTTTTCAACCAAATCTACCTAACTGTACTGCCATTTATCTAAACTTTTTCTTTCCATCATGTCCACTGATTTTTTTTTCATGAAACGTACTCCTGATTTTACCTTTAAGTTTCAAAAATTCATATAATTATATCTATAACATTCCTTGATGGAATACTCTCATAACTATTTTTTAAAGCAAAGAAAGTTACTCTGCCTTGATCTGTTCTTGGTCATTCTGGCTTTTAATGATCCCTGTTTCCATTTATAGTTGTCCAAATTGTCACTTTAATAAGTTGATCTGGGTTTTGCTAGGAATTGAAGTCAAATTCACTTGCCTATATGTTAGAGACCTCATTCTCTTTTTATATTTTTTGAATTAAGATAATATTTCTCCAGGTTTGAAATACTTCTCTTAATTTTTCAAAAGGTCACTAGCAATGATTAATTTATGATATATACCAATTTTTATTTCTTTTCTCTACTTTTGTATATAAGTTGCCTGGCCTGAATGACTTGAACTCTTTGAGAGCAGTTATAATTCATTTCAAATCCCTTTTAATTTCATTTGTAAATACTGCCTTCACTGTTTGATCCTTCATCATTATTCCATCTATCCCATGTCATCTCTGTCCTTTCTTTAATCTTTCTCCTGCCTCCCAAACCTTAAAGAGACCTTTTTGTTGCCCTTCAATTTCATTTCAGTTTAGTTGGTTCTTAACTTTATGACATGTGACACTGTTCTAATAGAACTCCCCATTTTTTTAAAGCATATTTAATTGCATGATTTTGCTTCCATCTTTTAAAAATCTAAGCTAGCCAATGCAGACATTTCAGTTTCACCTTCTACTATTTATTGGCATGGTGAATGTTTGTTGCTTTAGAATTTTTCAAGATTTATAAGAAGTCAAAATTCTCCAATTTAATTCTATTCAAAAAGAATTTATTAAGCATCTACTGTGTGCTCAACATTGAGGTTACATAGTAACAAATAAAGTAGTCCTTGGTCTCAAGGAATTTTCATTCTACTAGGTGAAGAAAGACAATGTGTATACACATAAGATACAAAGTCATATCACAACTTTAACAGCTTGGCAAATGAAGAAAGGCAAGAGGTTGAAAATGAAATGTGCTTGAAAGACAGTCATGGAAACTAAGGAATGGAAAAAAGGTAGAATGCTTATTCCATGTTGCAGGATAGCCTATTCAAAAGTGCCAAGAAGGGAAATTCTGTCATATGGGAAAGAATGCAAGTTAGCATTTGTCCAGAGGACATAGTATGTAAGGGGAGGAATATGCAATTGGTTTGGGAACATGGGTTTCATGAATCATGGAACTGAAGTCAAATTCACTGGCCTATACATTAGAGACCTCATTCTCTTCTTATATTTTTAAATTAAGATAATATTTCTCTAGTTTTGGAATACTTCACTTCTCTAAGAAATGGAAGAAGGTAGGATGCTCATTCCATGTTGCAGGATAGCCTATTCAAAAGTGCCAAGAAGGGAAATTCTGTCATATGGGAAGGAATACAACTAAGACATTTGTCCAGAGGACAGAGTATGTAGGGGGAGGAGTCTATCAGAATGAGAGAAAAGTATCAGGTCTGGAATACAAACTTGTAAGTCACAGGCACACATTAACAAAGTTAACAAAGATGAGGAGGTGAGGCAGAAGTAAGGAGAGAGGTGGCACGGTGGGTAGATGTTGAGCTTAGAATGTAAAAAACCTGAGTTAAAATCTCATTATCAGAATCCACAACAGATTCATGGACCCCCTGTAATCTAGCCATTGGACTTGTTGAGATTCCGTGGACCCCTAGTTAACAACCCCTGAATTAGTGTGTATTCTTGAACAGAGAAGCATGAATTATCCATGCTTTTCCCAATAGATATAAATGCAACTTGAAATGTTCAGCAGTAGACAATTTGAAGAGAAAAAATAAAATCCTTTTTGAGCAAGCTTTTAAAGAAACTCTATCTTGTTCATACTTAGTGCCTCAGGTTGCAATGTGGTTATGGATTTGTGAAACGTGTGTAGGGAAGAGGTGACAGCAGGGAGACACCTTTGGTTTAAGTGTGGTGTATAGTATGCTTTAAAAAATAACTTTCCTATGGAGTGCTATTTGAGCTGCTATATGTAACTATCCAGCTTCCAGTGAAAACAGTGGGAAGAAAAAAATTGTCTGACACTGGTTGCCATGGCAGCAATGTAAAGTGCAAAGAGAAGCAGAGAATCTGAATTCTGCAGCCAGGTAATGAATTTAGCATCTACAGGAACAGAAATGGATTTTCTGTCACAGCCTGTAAATCAAGCACAGGAAATGAACATACTGTAGATATTTTGGTATGTTTAAAACCCATCTGAGATGCACATGAGGGGTAGGAAGGATGCATCATATTACCCCAAGGGCCTTGTCCCTTTCCATCAGCCTGCTTTCATCCAAACAAGGAAGGACGAAGAAAGAGCTACCACTAGGAGCCCAACAGTCTGCAACTACCAGTGGAAGGAAAAAAAGCTCCCAGAAGGATAATGATGTAACTGGTTGTTGATCTTTCTGGTCCTCTCTGGTGTTAGTGCCAGCTGACACCCTCACTATCAATCTTCCCCTTCTTTCTGCCCACCCAGACACCATATGACGTAGGTTCTTAGGATAACCTTCTCAAGAGCATAAATTTAGAGGTAAAAGGAACCTTAGAGGTCAAGGCAAATCATTTCATTTTATAGATGAGGAAACTGAGGAAAAAAGGGTATGTGACTTGACAATATTCAGGTAACTAGTAAGAGTTAGGATTTTAACTCAGGTCTTTTACATTCTGAGCTCAACATCTACCCAATGTGTCACCTCTCTCCTTACTCCCTTCTGTCTCACCTCCTCATCTTTGTTAACAATATGTGTATGTGACTTTCTGATTTGTATTCCAGACCTGATACTTTTCTCTCATTTGTCTTTCTCACTAAATCATTGACTAACCAGTTTCACCAGGGAACCCATGAAGACAATATTGATTAGTTATATTCCAAAGAATAATCTGGGCAGATAGGTAGGTGGCAGAATTAACAAACTGCCAGGCCTGGAGTCAGGAAGACTCATCTTCCTGAGAACAAATCTGTCCTCAGACACTGATTAGCTGTGTGACCTTGGCTAAGTCACTTTACCCTGTTTGCCCCAGTTTCCTCATCTGTACATGAGCTGGAAAAGGAAATGGCAAGGTGCTGTAGTATTTTTGCCAAGAAAACTGCAAATGGAATCATAAAGAGTTAGACATGACTATCATGACTGAACAACACCAAAGAATAATCAGTCAAAAGAGGTGGAACAGGCTTGATAGAGTCAAAAGAACACTGTAATTGCAGTTGTTGTACCTACTGCAACATATACTACACACACAAACACACACACACACACACACGCACGCACGCACGCACACAGGCACATGCCTTGCCAAGGGCACCATACTTTTAAACTCTAAACCAGGAGGTAAAATGTATGTCCACACTACTATATCAGATACAATGAGTTTATAACTTTTCATCATGTTTTATTCTGTATTGGTATAAAGACTATGATGGAGAAGCAGTGTGGTTAAATGAATAGATTGAAAGCTTAGGAGTCAGCAAATCCTGGATTCAAATTCTTCCTCAGAAGCCTATTAGCTATGTGACTGGGCAATTTACCTAAACTCTCTGGGTCTTAGTTTCTTCATCTGTAACAAGGAGCTAATAATATTCCTAATATCTCTGTCATAGAATTGTTGCAAAATTCAAATGAGAAAATGTGTGCAAAGTGTTTTGTAATAGTTAAAGCCCTATGAAAACATCAGTTATTATTGAATACTCACTGATACAATGTTACATCTCTCCCCATGTTCCTGAACATTCCAACCAAAAGCTTGTTGCGTCAGCCTCATTTTCTCTGCTCATCCTTTTGGTTGTCTTTTGTGCCACTGCCAGAGGTTGCCACATCATAATTACTCTCTTACCTATCATGGCTCCTCCTCAGTCATCCACTGTAGGTACTCAAACCTTCAGTTCATCCTCACTCCCAGATATTTTCAAATGTACCTGCCCTCACTGCCTCTCTGTCCATATTGCTACACCCAAAGCTTCTGGGTTACCTCCCAAACTACTAGAATATTCACCTTCCCTGAGACTTCCTTTATGATTCTCCTAAATAGCACCTTTCTCCTTCCATTGTGAAACTGCAAGGATTTACGTTCTTTTGCAGGTTGTTGCTGTTTGTCCTTTATTCTTAAAGAGGTCCATGACATCAGAAAGGCGATGCCATAACTTACAAGTGATGTGGATTTTTGTGAGGGAGGGCTATGCCAAGTAACCAGCCTCACTTTCTCCTCTGGAGACATCTGGGTCCAATGGCAAAATAAAGGTCAGAACTACTGGAGATGACCCTCTCCATTGTAGATGGTCCTACAAGGGCAGAAGGGAGAAAAATCTATATCCAGTGAGGAGCATCTCTATCTCTCTTTCCCACTCTCAAGCCCATACTGTCCCAGCTCCTGAGAGCACTCACGTATTTGGGACTGACTCCTGACTGAAGACTGGAAAATGTATAATCTGGAGCTCTCCATTTCACACTTTTCAGCTTCATTTTCTTCAGTCAGAGAAGGAGAATACTGATGAAAATTGGGAGATAACATCAGAGACTCCTAGATTTAGAAAAAGAGGCTTTAATGCAAATTCTAGTCCCATCACTTCTGACTTAGGTGACATCAGGCAAAATTTCTGTTTTTGTCTAGTCGTGTCTGACTCTTTATGATTCTGTGGATGATACTGTGCATGGGTTTTCTTGGCAAGGATGCTGGAATGGTTGGCCACTTCCTTCTCCAGTAGATTAAGGCAAATACAGGTTCAATGATATGCCCCAGGGTCATAAAATTAGTATTGTCTGAGGCTGAATTTGAACTCAAGTCTTCCTGACTCTAGGCCCAGCAACCTATCCACTGGGATATCTAGATGCCTCATCTGTAAAATGAGGGGATTAGATCCCTCCCAGGTTAAAATCTATAATCCTATGATAGTCCTATATTACATAGAAAACTCTTCCTGAACTACAAAGAACTAAATAAATGTGAATTTGGGGTATAGTTTAAGAAAGAGCCAAAACTGTGTTAATAAAAATCCTCCTTTTTATGTGTTCATTATAACCATCCATACTGCTAATCAAATATCCACAAGATATTTGAGGACTGCATATGGCCACATACAGACTGTTTACTTATTTTCATGAAGCTTTTTTTGTCTTTTTGGAGGGGGGAAGACAGGGCAATTGGGGTTAAGTGACTTGCTCAAGGCCACAAAGCTAGTAAACGTTAAGTGTCTGAGGCCACATTTGAACTCGGGTCCTGACCCCAGGGCCAGTGCTCTATTAACTGAGCCACCTAGCTGCCCTTTATGAAGCTTTTGAATGAGAATTTTAATGGAAATTAAAGTGCCATACATCAAATACCCATCACATGAGTGTGGCCTCTACTAATGAGTATTGCAGTCTCTCTAGATATCATCATTCAGTGTCATCATTTCCATATTTTCCAGCAACCAATAAGCAGTAATTAGTTTTCTACTATAGGCCTGAAATTGGTCATACAATGACAAAAATGAATCAGTACCTACCCTTGGGAAGCTTACGTTCTGAGAACCCTCTATCACCTGATCTACACAAATTAAAGGCAGCTAGATGGTGTAGTGGATAGAGTTCTGGGCCTGGACTCAAGAAGTCCTCATCTTTCTGACTACAAGTCTGGCCTTGGGCACTTACTGGCTGTGTTACCCTTGGCAAGTCACTTAACCCTATTTGCCTCTGTTTCCTCATCTGCAAAATGCACTGAAAAAGCTTGCAAGCCACTCCTGTGTCTTTGCCAAGAAAACCCTAAATTGGGTCATGTAAGACATGTCTGAAAAGTGATTTACCAGCAACATATAAAGCACTGGAAGCCCTTGTCTTGCTCCTTCTTGCAATATAACAATCTTATTTCATTTTCTGGACATACAAGCCCTTGGAAGGTAGAGATGGTATGGGAGATAGAGTGTTAAGCAGAAGCCTTGTGTTTGAATCATGCCTCAGATACTTCTTAGCTAACTAACCCCTCAAGAGTCATATAACATCCTTAAACTTCACTTTTATCATTTGTAAAATGAAGTTGTTGGACTTAATGGTCCCTAAGAACCCTTCCAGCTGGAAATCTATGATCTTATTTTCTGATTGTGACTTTCATGCCACAAATTACTGTGAATAATTCACTAAAATACATCCTATAAGATAATGTACTTAAAATTCATTTACTTTATCCTGTAGATCTTTCTAGTTATGAGCTTTCTAAGGATATAGTGGTCCTTGATGCACTGATGTCACCTAGAGAACATCAGTGTTAAATGATAGGCTTTATGCAACAGTCCATGAAGGAGCACCGGGCAGTTTCCCAAATATGATTCTTTCTTATCTTCTTCTATTCAGTTCTGGGTCCAGTTCATTGCTCATCTGCCGCATCTAATCAAAGTATCTATTGAATGATAAACTAAATGGGCTTCCTGTTTAAAGGCATGTCATAATCTGGACAACGTGTATTTTTCATCTACTTTTTATTTTCCAGTATGAGTGGCTAAGCTGACCCCTCAAATGACTGTGTTTCTATTTGGAAAAGCTTTTTAACAGTGTTCTCCAGCCCTGGAGCCAAGCTCTTCTAAGTACCCACTAAATCTAGCCAGCCCCAGACACAACAACCATGCTTCAGCCTAGATATGATCTCTTAATTTGCCCTGCCACCACTTGAACACTTTATTCCCCCCTTACCACTACCTCCATATTATTTTCTATCTCTTTGCCTAGGAAAAGTACAGCTAGGTCTTAATTTGTACAAGTAACAGATTCCCTTGAACTGCCCTTATGTAGTCAAACTCTGACTATTCAAAATAATAATTTTATAAAATACAGGAATTGGTACCAGCCCAATGGAAAAATGCAACAGAAATTAAATTAATGCCATAACTTCAGGGGATAATTATTCCCCTTTATTAGAACCTGGCTGTGATCAAATTAATATTACCATTGCTTCTAGAAAGGGTGTATCAACTAATTCCTTTATGAATCATTTGCCACCCCCTAGAGTCTCAAGATACTCATTTCCACAGCCTCTACTCCCATATATACATTTCTACCTTTATTAAAATGTAAGCTACTTGAGGAAAGGTCTTGTGTTTCTTTTGTATTTGTATCCCCATCATTTACCATGTCTATAACATAGTAAGTGCTTCATATATATATATATTTTTTTTTTTATTTCATTTATACAGAATCAGCATCTGTGTAACCATTTATAAGGCATCTTTTTATCTGGAGCCTGCAGAACATCCTTCCTGATATGGCAAGCAACATACGTATTATTTTGTGCTTTTTCTTGCTGTGGATATCTAGTGCATCATTGACCCAATCAACAAATAAACATTGATTTAGAATCCACTATATACCTTGGCTTTGAGGGTTTTGCATTTAGTAGATGGGAAGAAATATGACAATCCCAAGTAATTAAGCAGAAGAACCAAAAGTTGTGCATCTGATGCATTTTGTTTTTAAAATAAGGCCTTTTTTTAAGCTTCATCTGCAGTTCTATGTGAAGACTGATAAATAAATTTTTATCTGTTTTATTAATACAACCTAATTTGGATATCTTCAGTTGATGGCTTTGTGATTTAGATGGGCAAAATGTCTTTCTAACAGATAAGTTATTTATAAAAATTTTTAAAAGTTATATCCTAGAATCCACTATGTGACAAGCACTGAAGTAGGTTCTGGGTACACACAATCTCTGCCTTCAAGGTGCTTACCTTTTATTAGGGGAGACAACATATACAAAATACATACAAGGTAATTTGCAGGTGGGGCAGAGGGAGAGAGACCACAGTGATTGGAGAGGTCAGAAAAAGCTTCATGTTGCAAATGGAACTGGAGTCTTAAAGGAGACTAGAGACCGTAGAAGCCACAAATGAGGAGTTATTACATTCTAATTCTGGAGACAACCTGTGCAAAGAGGGGAGGAATGTGGTTAGAATTAGCATTTTACCTAACACCTTAAGGCTTGCAAAGTATTTATGTATGTTAAAATATTTGATCCTTATAACAAACTTTGGGTAGGTGCTTGGGGAAATAAAATATCATCTATGGGGAAAAAAGACAGTTAATTTGGCTAGATCATAGGATTCAAATAGAGGAGTCTGGATTTAAATCTGGAGTTAATAGGGTACAATAACAATCAAGTTTAGCAGATACTTAGCACTTAGTAATTAAGGGCTAAGTAGCACTTAGTAACTTAGGGCTAAGTATGGAAGGTATGAGCGCTGTCCACTGTTGAGAAGGCATGAACTCCCCTGTTGATGTGGAAGAAGGTTATTGGCTGATACAGGAGGCCAGTGCTGTATATAAAGAATAATTCTAGAGACAGAGAGACAGAATTGGAATGTTGCTCCTCATGAAGGAAGATTCGTGGAGACTGAAGCCAGCTGAGAGAGAGGAGAGAGAGAGAGAGTTTCTCTCCCAACATCTGGAAGCTGACTGAGAACTGAATTGGAATTTTCCTGAGACCAGAATCTGGTGAAGGCCACCTAGAAGGCTGATATTCCTTCTGGGTCCTAGGGCCAGTTGAACTGCTGGAGGACTGAAGAAGCATGATCAGGATAAGACTTTGTTTGTTCACGGCCTGGCTGATCCTTGAGTTCCAGGGAAGAGAAGTGGTGAAGGGTTTGAGATGTGCTGGACCCTGTGAACTTCAGTGCATGCTGGGGATTGCCCTGAGGACTGGACAAGGACCTGGGAGCTGTCTACCTCTGAGGACTGGACAAGAATCTGGCAGCTGTCTGATTCTGAATCCAGGTGACTGTTTGGGAGATTCAGGAGAGAGCTGGAACCATGGAAGGGGATCCAGGGAATCAGAGATATCACCCAGAGTCAAGATGAAGAAAAGAACTCCCCCTGGAGGAAATTGAGCTTTGCTGGACACCAAGGGGTGGAGAGTTTGTGTGATTTTCTAATGATTGTACTAGTGATTAATGATATTTAGTAGTTGGGGATCTAGCTTAGTGACTGACTGCTAGATGAGTGACTGATTAAGTTAATGGTTGCCCCATGAGTGGAAGTTTGACTATTGTATAGTGACTGGTTAAGGTAATGATTGCCCCATGAATGGAAGATTGATATATTGTGAATTGATTGAATGAATGAATAAAGTGAGAAGGGTTTTCCCCTTAGGGAAACCAGGTGATTATTCTTTTTTTCCTTGTTCTAAGTATTGCAGCCACTGTAGTGAAAACTATGTGGCCATTCTAATGTTAAGCTGTTATGAACACTATATTGTGATTTTCTGTGATAAGATGTAATGTCGTGAGTATTATATTGTGAATATTGTACTGGAAGGAAGGAAAAGAGGGAGGAAGGAGGGAAGGAAGGAAAAAAGAAATGAAGGAAAGAAGGAAGGAAGGAAGGAAGGAAGGGAGGGAGGAAGGGAGGGAGGAAGGAAGAAAATAAGCATTTATTAAGCATATGTGCTATGTGCTATACAAGTATTATTTCATTTGATCTTCACAACCCTGAGAAGTAGGTGTTGTTATAATCCTCATTTTACAACTGAGGAAAGCAACCAGACAACTAGTGACTTTCGAAAAGTCACACAGCTTTCAAGTGTCTGAGATCTAATGTATACCAGGTCTATCTGACTTCAAGATCTCTATGCACTGCACCTCCAAACTTCAGTAGGCAACAGAAAGATCTGAACTGAAGTAGTGGCTAAGTGAATAAAGAGAAAGCAATGTATGTGAGAGACACTATGAAGTTAGATTTGACAGGATTTAGTGGACCAAAGATATCTTCATAGTTCCAGTGGTCATGGACAATCATGATTTTAACATATGTGTAGGAGGTTTCTTCTTTAAAGAAAGTCAGGATGGATTTTCTTATACCTAGTTAGATCTTTTTAATTGACAGTACTGAATGACAATGCTGAAATGGTACAAGGTAGGGAATCCAGCATCTGGATAGAAGATTAATGACTTTCATTGGTGGCTTCGCTGAATGTCCTTATGTTACTGGCATTCCTTCCCTGCAGTATCTTAATGCCTCATTTACCTTCTCTGTGAAAGGGAGATAATAGCAGCCCTCTCTAAACCTTACTAAAGCAATATGCTTAGCTGAATTCAGAAATGCCTGGGAAACAGAGGAAGAAAGGTCAATGCTAATACCATTCATTCTGTATATTGCAGGTTGCCTTGAAATCTTCAGGGTTTTGTTTTGTTTTGTTTTGTTTTGTTTGGGGTTTTTTTGGTATCCTCATCCTTATCAGTCAAGTGCCTTTAACCTTGGTGTTTACATTCATGTTATGCTTTCATTCATTTTTATTGTTTATATCCTATTCTGCTTTCAATCGCCGTCATGTAATTAGCAATTTAAAGTTCAAAAAAGTACTATCCTCACAGGAACCCTAAGAAGATTATTATGTCCCCATACTTGTATCCCCATTTAGTTGGATGAGGAAACTGAGGTTCAGGTAGTTTAAGTAACTTTTTGCTTAGGTTATATAGTTTACAAGTTTCAGATAAAACCTATTTCTCCTGATGAAAGTCCAATGCTTTTTTCTACCATGCTATGCTATTTCTTCAGCATGAAAGAAGCATTATTGTGAAAGATTACTGTTATTCCTGCTTTGGCATAAAGTACAACAACAAATCAGATGGTAAAATAATTGACTATATCCCATTATTAAACCACCAATTTAAATGAGAAAGAAGGCAGAAAGAACTAGATGTCTCAATTCTTTTTAAATAGAAAGCAACTTAACAGAAATCAGACAGACAAACTTGGCCAAGACCCTACTGGAACTCAAGTTTGCCTATTGCTTTAGAAATTAATGGACTGCAGATGTTACTATATTTTCATAGCATACTGTACCAAGATCAGAGAACATGAATGGCCCCAGAAGGACAGGTGTTTTTTGCAGTCAGTGGAAAATTCAATCAAATAAGTTATCGTTGTAAAAGTAATTAAAGTTCATTACTTAACAGTAAAGACACCCAGAAAACTTAAATGTATTAAGGAGAAGTGACTTCTCTCCCTTGCCATCACATCAGACAAAATTAAAGATGAAAGAATTAGATCACTCAAGTAAGGGAAAAGAATTCTCTATGGATAAAAAAAGAATCTAGAATAAAAAAGATTCTTTGTGGCCAAACATCTGTGAAAAAGTAATACAAAGTTTAATTAGAATATTTGGGATGCTTTCTGAAATATCAGCTTGGGACAAAAACAAAGTATAAGCAAAGAACATTACCATCAATCTTGGATGATGACAGATACGATCATGTCATGAACAACACACTAGTTATATAACATCCAAATGGTGCTGTCAAGAATATTACATAAGAAAATAGGAAATGTAATAGTGGGTTAAACAAATATTCTGCCAAGCTCCACAGACTCTCTTTGACATTGGTACCAACAAGTGTTTTTAAGGAGGACATGATTGCCCTCTAAAGGTTAGTTATATACAACAGAACAAACATTCCTAGTTCCTGTTAGAAACATCACAGATCTGTTATCATCCATTAATTTATCCCAATCCAAATGCTTGTTGAACCAGTTTCTTTTTTCAGCTTCTAGCACCTAGAGTAGTGAGCATGTAAAGTTTCATTTTGCCTTAATAATAACTTATTATTTTCTTATGACTTTCAAGTTCTGATATTTAATGAATTCTATTCTGTCCATGCCTCTTTATATCTCTACAAACTTTAATACTTCTTTTGAACCTAGACCTTTTCACAATGGACAAGATCTCTTCATTTGAATCTCCCTCCATCCCCAACATAATACCATTTGGCTTACTGTAGATTTTTCCCAATTCCAATGTCTTTGTGACATGGAGTGACTAAAATTGTAGCATTCCATGTACTAACAGGCCTGGGCACTGTACAATAATCAGATAATATTTTAAATTTTGTTTCTTTATTTAAGACTCCCATGATTTGACTTTGGCTTTTTATTCATATTGACACATTGAGGCAACATCAATTCATCATGAGTCAAATGTATGTGGCCCATTGAAATTTCAAATTTCTTTTCTCACAGCAATTTGTGTAAGGCAGTTTGTACCTCATATTACTATTACTATTCTACAGATGAAAAAACTGAGGCTTTTAGAGATGTGCATTGACTTGCCCAGGGTCATACAGATGATAAATAGTAGAGCTAGAATTAAAATGGCATATCAAGCATTTGATCGCTGACTGACTATAATTACCATGTCCTCAGAATTCCTTGTCCAAAATATTCTGACCTGTCCACCACTTGCATAGGTTTACCATGTCCTCTTAGAAGGTAAGGTCTTTAAAGGCAAGGATTGTCTTGTATGCACAGTGTTCAATATAGAGCTTGGCATAGCATGTAGGAAATACTAAGTATTTAGTAAATATCTTTCCATTCATTTCTTTATCCAGCCCCAGGAAACAATGTGAAGACTATTAAGAGCCAACATCTGCTGTTATCTATGAGAGAGAGAGAGAAAACAGATAACTGAGCCAGTGCTTCTCTTTAAGTAAATGCTCAATGATTCATCTTTTGTTTGATTTCATTGTGTTTTGCCAAAAAAACAATTTAATTTATTGCTATTACTCTCTAAGAATCTCTTCAAAATCTCCTGGACAAACATACCTGAGAGTAACAAACAAAATCCTTAATCACTTCATGTGTACTATAATTTTCAAAACTGCTGAATTTGCAAAAATTTAGAACATGGGATTTGTTTGGATCATGTGTCAAGAAATTAAGTTCAAATTAAAATTTTACATATTGGTCTCAAAGGGAAAGATGTCAGAAGGGGAAACATATGATTACCTCTTTTGTTCCACTGTTATCCACACAATGTCAAGACAGCTAGAGAGAGGATGCACTCAAACTATCAAGGGATTGCTTTGTTGAACCAGAAAAAGATGGTGATGAAATTGATCTGGAACAAATAAAGGTTAAGGATCTCAAGGTAAATAATGAAAAAGTGGGCAGAATGGAAGCCCAACAGTACCATATTTCAAACCATATTACAAATCCATTAATCATTAAAATAATTTTGTTCTAATGATTAAAAAATAGAGTCATTCAGTGAAATAAACTAGGTATGCAACATCTAAGAGCAAATTCTAGTAGCCTATTGCTTTACAAAACAAAAGATCAAAGATACAAGGGGAAAGACTCATTATTTCAGGTCTTGGAAAAGTGGAGAGAAGTGTGAGAGAAATTCAAATTAAACTAACACCAAGGTGGGTGCTGGAGCCAGTACAAATTAGCTTATAAGAGTAGATTGCTAAATTTTCAGTGTGATCCTTTATACTCAGAAGCTGGCAAATGCTACAAATAAGGACTTGATTTATTTATTCATTGAATAAGGAAGGAGGATGGCCTAAAGCCAGGTAAATATCAATTACCATAATCTCAATTGGATAAAATATTTACATTGAATGTATTTACATTGAATGAATCTCTCAAAGTAGGAAAAAGTCCTGGGTGATGATGGAAGGAGAGTCTAGAAGTGGCAATGGGCAATAAGAAATATTTGCCTTCTACCATGACTAGTGAGTCAAGGTGTTTGAGTGAAAGTGCAACCAGTACAGTAAAGTATGTCAAAGGATACAGTGTCTACAGAAGGGAGACTGATCTTAATAAAAGTCAGAAGATGGAGAGAGTGAAAAAAGAAAACACTGAGGATGAAATCAGATTCATTAATTATGGAACAGACATTCCAGAGAACACAGTAGAAAGAGTAGGGATATCTGAAGAGGGTCAGTGACCAGGGTTGATCGAGAGAATATTGGTTGTAGGAAAGTAAGGGAGTGATCAGTAGGTGATGGGGAATTGGGGTTATACGATGATAACTGGGGGTCCAGAGTAACTCAAATGGGGAAAATATAAAGAGGTATGAGTATGCTGACCATTTGGGAATAATTCAAGTAAAGTAACAGTAAGAATGAGGTCTATTGAAGGAAGTAGGTGTGATTAGACTGTTCAGGGTCCTCCGCTGAAGTCCAGCCTCATGATAATAGTGATGCTGTGTTCAATGAAGCCTTAGATGCTCACATCATGGCAGAAGGAATCAGAAGATATGATATGGGTGAATTCAAACAAAAGGAAGGAGGTGAGACTTTGCAGCAGATCTTGTTCATGCCTGGAGCACTGGAGAAGGCCTTGGGGCAAAAAAACAGATGGTTTAGGGGGTGGGCAACCTGAAGAAGGGCTGACACAGGATTCACAACCTGATCTCTTCTCTAGTCATCCTGTCATGCAGTGTTTATCTATCTATGTGTAAAAGTCTTTCTCCAAACACTTACTGAATCTTCTCAGTTCTCCACAAAATGTAATGTAAACTCCACAGTTCTCTGTAAATGCCTTACAGACTTTGTCTCCAATAGCAATCAACCACTAGATCTAGGATTCTCCTGTTTAACAGACTCTTCTTGGTTTTCTGGGACCTCTTAAAGATATATTATGTGTTCCAAGTCATTGTGTAAGGGGCTAATTAAACTGGGTCACATTTATGAATGCATCTTTATGCAAATATTATATACAAATATAACATATTGTGCATTGTTTGTGTGTATGTGGAGAGGGAGGGAGGGAGGAAGAGAGAAAGAGAGAGAGAAAGAGAGAGAGAGACAGAGAGAGACAGAGAGAGAGAGAAAGAAAGAGAGAGAGAGAGAGAGAGAGAGAGAGAGAGAGAGAGAGAAATGCCATGCACAAACAGCTTCCCAAAAGAACACTACTGTGAACAGCTCTTAAGGTTCTGATTACACAGTGTAGTGAACACTCCATTTATTCCATTGCAAATCTAGGCAAACATTCACACCAAATCACAATACAATATTCACAACATTACATCTTATCACAGAAAATCACAATATAGTATTCACTACAGCTTAACATTAGAATGGCCACATAGTTTTCACTATAGTGGCCACAGTATTTAGAATAAAAAACAAAAGAATAACAATCTGGTTTCCCTAAGGGATAAACCCTCCTTACTTAATTGTTCAGTCATCTCATAATACAGTAATCAATCTTCCACTCGTGGGGCAATCATAAGTTAACTTAATCAATCACTTATCCAGATTCACAATTACTAAGTATCATTAATCACTATATACAATCATTAGAAAATTACACAAGCCCTCCACCCCTCAGTGTCTAGTAAACTTCAATTTCATCACTTGTTCAATATCCAAGAAGAGGCCTTTTCTTCATCTTGACTCAGGGTGGTCTTTCAGATTCCCTGGGTCCTCTTCCATGGTCCCAGCTACTACCTGAATCCATCAAACAGTCACCTAGATTCAGAGGCAGATAACTCCCAGCTCCTTGTCTGGTAGTCCAAGCAGTTTTTGTTACACACTGAAGTTCCCAGGGTCCAGCACATCTCAACTTCTGTTGCTGGGAATTCAACAATCAACCAAGCCACAAACAAACAAAGGCTTATCCCAGTCATGCTTCTTCAGTCCTCCAGCAGTTCAGCTGGCCCTAGGGCCCAGAAAGAATCTCAGCCTTCCAGGAGGCAGCAACTTCAGCCTTCATCAGATTCTGGTCTCAAGAAAAATTCCAACTCAGTTCTCAGTCAGTTTCCAGATGCTGGGAGAGAAACTCTCTCTCTCTCTCTCTTTCTCTCTCTCACTCTTTTCCTCTGTCCCTCTGTCTCTCTCTGTCTCTCTGTCTTCTTCTCTGTCCCTCTCTCTCTGTCTCTGTCTCTCTATGTCTCTCTCTGTCTCTCTGTCTCTGTCTCTGTCTCTCTCTGTCTCTGTCTCTGTCTCTCTCTGTCTCTGTCTCTCTGTCTCTCTGTCTCTCTCTCTGTCTCTCTCAGCCAGCTTCAGTCTCCCACCATTCTTCCTCCACCAGAGCCAGCCAGGAGGAAAATTCCCGATTCTGATTCTCTGTCCCTGGAACCCTTCTTACACACACACACACACACACACACACACACACACACACACACACACATTGGCTTCCTGTCTCAGCCAAACCCCTCCTGCCACATCAGCAACAGGAGACAGAGTTTACACCCCCTGCCTCTTTCACAGAAGTACTTAGCCTTAGTTACTAAGGACCAAGTACCTGCTAAATTAATTAACCTTACAGAGAAAGAGAAAGTATGCTTATATATAAATGTATTAACTCAATAAGCTATCTTTCCAGCTCCATGACATAATTTGGGAATATAAGTTTCTCATATATATTGATTTTCCAATATGAACATGTACACCCATAAGTCTTGTTACTATTGATTTAACTGGGGAAATTTTGTGGTATTATGGAATTTTAAATGATATTATCTGTGACTTTTGAGTTCTTAACCATCAATCAGGATTTTTCTCTTTGAAATCCATGCTGATCATCCCACATGTCATCTAAGAACATCTTATGTGAGCACATAGCTTTCTCCTACACTTCACTTGTTAATCCTCAGTGATACTAAGTAAAATTATCCCTCAAAGTCATGTCTGTAACAAAATTGTGAATAATGTTAATTTATACAAGGCAAATATAACACTCATTCATAGCATTGTTTTAAAAATGTATTTTCTTCCCAGCCCCTTGCTTTTAATTGGGTTATGTTTCTGTATCTTTTATGTACCTTACATGTTAATTCAAAAGTTGATCACTTCAGGGATAATTAGACACATGAAAAATGAGAAACTCAAGCTAATCCACCAGCAATGTTGCAAATTAAGCCATAAAATTTACTTTTCTGAAGTCAACTTTTAATTACCTAAAGACTGATCATTCAATTTAAATAATTATCAAGCTGTGATAATACAAAGATGACCTTCAGAGAGTACGTATTCTATTAGGGGATCCTAAACAAGAAGTAATTGTACTTGTAATACAAATCCAAGTGTGATAAGTGAATAAAAGAGCTACAAAATATTAATGGGTACTAAATAGGGAGAATTCCCGTCCCATTGGAAAGGTTCAAGGTAGGCTTCCTGAAAAGTTAGGGGTTGAATTGGGCCTGAAGAAAGAGTTGGAATTCCAAAAGTGGTAATAAGAGAACATTCAAGACAGAGCTTTGCATGAGCAAAGAAACAGAAATGAGAATGTTCAGCACTGAGTATTTCTACTTGACTAGGATGTCAATGAATGTAACTGACATTTCTTACACCTAGGGCAAGTTTCACAAATCTGGAATGGGGCAGATAGTACAAAAAATTTCCTCAACTCATCAGGCTAATAGAATGTAAGATATTTTAATGCAAGAACACATTCATATATCTATTTGCAACTTTCTCACTTTGCATAGTGTCTGGTATATAATGAAAAGTAAATTATTGTTGAATGACTAACTGACATTTTGATGAATACAATGAGGCTATGGTGGTAAGAAGGTAGAGTTAGAGACTCTAAGAAACTTGCCCTTATAGACAGAAACAGAGTGTAATAAAAGGAGTGATCTCTTTGGAGTCAAAGGATATGGCTTCAAAGCTTACATCTGCTTATAACTACCTGTGATTGGGGAAGTCATTTCATTGTTGGGGTCTTCATCTATAAAATGAGGGACTTTAGACTGGATGACCTTGGAAACCTATCAAATTCAAAAATTCTGATCCTGTGAAGTCACTGCAAGGAAACACATGTCATCTAGTAGCTTCTTAATTTGACTAATTAAGTTCAGTTGTTTCTTCAGTACTAAAGGATTGCAAATGCTTTTAGTACTCTTTGTATTTTGTTGCCCTGGTACAAAACCAGGGTGTTCCATGCTAATAAGGATCCTGAAAGTAAGGTATAAATGTAGATCACTTGAAAGCCAGAATAGAGTCAGAGAACAGAAAACACTGAATGTCAATTTAAGGGATTTGAGCCTATTTATTAGGTATTAGGATTTCTGAGTAGGGGAGCAATATAATCAGAGCTGTGTTTTAAGAGGATTAAACCATCTGTGCATTGGATGAATAGAAAATATGAGAGACTAGAGACAGAGACAATAGTATAGAGATTGTTGCAATAATGAGATGTATATACCTAAACTGGAGTAGTTATAAATTACAATATAAAGGAAGGTACAAAATTGATTGATATCATGAAGACAACCATCATCATGGTATCATAGCCTCCAATAGATATGTGATAGATTTTTTTTCACATATAATCCATTTCTTCCTTTTTACTAGGCAGTCTGTAGTCTAATTCCTTCATAATATTCCTTCTATTTTACCCTCCACTGACCTTCCCCTAAACACTTTTGAATTTCTCTAATCTGAATATATCTTAATTTATACCTCCAATATACTGCCTTTTTATCACTTTTATTTCTTTTGAATAAAATATCATCTCTCATAGCCATAGGAATAGAATACCAGAGTAGGAGATATCAGAAAACTCAGAGGAAAATCAAGTGATGAAGCAACATGATAGTCAAGGGATGGGAGCATTTTGAGATATCTGGTTTGTTAAATATACTCAATTCTATGACGAATCCAAAGAGGGTGAATACTTAGGAAAATTTCATGATTTGAATATTAAGGCAGAGGTCTGAATGAAGAATTCAGAGAATTATGAGAAGGCTTATGAGGTGGTTAAAAGTAAACAGAACCAATAAAAATATACACAATGATTATACAGATAGATAGATAGATAGATAGATAGAGGTATATAATATGTATAGCATATATAGTATATAGGTATATGATATATATCATTGTGTATATTTAATTGGTTCTGTATACTTTTCTTTTAACCATTTAACCATTTCATATGTCTTCTCATAATTCTCTGAATTCTTAAAATTGTTTCTTATGCTATAGGAACATTCTGATCTGTCTTAATATTCATGTCATTGACTTTTCCTAATTATTCACCCTCCTTACATTCATCATAGCACTGCATATATTTAACAAACTACCCATCTCAAAACTCTCCTATCCCTTAACTAGAGATAGATAGATAGATAGATAGATAGATAGATAGACAGACTGATAGACGAATGAGATAGGGTTTTGTTAGAAAACTTTGGTATTCAAGAAACCCACAAATTAGCAATTAAAATAAGAACTACATTTAAATTGTTAGGAGTCTGAGAAACTTTCTAGTTTATAGAATAATGTTAGAAATTGATGATCCCAAAAATGGATCAAAAAAGTGGCTGAGATTTAATTTAGGTGGTACAGAAGATAGTGGCTTGGAGTAAAAAAGATGACCTGAGTTCTAATCCATCTTCAGAGACTTACTTATTATGCGACCCAGGACAAGTCACTTGTCCTCTGCTGTCCCACTCGCCTCAACTATAATATGGGGATAATGATAGTCCTACCTCTCAAGGTTGTTGTGAGGATGTAATTTGATAATATTTGTAAATATTGCCATGGTTCCTGGAATATGGTAGGTCCTACAAAGACTCATTCCTTTCCCTGTCCTTGAATGATGCACACTTTTTGTTTTAAAGAAGAGATTCTTGTGTAGTTTTAAAGTAAGAAGTACACATATGGAGTATACTTAAGTTTAGTTGTTTTAACTTCATTAGTTTGATAAGTAAATTCAATATCCTTGATGACTATTTAATAAATGTTTCTCATTTAAAAAAAGAGATTGTATATCCTAATGAAATGTGTCACTCATGTCTATGTTCCCACTTAGCATCAAGTAATCTAGTGTATCTGAAATATAGATTGTATAATGGTAATGTGAAGTTAATCCAAGAATATAAATTGGCACCACATTATGAAGGTTAAATGCCAAAGAAAAAGATAGTTTATTTTATCCTGGAGGCAATAGGGGACTAATGAAGCTTCTTCAGCAAGTCACTGACAAAATTAAATTTCTGCAAAGCCTTGCTCTAAGACACCATGTAGGAAATATACCCCTGCCCTTGAGGAGCTTCCATTCTATATAGATGACACATTAGAAGGAAGTAGATTTAATACTAACAAATTCGACAATCAAACAGGAAAAGCCCAACACAAAAGGAAATTAATGATGATGACAATAAGTAGCATTTATATAGTGCTTTAAGTTTGAAAGAGGCTCTTGTTTGAGCATTAATAACAAAATATGCTGTACGTAATTATAGACTTTATGATCTCTATTTTACAGATAAGAAAAATGAGCCTCAAAGAAATTAAGTGACTTGACTTTGGTCATACAGTCAATCAATCAATAGACTTTTATTTGGCACCTACAATGTGCCAGGCACTGTGCTAAGTAACACAGATAGTAAGAATTTGAGACAGGACTAGAATCTAGCTCTTTCTAACTTTGTTTTATCCCCCTATACCACACTGTTATTCAAATAAATGCTTTACTGGCCAAATGCATATAGAGATATAGAGATGATAGACATAGAAATATATAGACAGATAGATATTTTCAATATTTCTCCTGACCTAAGATATCTTAAAATAAATAAAAGGGCATTTGAAACCAATACTTCAGAGTATAAAAGAAATCTCTTTGTGGGGATATATGTGAGAGAATGAGCATGGGGAAGGAAGATAAATGTAGATTCTCAGTATCCCCATCCATTATGTCGAAAATCATTTACTGGGATTCAGACTAGATAGGCTTGCTAAATGTCTATTCTCTTTCATCCTAGAATTGTACCAAGGTATTAGAGGGGCAAACGAGTGTGAGAACTTGAGAATCCAGATTCTTGCCATAGAAGATTCCAAAAATCAGAAGAATACAAAAGACTAATCCATATTCCTAGGCAGTTAAGCAAAAGGTTTGAGGGTGAAAGGTAAAAGGAGTCTTAAAATCCATGGCCTATGTGAACATAACTCTTCCAAGGAACTACAATTTAAACTCTTCACACTGTATCTTTGCTATGCATATTGGAGAGCTAGCTAGACACATGATGCTATTTTGGTCTGTGTTGGAAAATGCTCACTCATTCCATGGAATGAAACATATCACCACAATGACAGTGATGCCAGGCTAATGAAGAATCTGTTTTCACAGCTTGGACTACTGAATCACACAATCACAGATCCAGTTTGCATTCCAAGAATAAGAGCATTCTAAGCAGCAAGCCATTGGATGATGGCGTTGGCTAAACATTCTGTACAAGTCCCCAAAATAGGCAGCATGTGAAAGCAACATGTCAGGGCACCATATTTCACATACTCATCTTCATTTCTGATGCCAGCATCCTATACTATTTCAGTTATACTTTAAGAGGAACAGATGCCAATAAGTGGAATTGCCCTTAGTAGAGGAAAGGATGGGAGCAATCAGTAAGGGCAGCAAAAATAAAAAGCAAAAACTGGAAAAAGGAAAGTGAAGAAAGATCTACTACCATGTGAATTACTTTCTGATTTGAGATCCAGTTCCTTCCTAAGATATTAGTGTATTGGTTTTATCATGGGCATTTGTAATTTTAAAAGAAAAATAGTTAAGTATTATGAAAAAAGAAGCCATACTCCTGATCATGAACCATTTTCTTTCCCCTTGCTTAAGTTTAGAATTGTAGCAATATTTAATTCTAATCCTGGCTTTTCACAAAGTACTACATAGCAAAATATTACATCTCATTCATTCTTCATCAACTCAACCACCTTGGACTTTTTCCATTATTCTTTCAACTTTGATTCCATTTTCCTTTCCCTCAACAATGTCAGAACCTATCATACTCTTTATGCCTTGGAGTAAAATAGCTTAAGTCCATAGCCTCACAATAAGCAGCTGTTGCTGGGACCAGGTAAATTGGGACAATGCATCCATATGTTTTCCTCAAAGAAGACCATATGCTTGGGTTCCATGAACATAGTGAAGGAATTGTTTTCTTTGGTGGACTTTTGGACGTTCTTTTTCATTTGGCCAATTCTGCTCTTTAAGGCACTCTTCTCCTCATTGGCTTTTTAAACCTCTTTTTGTCATTTGGCTTAGTCCATTTTTTAAGGTGTTATTTTCTTCAGTATTCTTTGGTCTCCTTTAGCAAGCTGTTAACTAGTTTTTCATGATTTTCTTTCATCACTCTCATTTCTCTTCCCAATTTTTCCTCTGCTTCTCTTACTTGATTTTCAAAATCCTTTTTGAGCTCATCCATGACCTGAAACCAATTCATATTTTTCTTGAAGGCTTTTGATGTAGGAGCTTTGACTTTGTTGTCTTCTGGTTATATGTTTTGATCTTCTTTGTCACCAAAGTAAGGATCTATATTCTGACTTTTTTATGCTGTTTGCTCATCTTCCCAGACAAATACTTGACTTTCTAACTCTTTGTCAAGGTAGGTCTCTGCTTCCAGTGCAGGTGGGGATGGGGGTTGGTGTACTGTACCAGGCTTCAGGGGTTTTGTTTCAGCCACTTAATTCCCCACAGTCTGTGGATCCAGAGCTTCAGAAGCAGCCACTGTTGCTGCTAATGTTGGTGCTGCTGTTGTCTCTGCCACCTCCACTTCCCCAGGTTTGGGGTCACACCTTGCTCCTCTTTCACCACATCCTACAGAGTTTTCCCATTGCCCTTCTATTCTGTCTTTGGCATTTGTGGGTTGAGAAGTCTGGAAAATACCACAAATTCCAGTGATTCAGTCACCTGAAGTCTGCTCATGCTCAGTGCATGCTGGTGGGGCCCACATTGGACTGTACTCCACTTCCAGCCTGGTGCAATAGACCCTTCCTGTCAGTCTAGGCTGTCTTGGGCTGGAAATTTGTTTCACTCTGTCATTTTGTGGGTTCTGAAGCTGTAGAATTTGTTTAGTCCTTTTTTAAAGGTATTTGGAGGAGTTTAGGGGAAAGCTCAAGCAAGTCTCTGCTTTTACTCTGCCATCTTGTCTCTGCCCCCATCATACACATAGTTAAATCCTGAAGAAGCATGATTGCTTAGAAGAGAGGTGAGGCTCCTTTTCTCATACTCTTTGGTTTATAACTTTTTTGATACAGCATCCTACAAAAATTTTAAAGATTTAGGTATTGGCTCATGTCTAGGACCTTCTCAAAAGTGGGAATAAAGATATGCTTGCTATATAATATCAATAGGGAGGTGCTGAAGCCAGATCATACCAGCTCATACAAGCCAATTGTTAAATTTTCATCGTGAGCACTTATATCTCAAAAACTGGCAAATACTACAAATTAAGGTTTGATTTATTTTTTTTCCTTGACCAGAAGTGCCAAACAGGAGGCCCATAACACTCCAGACTGTTTTCCAAAGCAGATTACAATGCAACTGGGGGATATTTAACAAAATAAGTAGATACAATAAAACATTGATGTAATATTATACTTTAAAATGAAGTTAGTATGTGTCCTACAGGGTTTTATGTATAGATTACTGGCTTCTATTTCTATTTGAGTTTTATTCCACTGATGTAGATTTAAGAAAGTAATAGGGAAAATGTTAATAATGCAATTTTAAACTAAATGTGTTCTGCATTTTTGAAGAGTCAGTTGTTAAATATTAACAAGTATACTACTAAATATAAATCAGTATGGGGTATCTGTTTTCTACATATGAAAAGAAATATTATGTCCATCTTAATGCATCCCAACATCACATTAAGAGTTTGTGGCTTCAGCATCATATTGTTGACTCATAGTGAGATTGTAGTCCATCAAAACCCCCAGACCTTGAAAAAAAACATTTCTTTCTATCCATTTTTTCCCTCATCTATACATGCAAAGTTGGTTTTTTGGGCCCAGATGTAAGACTATTATTCCTAGTTAATTGTATTTAGTCCTGTGTTCTAACCTATCAAAATCTTTTTGGATCCTATCATCTTGAATGTTAATTATCCTTTGCCACATTGTGCCTCCTGAAAATGTGATGATATACTACATATTTATCCAGCTTTAAATTAACATCACAATCTACTCTCCTGCCTTTGTCATGGAATAGAGAAGAGGATGAAGGTACTACTCAGACTTTGACTACTCAGACATCTCAGAACAGAGATGAACAGGGCAACCCATGTTACAATATAATCACAGATTTAGAGCTGGATGGGATCTTATTGATCAGCTAGTGAACCTGCCTCATTGTACAGATAAGAAGATTAAGTCCAAGAGAGGCTGAGTCATACAGCTAGTAAGTAATTGGCAAAGATGGGATTTAAACCCAGGGTTTTTGGTTCTAATTTCAGTGCTTCCCAGTAGAACAGTCTGCCTCAAGTAAGTCAAGCAAACTGGAGCTAGAGTTTAAAACGCAAAAGAAATTCTTGGTTTTTCTTCCTTTCCCTTTCTCTTTTTTTTTTCTCTTCATCATTTTCACAGATACTCTATTTTACTCCAAAGGTTCCCTATTACCTTGAGGATCAAACACAAAATCCTCTGTTTGATTTTTAAAATCCTTCCTAATCTGGTCCATTCCTACCTTTTCAGTCTTCTTATACCTTAATGCCCTATAAATACTATGAGATCCAATGACTCTGGCTTCCTTGCTGTCCCTTGAACTCCAGACTCTCTATCTCCTGCATTTTCTCTTGCTGAATCCCATGCCCAGAACTGTCTGCCTCCTCCTCTCTGCCTCCTTTACTTCCCTGGCTTCTTTCAAGCCTTAATTAAAGTCCCACCTTCTAGATGGAATCTTTCCCTATTCCCCTTAGTACCATCCCTCTGTTGATTATCTCCAATTCATCTTGTTTATATCTTATTTGTGAATCTTCTTGACTTATGTCTTGCCATTGAACTCTGATGACTGGAGGAGAGAGTGAGGCTGATGACTTTGTGCGACTCTGCCTCACTTCAACTCACTCACAAGTCAAGACATTATCCTCATGATGTCATTGGTCCTTTTTGAGAAAGAGTGATGAACAATAATCAGTAAGTAGTAGTAGCTGCCTCCTGGGGATCCAACCATCCAGTTAGTTAGGCAATGCTATTCTTTTTCTTCCTCCTATGCATGCAGAGTAATACACGTAAATAAGGGCGCTCTATCCTAAGAAATACAATTTTTAATAATTTATACTTAACAAGGTATCTTGGGGTTGGAGAGGCTAGATTTTTCACCTAATTTATTTTGTATTATTGTTTCAAAAAGCTGAGACAATTAACTCCATGTCTTTTGTGGTTTTCATTTATGATTTCTTGAAATATAGCTCTGAAAAAGGGCTTTGAAAATGTCCATTATGATTCAAATGGAGCTACTTGATTATGTCTTTAATGAGTCACTTTGGCTTCCATTGAGAGACCAATAATAGGGCCCAGTCTAAGCCTCCCTGGCTCATTATTTGAGTTTTGAATGTAAATAGCAACTGTTTTCTATTCTAGTCAGAAACTCTGAGGGTCTTCCCCTCTCAGATTAATTATTTTGTTATGGAAAACTACCCCATCTTTTCTCTCCACCCTTAATCACTGAACAGGTGTTGCCTGACAAACTGAGACCTGGGAAATACCTTAGCTTAAAAAGACCCAGGTCTCCCATTGCATCCTGGACCTATATCAGCCATCTTGACCTATGCCTATGGACTCATATGGACTTATGAACTCAGATGATTCTGGAGGAGAGAGTTAGGATGATGACTTTGCACAGCTCTGCCTCACTTAAATCCAGTTCACTTACAAGTCAAAACATCACCCTGGTGATGTTATTGGTCTTCTTCAAGAATAAAGTACAAATAACAAATAACATCTTGTTTGTACCTAATTGTTTTTGTGCTGTCTCCACCATTGGACCATTTCTTGAGAGCAGAAACCATTTTTCTTTTACCTTTCCTTATATGCTTAGTATTTAGTACAATGTTTAGCATATAGTATACACTTAATAAATGTTTATTAATTTGACTTGACTTACTTCTTTAAATCTTTTCCCTCTTCAGTTCCTTTCCTCTCTTCCTAGCACTGTCAGAAGAACACTGGGAAAGAATCAGAACAGTCCTAAATTCTAATCTGACCTCAGACATTTATTATGTGACAGGATACTTGGGCAAGGCACTTAACCTCTAGCTATGGTAACTGTAAAGTAAGGATAATAATAAAACCTTTCTCACAAGATCATTGTAAAGATCAAATGAGAATCTTTGTAAAGTGCTTATATAGTGCTTGGTATATAGTAGGTACTTAGTAAATGCTTGCTTCCCTCTCTCCTTTCTTCCTATTAGTAAGCCATCTTTTCCCTTCTTTTCCGCAGGTTGTTTTAGTGGATTTCCATTGGGAGACCTGTGAGTTAGCTCTAGGGAGTTGAAACTCTGACTGAAGACAGTACCCAACTCAGTAAGTTCAAGTGACCAATCCCAGATGAACTCTATCACAAGCTAATGAAAGAAACTAAACAGCTAACTACTATTTCATTATTGGTTGTCCATATTGAAAGGAAATTGTTGTTCTACTATACTCTACCCTAGTCAGGCTCATCTAGAGTATCTAGTTCATTTCTGGACACCGCATTATAAAGACATCAAAAATGAAAGGTGTCCAGAAAGAACAAAAACAAAAATAACCAGTAGACTGAGATGACTAGAACATAAGTCAAATGAAAATCAGTTGAAAGAATTAGAGATATTTAGCCTGGAGAATAAAGAGTTAGGGCATTCATGAGATCTTCCCTTACATATTTAAAGGGAATTTTAAAAATTAACATAGTCTACTTAACCCAACAAGGAAGAATCCATAGAAGTTACAGAGAGATCAACAGTCTAAATACAAGGAAAATCTTCCTAACAGAGCTGTCCAAAAGTGAAATGAGTTTTCTTGGGAGGTTGTCAGTCACCTCTCAGAAGAGGTCTTCAAATAGAGACAGGACCACTACTTGTAAGGGATATTGTAGAGGGGATTCTTGATCAAATAAAGACTGAACTAGATAGATTCTGCACTCCCTTCAACTTTTTACAACATGCAATTATGCTATAAACATATATGTATGCATGTTTGAATACACATATGCACATTGTGTTTATATGTGTTGTCTGCATATATATATTATTTCATACTATCCATGTAAACAGGTGAGCTCTATGACAGTAAGCTAAGTACTATATAGGCTCAGTCAAGTTCCCATATGCAAAGAGTCTTTCATGGGCCCATATCAACTGTAATGATAGTCTTTAGTGGTATAGAGGAGGGCTCTTCTTTAGTCCTGTGCTATTCAGAATTTTTATCAGTGCCTTGAAGGCAGCTGGAATTGACATGCTTATCCAATTTGCAGACTAAAGGGAGTTAAGAGGTACAGCTTCCATGTTAGACAATAGCCAAGATCCCAAAAGAACTAGACAAA
>CM053593.1:273561054-273584671 GCA_028646575.1 Pseudocheirus occidentalis
AGGAATTACTATATACAGGGTCTGGGGTAGGGAAACCCTCCCTGCCCTACCAGATAGTAAGAGAGCAGATCAGGGGAGGGGCTTTACAGTGCTATTGCTGTTTTGGGGTTGAGGTAGGGGAAAGATGGGTAGAACATGTGTAATTCAAAAATCTCATGAAAATGATGTAAACAAGAAAACAAATTTAAAAATTTATTTAATAAAAAATAGATACTGAATAGATGTTCTTTATTGAAAAGTAAAGATATTTTGCTATAAAGTTAAGAGCAAAAGGAAAAGAAAATGATCTCTGCTGAAATAAGAAAAATAAAATTGAAACTAATACATCTGAGAATTCTCTTTAGGAGACTTCAATCAAGATAAGGAATAGATGAAAATATTTTTATCAGAAGAGATTGAAGAAATCTCTCAAAGAAGAAAAGTGCTAGGGATTTTTGACAAGGGGTTAGTTTAAAGGAAAAATATAAACTCACTGCAAAAAGTGGAAAGATATTAGCTCATATTAAATGGAATATGGGAAAATTATATTAGGTCATATGATGGGTTTGGAATGGTCTACTAATGGTTTTTTTATTTTTTATTTTTTTTATATTCTAATAATTTTTTTTATTTTTCCAATTACATGTAAATATAATTTTCTATATCAACTTTTTTAAGATTTTGAGTTCCAATTTTTTTCTTTCTCCCTCCCTTCCTCTGCCCAAAGATGACAAGCAATCTGATATAGGTTGTACCTGTGCAATAATATAAAACATACTTCAATATTAGTCATGTTATGAAAAAAGAAACAGAAGAAAAAGAACAAAAAGCATGAAAAAAGGAAAAACAGTAAGCTTTGATCTGCATTCAGATGCCATCGGTTCTTCCTCTGGATATGGACAGCATTTCCCATCCTGAGTCTTTTGGCATTGTCTTGGATCATTGTATTGCTGAGAACAGCTAAGTTAATAATCACAGTTGATCATCTCACAGTTTCACTGTGTACAATATTCTCCTGATTCTGCTCAATTCATTCAGCATCAGTTCATGTCTTTCCACATTTTTCCTGAAATTTGCCTGCTCATCATTTCTTATAGCACAATAGTATTCCATTACTTTCATATACCATATTTAACTTTTCACCAGTTGATGGGCATTCCCTCAATTTCCAGTTCTTTGCCACCGCATAAAGAACTCTATAAATATTTTTGTACACGTGCATCCTTTCCCCTTTCTGATGATCTCTTTGTGATACATACCTCGTAGTGGCATTACTTGGTCAAAGGGTATGTACAATTTGATTGCGCTTTTGATATAGTTTCAAATTGCTTTGTAGAATCATTAGATCAGAAAGTTCACAACTTTACCAACAATGCATCCTAATGTTCTTTTAAATGTTATATATCAAGTATAGTTGCAGATATCATATTTGAAGTAGCACTGGTGAAATTGATCAAAAGGGTAGAACAAAGTATAAGGATATAATGGAAATATGAAAATAACAGGAAGGAGATAAAGAAATGTCATTCCTGAAAATTTGCAATTGAACACCAATAGGGAGTGAATGTTGGGATAGAGTCACCAAAATATATGCCAGTTAGTGACCAGTTTCAGTTAATATGGACAAGGAAAAGAACCATTATGATAACAATAGATTCTATTGCAGAATATATTTTATAGAGAGGACAAAGCCAGAAATATAGGACCTATATAACAAACTATTCATAATAGCATTTTTTTAAAAGATGGCATCCAAAAATTAAACACAGAGGGTAGTGGCCAATTAACTAAACAAATTGTGCTTTATTAATATAATTTAATATTATTGCGCCATGGGAAATGAATACTATAAGGAATTCAGAGCAATGGAAAGAATTTTAGGAATTGCTACAAAGTATACTAGCAATATCAGGAAAAATAAGACCCAGAAGGATATAATATAGATAATACAATACTGTGAGCCAACAATGATTTATTAAGCATCTACCATATATCTGTCACTTTGTGGGATATGAATATATGGATTAAGAACTCCTTCCTTCAAAGAACTTACATTTTAATGGAAGAAAGGAGAAAAAAAAATATACTGAATGCCATAAAAATAAATGACCAATCTGGACCCCAATGAAAAGGTGAGAAAATATGCCTCCTTTCCATTCTAATAAATTGTAATAGTAATGAAAATGGGAAGATATTTCTTATTCTTTAGTAGGCACATGTGAACTGCTTAAGTCACATGGAGGCCTAAGTCACATGAGTTAAAGTCACATGAAACCTGTGGTGAGAGGAGCTTGTTGAATGGGTCAAACAGGAAGGTTGGAGCAGAGCCCAGAGGAAGTTGGTCAAAGTAGTCAAAGCTGAGAGAGAGAGATGAAGCAGGCAGGGAGCTGTGAGTGTTTGTTTGTGGAAAGGCCCTAGCAGGAAGAAAGCTTGGGGATGGTGATACACCCTGCATTGTTATTATGTAAAGATTTCTTTGTTGCTATGATGGATTTGGCTTTCTGGTGTTGGGATTCAACTTTCTGGTGTTCAACTAAATGTTTTGGTTTGGTCTTTCATGTGGAGAGTCTGTTGGATTTTGCAATTTAGAATTAAGCTGACGTAGCCATAGCCACTATAGGCACTCCGAATATTGTGATGGTACTACATAAAGGTGGAAGGAAATGGGTATGGTATATTGCATAATATGTGGGATGAGGTTGCCTTGTCAGTTTTGCTTAAATTTTTCTGTTTTGTACAAAAGAAGACTTACTGGGTCATCCAGGGCATATCTAGAAATAGCTATAATATGAAAACAAAAGAAATTAATAAAACTTTAATAAAAAATAAAAAGAAAGAATCCTGTTGAGGAAAAAAAGGTGTGATCAAAGTGAGGATCTAAGTGAATAAACAGGATGCCATGGTAAATCAAGCCAAAGTTCACACAGGCAGTATTTTGACCAGATGTGCTTTCTGGGCTTATATTTATTATTTCTCTTCCTGTGCTCTGTAGTGTAGCCAAACTGGACTTCTTGCTGTTCCTCATACATAACATTCCATATTCCATTTCTCATCTTCCTGTCTTTTCACAGCCTGTCCCACAGGACTTAAATGCTCTCCCACCTCACCTCCGCTTCTTAGAATCCCTAAGATCCTTCAGGACTGAGCTTTATTATTCTACCTCTTAAACTGAAGCTTTTTTGGATCCCCCACTTCCCAAGTTCTCATACCTCCCTGACAAGAATTCCTTGTATTTATTTTCTGTATATTTTGTATATACCTGTGTGTGTGGTCTTTTTTTCCCATGGCTAGAATAGTGTCTAACAAATAATTAGGTGCTTTAACACATTGTTGTTGATTGATTGAATCTAAGCTCTTTGAAGGCAAGGAATGTTTTGTTGTTGTCATGGCCAAACCAATGGAGATTAAAAACAAACATCAGCGAGGTGGAACACTGAATGGAGCACAGGATTCATAGTCATGAAGACCTGAGATTTTATCCTATCTCAGACACTTACTCATTTTGTGATCCTGTGCAAGCAACTTAACCTTTCTAGATCTCACTTCACTTATTTGCAACATGGTAAAAGTGATACCAACTACCTCCCAGGGTTGTTGCGAGGGTCGAATGAGCTAACCTGTGTAAAGCACTTTGCAAACCTAAAGTACTCTCTAAATACTAGCAGAAACTAACTACTGTTGCTACTTCTACTACTCACACTCATGTCAGATAGGACATATTCCCCGAGCCTTAAGAATGAAGAGAGCTAGTAATCTGATACCGATTTTGTGGTCTGCACCAGCCCCATCACTTCAGGTATTTAAAGGGTCAACTGAACGAGAAGTTAAAGAAAAGAATATTTCAAATTAGGATCCTAGTACTATGCATAGTTTAATTACCTACAAGAAAATTATAACAGAAGTAAACAAACATAAAAATGTAACCATATAAAATATACAAATTTATCATTTGTTCTGACTTTTAAATGTATTCCTCTATAAAATCTCCATGCATTAAAAACACAGGAACACACATGTCAGCCTTTCTCTAAAGAAAAAAAATAATAATTGAGACACTGTAGTGAACACAGATATCTTTCAAACATACCATTATTAATATTCTGGGATAGTTTGCTTAGCACCATTAGTATTCAATATTATTGGTTACCAACTACATCCAGAGCACAGTGTTAGGCAAGAGTAAATACAAGGAAGCATAAGACATGGCTTTGTCCTTAGGGGGCTAACAGACTAGATAGGGAAAGAGGTCAAACTCATAAAGAAGAAAAAAAAGCAGTACAAGGTAGGATGTAGCTCATGCTAAGTACCAAGTGATAGGTAAAGATCATAATGCTATTACAGGAGTTCAGAATAGAGAGTGATGCCACAGTTTGGGATAATGAAAAAGGTCTTCATTGAGGAAGCAAGATTTGGACTGAGTTTTCAAGGACTTAGCAAACAGAGAGGAAGAAAGAGGGTTTTCTTGAATAGGAGAATAACCCAAGCAAATTTATGGAAACAAATGGATGCCGCCACATAACAGAACTATGAAAGGATGTAGAGAACAGTGAGTAGACACAATGGACTAAAGCAAAGTTCATTTAGGGAACCAGTGAAGGTCTGGATTGGAGAGTCAAGAATGAGACAGATGGTGGAGCGCCTTGAGAGTCAGGCTAAGGAATTTGAATTTTTTCCCAGCTATTACCCAACCACCATTGTTTCTTGCTTCTTTTGTTTTGCATTTTTGTTTTTTAAAGGAGGGGTTGATGTGTGCAAAGTCATTTGAGAAGACTGAAAAGCCCATGTTAACTATTGTGGAATGCTATCACCAGTGTTCTCAGAATAAAGTTCTGTCTTTGAAATGGTCCTAGTCCCTTAAATCAGAAGACAGTTTCTGAAGGAGTAGGAAATGGAAGAAATATTGAGAGAGAGCATATTTTCATTGCTATTTTTTTATGTTCCTTTCTTTTGTCTCAGAAAATATTTAGTCAGTTAAAATTTGATTTCACTGGTGTGGCCATGAAGTTCCTGACAGAGACTAGTAACTCCTCCACACGTGAATAAACAGCCTTAATGAGCTGCAGAGACCAAAAATATTAATCAATCACCTTTGAGGGTTTGCCATCACTTTAATCCAAGGGCCCCACATGTTTTTTTTGTCATGGACTCCTTTGACAATCTGGTGAAACCTATGGACCCCTTCTCAGAATAATAGTTATTATTTTAATCAAATGAAATTTTAAACTTCAATTAAAAGTTACTGAAAAATAAATATGCATGGTATTTTTTTGTATTTTTTTCCTATATAAGCTCATGGACTTGAAATCTATCGACGGACCCTTCAGGGTTCTATGGACCACAAAGTGTGAAAACCTACTCTTCAGGTTTGCTTCTAAGACAGCTAGGTAGTGTACTGTACGGAACACTATACGTGGAATCAGGAAAACCTGATTTCAAATGCAGCCTCAGACATTTACTGACTGTATGACCTTAGGTTAAGTGTATCAACAGTGCAGTATTCACAATGCCTACAGTAATTATAAGTATGCTAATATGGTTATTAATCACAAAATGTAACAGGCTCTCTACATGGGAAATATAGCTAGAGCATTTATTCAAATACCAGAAAACTGTGTCCCAAAACCAGAAAATTAAAGCCAACACAGTAGTTATGAAGTTGGTGCATGTATTTAATGTGGTAAACACCCACATTCTTTTTTTTTTTTTTTTTTGCTTTCTTTTGGAAGGCAATTGGGGGTTAAGTGACTTGCCCAAGGTCACACGGTTAGTTTTTGTGTTAAGTGTCTGAGGCTAGATTTGAACTCAGGTCCTCCTGACTCCAGGGCCAGTGCTCTATTCACTGTGCCACCTAGCTGCCCCCAACACCCACATCCTAAAGTCTTCAAAACAGAACAGGCTACCCCAGGCAAAGATCCTCCTCTCCTCAGTCACGCAATTGCTCAGTGTCCAGGCAGCTTGCTCCCAGCAGCTCCAGCCCCCACAGTTCCTGTCCCTGGCAATCCTCATCAGGAGCCCTTAGCAGAGATTCTGGCTGGTTCAAAGCCAAAGGAGTTCGTGCTGCAACTGCAGCTACGGTTGCTGCTCCTTTCAGTCACCACTGCAGGGAAGCTAGTTTGGTTCTGGCTTTTTCTTGCTCCATCCCTTCCTGCTAGGTCAGCAAGTTAAAAGGGCATGAGTCATTCAACCTCTATTTGTCTTAGTTTCCTCACATGTAAAATGAAGATAATAATAGTGCTTACCATCCAGGGTGCCTGTGAGGATCAAATTTGCTATTTCTAAAACACTTCCTGTGGTGCCTGACAATAGTAGGCATTATATAAAGGTTATTATCATTGTTATTATTTATTCTCTGACCTTAAATAGGCTTATTCTCAGATAAAAGATGCAATCCATTGTTGGGTCCATATTGGAAACCTTTAGAGTTTGTGAGGACTTGTCTGGCTGGACTGAGACACTGCAAGAGCTTCCCAGAGCTCTGACTTTAAAAAATTGAAGTAATCTCCTCTCCATATGACAACATTGAAAGAGACTTTTTAAGGCCCATGGTATGAGAATAATGGCATCTTGTAAACCTGAAAATCTCAATTTGTCATTCATTTAAACTTCATCATTTGTTTGTTTTTCTGCTCTTTCAGCCTCTCACTATGCATTGTAGAACTTGAGCATTTACACTGTCACTTACTTCCTTGTTCTTATGTTGTACATGTTAAAAGTTCTAAATACAAGTAAAGCTAGCTCCATATCTGGGAGGGCAGTAATGATTTCCTCACAAGATTTTCAAAAAGGTGAAGATACTTTAAATGTCATCTCTTACTAGTGTTGGCCAAGCATCTATTGTTTCTCAAAAGAGTATTTGAGTAAGTATTCCTAGATCCAATATCACTCTGATTTTCTCCTTTTGAGTCTCACCAATTCAAACATTTGACAATAAATACAACCCTTAAATATAGTCCTCTAGCAATGCAGGAGCTATGGTAGGTGGCAATAAAAGTTTCATTTTCTTTTTGTTGATATGAATAATGCCCAAGTGATCACAGGTAAGTGCCCTAGGAGCATGAGCATGCCTATGCCAGAATGCTTTATATATGGGTCAGGGTAAGGCATAGTGGGAATGAAGTTCTGCACAGGGGAGTTGGGAAATAATTTAAATGGTCAATCATTCTGATGTTTTTCCTTTTCCTGCCCGAGAAACATACTCCATTTTCTTGTTTGTATTTATTTCCCAAGCAAGCCCCTTTTTATTAAAAGCAATTTTCATTAGGCTGAACCAAACTCTGCCTTTGAGCAATGAACCCAAGAGTGAAGAAAAATGTCCATAATGACTGCCCTAGATGTTTTCCTTTACTCTTTTTAATATACATTTTTCTCAGCTTAAAAAAATACGTGAAGGAGAACTGAGTTAGATTTGTTGCTTCTGAGTACCTAGAGTATGCATGGAGACAGTAGAATTAGAAGAGCTGGTAATAGCCACATAAACATTAAGCTCTTGGCAACACATCCAATTAACATCTTCCTCCCTGTGACTAAGGTCACATTCCACCTAGAAGAGACCTTCACTTGCTCCATTGGTCTTTAATTCTCAATGCAGTGGAGTTAATAAATCTTAAGAGGAAGTATGTAGAAACACAAATCCAAAGCCAGAGCTATGTGGGGGAAAAAGAGTTTGGTCCTTTCTGTTTTCCTATTTGCTCTAAGATATGTGTTATTGTTGTTAGTTGTTCAATCATTTCAGTTGTGTCAGACCCTTCATGACCCCATTTGGGGTTTCCTTGGCACAGATACTGGATGGGGTTTGCCATTTCCTTTTCCAGCTCATTTTACAGATGAGAAAACTGAGGCAAACAGGGTTAAGACATTTACCTAGAGTCACACAGCTGGTAAGTGTCTGAGTCCAAATTTGAGATCAGAAAGATGACTCTTCCTGATTCCAAACCCAGTACTCTATCCACAATGCCACCTAGCTGTCTCTTATTATGGAGTGCTACCATATGATAAACAGTGAATATAAACAACAGAGGAAAGTATGAGAAGATAGATCAGCTGTGACAAAGTGAAGAACTAGAAAGAGAATATATAAAATGACCACAACAATTTAAATAGAAAGAACCACAATAAGACCATCAAGATTTAGTATTATGATGCTATAATAATCACATGTGACTTCAAAGAAGAGACACAAGAATGAATCAACATTTCTTTGTTCCAGTGGGGAAGAAAACTATGACTGTGATGAACACTCCATATATTGTCCATCTTGGATGCTATAATACTTCTGCTGAGCTGTTCTCTTCTCTCTATCTGTCTCACTCTTTCTCTGCCATTACCTTTATAACATGGCCTCTATCTCTCCATCTCTCTTTGCCTCTGTTTTTCTGACTGTCTCTCTGTCATAGTTTCTTTCTCTTCTTCAGTTTCAAGGATGATTCCCTGGAAGAAAAATGATGGAGAAGGACAATATATGATACACATATTGAAGAAAGGTGTCAACAATTAAAAGTTTATTTATATGTGAATTTGGTTTCAGGATCACATACTCTGCCAATATATGCTAGTTTCAAAATCCTGTGAAGTTATACAACTGAAATTTTTCAAGGCTTGGAAAAAATTTTTAAAATGCTTAATGTAGATAACAAATATTCAATTTACAACTGGCATGACTTCAAGAAAGTTGGTTAACCTTGCTGTTAATTAAGTTAATTAATTCAATTAGTTAATGTAATTAAGTTAACTAATTTCTTTTCTTTCTTTTTTGCTTTTCCGAGGGAAGGAAGGCAGGGCAACTGGGTTGTGACTTGTCCAAGGTCACACAGCTAGTTTTTTAGTTAAGTGTCTGAGGATGGATTTGAACTCAGGTCCTCCTGACTCCAGGGCTGGTGCCTATTCACTGCACCACCTAGCTACCCCCCAATTTCTTGATCTATAGATGGAAGAGGTTGACGTAGTCGGACTCTGAGGGCCCTTTGTGTTATAAGCTGCTGCTGCTGCTGCTGCTGCTGATGATGATGATGATGATGAAGATGATGATGATGATGATGGTTGGGGGAATGTTTTTCAAGATTAGGGAATGGTAATATTTCAGTCACTTGAGTTTAAATGGTCCTTGATTCAATAATCCATAAGGTAGGTACACAAAGTAATCTTCAATTCCATTGTTCCAAAAGTATCATCATATAATTTACCTTCTTCATTGGTTTGGTTTTCTCTAGGGAACAAGAAAAACAAAAGAGAATAAAAGAAATGAATAGTCATCTTTGGAGCTCAGTCAAATTGAATTAGGTACACAACACTTTCAAATTAAAAAGAAGGCAGTAGATTAAAGCATTCTGACAACTACATGCTAAAGTTGTGGTTTCTTCCCTATTTCCCTTGGAGATCTCATCAGCTCCCATGGATTAAATTATCATATCTATACTGATGATTCTCAAATTTACTTATTCATCTCTAGCCTCTCTTATAACTTTCAATCTCATATGTATTTACTGGATATCTTTAATTTGATGTCCTAGAGAAATATTAAATTTAACAAGCGTCAAACTGAGCTCATTATCTATGGCCCCAAAACTTTCTTGTCTTTGGAACTTCCTTGTTACTGTCAAGAACATTCTCATCCTCCCTGTCACCTAATCCTGGAACTTGGGTACCATACTGGATTCCTCATTTCTCTCACCATCACCCATATAGAATCTTATACAAAGTCTGTGGAGTTCACCTTTGGAAAACCTTTCATATTCATTCACTCTCTCCTCTGACACTGCCACCACCCTGGGTCAAGCCCTCATCATTTCATGCCTTGATGATCAAAATACCTTTCTGATTCATCTCTCTGCCCCAAGCCTCTCCCTTTACTAATTCATCCTCTACTCAGCAATAAAATTGAACTTCCTAAAGCCCAGATATGGCCATATTGCTCCCCTTCAGTTCTCCCCCCCACATCTGTTTAATAAACTCCAGTGTCTCCCTACCACCTTTAAAATCTTTTGGCTTTTAAAACCCTTCATAACTTGGTTTCTTTCTTCCTTTCCACTTTTCTTACATCATTCACCCATGTACTCTATGATCTAGTAACTTATTCTTCCCCTAGATGTTCTTTAAACAAGATATTCCATCTTTTGATTTTGTATATTTTCACTATCTCCCATGCCTTTCCTCCTGACTTCCTTCAGATCTCACTTAAAATTCCCCCTTCTCCAAGAAGCCTTTCCTATCCCCTCTCAATGCTAGGGGCATTATCTCTGATATTATCTCCACGTTATCCTGTAAATATTTTATTTTTACTTGTTTGATTGAATGTTTTCTCAATCACTAAATTGCAATCTCATTGAGGATAGAGACTTGCCTTTCCTTGAATTCCCAGAACTTAGTGTTGTTGATGGCACATAGTAGGCTTTTAATAAATACTTATTAACATGATAAAATGTTATATCTGCTTGCATATGTCTTTGATATTTAGCACCTCTCTGGTTAAAGGGCTCTCTAGCTCATGTTTTATGTTAGGGCCATCTCTTATTTTTATGTCACTGGGGGTAGATAATAACCTTGAATAACCCACAAAAACCTGTGAATTAAACCAACACATGAGGGAAAGTGACAATTACTTTTATATTCCCTACAGCAGGGATGAGAAGACAGTCTATGTCAGCATTAGCCAATAATCCTATTAATTAAAATGAAGAAGAGTCTACCCGGTTTCACATTATATCATGTCAAGTGTGCACCATGCCCTTTGTATTACCTAGTCTATAAATAAAGTGCTATGATGTTTATATTGATTTGTTTCCATAGTGATGAAAAAGCCTTATCTGGTTTCCAAGGCAATGTGCAGTAGTGTAGAAAATCAGGCAAGTAAAGGAGTCATTTGTCAAGTAATAGATTTAAGAGAAGCCATGGATATCCAAAAAAAGAAATGTATTAGCTATAAATAGTGCCAGAAATTTCAAGGTGTGACTATTTTACTTTTGTGGTGACCTACTAATATTTTTATGTATATTTGTTAAGTAATACCATAAATATGAGGGACAATCTTTAAATATGACTCATTAACCAACATTTCTTATTTCTTTGTAAGATTTCTTTGTGAGATTTCTTTATAGAGCATCTTAGTTGATAAACTGGGTTATCACACTTTCCCTTTTACTGTCCATGGGGGAAATATGATTGTGGATGGTATGATATAGAAGGGAAAGTGATATAATTTTCCATGTCATGAATGAAGTCACTAAAGAGAGCTCCTTTAATAAAGAATGAATCAAAAAAATAGTTAATTGATCTCTGAATTTCTAACCTGTGATACTTGACATGGAAGAAATGTGAGAAGAACAGCAAGAATAGTTCAAGCCAAAAGTCTTTTGAATGGTTCCCAATGTTTTACATACCTTCCATACTCATTTATCAGTCCCTGTCATCTCACCCTTTCTTTGAACTTTTGAGATAATATATATCTGCCAAATAGGATTATAAACTTAAGATATCTTGAACATTTTAAAGCAATATAAAATATTTTTTCAATAATAATAATAATAATATAAAGTTTTACCTTTTGATTTATAGTCCTACTGCCTGTTGATTGTTTGAATGAATGATTAACATTTGAGATCAACAAAAGACATACAAATACATTCAAAAGTGTATGAGAAAATGAAATAAAGTTTCAAAAATGCAGCATATCTATTGATCTTGTGAAATCAGAATTATAGCACTACTACTCTGGATCATAGCAATAGGTATTGAGTAGTCCAGTTTATGAGGCAACATAGCAAATAGTACAAAAAGCACTGGACAAGGAGTGGAAGGTCCTGGGTTCAAACTCCATCTGCATCATAGACTATGCATGTGAATTTGATCAAATCCCAAAAATTCTTTGGCCCTTAATTTTCTCATCTGTAAAATAAGTAAGCTGAAATAGATAGCCTTTGTGATCCCTTTCAGTATTGAAACTACATTTTGAAACAACAATCATATAATAGGTACCAGGATAAGGTATCCTAGAAGAAAAAATTGACAGTCCTGAAGAGCTCCAGCTCTTATATATAGTGACCAAAGTCATAAACCAAAGGACCAACTTCACATAGTTGCATGTGCTGCAAAGGGTGCACACCATACTTATTTCTACCATACTCTGTTGTCAGAAGTATCAAGCCCAAGGGAAAGTGCTTGGTAAAATTTGAGATATCTTTACGATTCTGGAATCAGAGAAACTGGATTTAAATCCTGCCTCTGTTTCTTTGGGGACCTTGGACAAGTTGCTTTAACTAAGGTTGAACCCAGGAAAGTGAAGGGTGTTGGATTCAATGTCTTATGAGATCCCTTCTGGCTCTAAGATATATGATTATCTTCACTAACAGCCTTTGGTCTGACTTTGATACTTGATTACAATCTCACTGAACTACTTTCTCCATTTTAAAATAGGTTCAAGAAATGTACTTGGCACATTTCCTTAAAGGCATCAATGTTGTGTCCATCTTGATTAAATATTTACAGAAAAAAAATTAACTTGTTAAAATGAGTGTAGCTATTTTTATTCACAGATCAGCCCAATGCAAGAATGTTAAGATGATGTTTCCTTGACAAAAGCATTGTAGGCTATATGAAAATGAGAAGGTGACTTTGAAGTTTAGGACATTCAAGTCTCAGACACAGTGGTTTTGATCCATGATCCATACTATTGGGGACACTGAGGCTGGTGGATTGCTCAAGCTCAGGAGATCTGACCTGTAGCATAGCTAAGCTTATCTGAGTCTACACTAATTCTAACACCTTTGGCGCTGGTTTGGAGGGGGAGAGCAAGACTGCCTAAGGAGCAGCAAAGTAGCTTAGGTCAGAAAAGATGAAGGGAAAGGAAGGGGAGGGAAAGGGGAGAAAGGGGGGAAAAGGGAGGGGAGGGTGTGGAAATTAGAACAAATTATTATTAATTCCTATTCTTCAATGTCCAAGTATTCTGTGGAGCAGGAAGAAAAAGTATGAAAACAGCTTCTTATTACTTCTCAGTGCTTACACAAATACTAGTGACACTGTTAAATGTCATGATATATGGGAATAAGCAGCTGTATACTCTTAAGTGGAAAACATGTTTCTGAAAGCTTCTCACAATGACAAACAACTCTGAGTAAGCTTAGTTACAAACTTTCCCTATTTTCAGATTTGCTTTTTGATGATCTTTCAACAAGTAATGTAGATTGGATTTACAGTCATAAGTGCCCAGGGAAGCAAGCAAACTGCTTTGCTTTTCATAGCACCTGGTTTTATTTGAATAGCTTTAAATTCCCCTGAAAACTTGATTGGTTCTATTTTCTCCCATATTTTTTAATTTTTTGGTTTAGTTTGCTGGTTGCCAACTCTGGTTATGACATCCGTGGTAAACAGCTTCAGGATCACTTTATATAGAACTTGTAGGGGCTGCTTCCTGTGCATCATTCATTTTATACGATATTGGTCTGCTATGTGACTTTGGGTAAGTCACTCAACATCTTTGAGCCTCATTTTCCTCAATTTAAAAAAAAATATATATATATATATGTATATATATATATATATATATATATATATATATATATACTCATACTATTACTTTATAGGGTTTTTATGAGGAACCAATGAGATGATATATGCTATGTGTTTTGTAAACTTTGAAGGGATACAAAATCCCAGAAAGCTGGAATAGTACATCCATGCCCACTCCTACCACCACTCCCACTGGAAGCAGGGTCCCATCTTGACAAAGAGTTAGAAAGTCAAGTATTTGGCTGGGAAGATGAGCCAACAGCATATACACAGACTCTAGAATTTTACTTTGGTGAAAAAGAAGATCAAACATACAACCAGAAGAAGACAACAAAATCAAAGCTCCTACATCAAAACCCTAAAAGAAAAATATTGGTCTCAGGCCATTGAAGAGCTCAAAAAGGATTTTAAAATCCAGTAAGAGAAGTAGAGGAAAAATTGGAAGAGAAATGACAGTGATGCAAAAGAAAAAAATACTCTAGGCATAAGCTATCCTTAAACTTAATTGCACTGATTTACTTTGAGTTTTACTGAAGGGTCTGAAATGAGGCAAGGGAAATAGATTTTTCAGGTATCAAGGCACTCAGGCACTGAGTCCAGAACTGAATCTTTGAAAGGCTCTGGATCAAGAGTGCATGGAGGAAAATAAGAGATCATTCTTTTAACATGTTCAGAAGAGTTAAGGCTGGACTAGAAAAATGTGAAACTAGATGATGAAATTGAGGTTCAAAATCACCTCAACAGTATGACAAACTCAGAAAAAACTAAGGAAATAAACTAAAATAAATATAAAATTCTACATTTAGTACACTCAAATGCAATTAAGTACATAATACGATTGTCTTTTTGTGAATTTCAAAGTAGTGATTTATAAATTATATGACTGCTTAAAAATCTAAAACAATAATAATCTATACCCTACAACCCTGGAAGGGGCATTAGTGGTCATGTCATTGAACTCCCTTATTTTGCGTTTGGAAAAATGAAAGTAAAAATGTTTTTTTTCTAAGTCATGCAAGTAGTAATTGGCAGAAGTAGGTGTTGAACAAAGCGCCTTAATTCCAAGTCCGTTGTTCTTTCCATTGTCCCATATTTTCATTGACTTTTGGTAAATCACTAAACCTCACAGGGCCCCAGTTTCCAAATCTGTTAGGTGAAAAAGTTGGACTAAATGACCTCTAAATTCTTTTACTTTTCTAGCTCTATGAATTTATGACCCCACAATCCTTGAAGTAGAGTTAATTTTCCATAGAAGTAATCCTTCAATATATCATTTCAAAGGCTGTTGTTTGATTACAAGCTCCCCAACTGAAAGGGTTCTGAACACAGGCCCAGAGATGAATTGTCCATTTGTCCTCTGAGGACTTAGTTTGGTCTGACATGGAGATAACGATCTTCAGACTTCCAGGTGCTAAAGCATTCTGTTTGTAGCAATTTGTGAAAATACTGAAAAGGGCTTGTTGGGATTGTAATCTTCAATGAAGGGAATACTGACATTTGATGAAATCATGGCTCATCTTAAGTAGTCAATTAGTTGATTTTGGGATAATGGCACTTAGTGGCACTAGGTGTCCTCTACTGGTTTCGCTGCATAGGAAGAATTTTGTTCAATCTTGCCATTTTGTGGATAACAAGCAACCAACCAAATGTGTACAGAAAAAGGAGATGCAGATAGTGAAGAGTATAGAGTTCATGTCTGATTTTTTTTTAAACTAAAAGATTGAGAGCATTTAGCTGCTTTAAAAAAATTGAATGTTTTTAATGTAGAACAGCATATTAACTTTGGGCTTTGTTTGTTTGATTAGATCCTTTTGGAGGGGGAAAGGTAGGGCAGTTGGGGTTAAGTGACTTGCCCAAGGTCACATGGCTAGTGTTAAGTGTCTGAAGCTGAATTTGAACTTAGGTCCTCTTGACTCCAGGGCTGGTGCTCTATTCACTGTGCCACCTAGCATTCCCTGCATATTTACTTTGGAAAGGACATGGAGCATATATCTTTTTAGCTCCAACACTTATTATCTATGTGACTATGAATTACTCAAATTCTCTAAGTGTAAAATTATCATATATAAATTAAGGTCTATAGTACACTGCCTTAGAATTATAGTAAGAAAATACTTTGTAAACCATTAAGTGCTACATGAATGAAAGCTGTTAACATTTTAAGTGTCACATCTATCTATCTATCTATCTATCTATCTATCTATCTATCTATCTATCTACATATATATCTACCTGCCTATCCATCCAACTACCTATCTCCCCATCCATCCATCACTCTCTGTCTTTCTGTCTCTATTTCTCTCTTTATCTATTTCTCTTGTTTGTCTCTGTCTCTCTACATCTTTCTGTCTCTCTGTCTGTTCCTCTCTTTCACTCTGCTCCCCCATATCTGTCTGTCTTTCTCAATATCTATCTAACAAAGCACTGCAGACCCACATTGTTTGCTTCTGGCTGACTACATGTGCTAGTTCAACACTGAGGCTCTTTTGGGATAACAAAGCCCCTGGCTGCTTCTGACTAGCCATGTGTGTCTCAATGTTAAGGGTTCAGGTGCTTTGGAAATGACAAAACAATTCACTCACTGGTCACTGAGCAGAAAGAAATAATGATTACATGGATCTTTGAAGAGAGGGTGATTATCTTTTTTCTTCCTTTAACTGGGTGACAAGCAGTACTTCTAAGAGAGATGAGAGAGGTCCCTACCCTTTCCCACACTCCAGAAGAAATACTAAACTGATATGTATTGAGGAATTTTATTTTTTGATTCATTTCTTTTTTTTAACATTTCCTCTGTGGGCTAGGAGAATAATAGGAGAGAAAGATTAACTTTAAAAATACTTATTACTTAAGTAACGAAAAATGAAAATAAGCTGAAAACAAATAAACTGCAAGCAAATGGCAGCTAAAACACATGTCTTGCCTAGGCAAAGTGGAACCTATGCTTGGGACTGAAATTTTTAACTTCTATTCATTCTGAAGCTTAGGCAACCAAAGAGCTATCCTAAGACGGGCATTTCTAGCTTTAGAGACAATGATATGCTTGTCAAGGTTTAACAACCAACTCCTTGAAATAACATAGGCATTATACACTTTCTTAAGTTTCAACTGGATTATTGTTATTTTCTCCATCTCTTTCTTCAGTATAGACAATCAAAATTCACAACTGGATTAACTGTGACTCCACTGGAGGTCAAAGGAAGGAAAGCTAATGGAAAATTATTGGGTTATTCTCTGGTCAAGTTTTGGAACTTTTCACTCAATCCTACAAGTGGGATAATTATTTGACCAGAGTGGGAATGACTGGAAGGTTCCTAGAACTATGTCTCTTTACCTCCCGAAGGTAGAAATTGCCTGTATATTATTTCCAAACATTCTGGGGTCGCGAGAAGCTGTTGATGTGTAGCATATGAAAGAGCTATTCAAATGAATATTCAATTTGTTTTCATTCTTTGGTCAGGAGTGTGTGTGTGTGTGTGTGTGTGTGTGTGTGTGTGTGTTACTCAAACCCTAAAACACTAGGAGAGGTGGATATCAAGAAGCAGAGATGAGATCTTTCAGAAACAAAACCAATACTTATTACCGTACTCTGAGATCTTCCATTGCATTGACATGAAAGCAATCCACCTTGGCTCTCTAAGTGAAAAGCCCTAGGTAAAGTTAGCATATGTTCTTAGCCAGGAAATATGGGAGAACTGAATTGCCAGGGGTTTGCCCTCCCTCCTGCTTGCAAGAGATTGATGTAGGTACTGGAAAGACTGCAGATTACAAATGTTTGCACTAGGTGATTAGATATTAAGCTGCATGATTTATTTCTAATAATCTGATTAAAACCTTTATCTGGTACATCACTCTAACCAATCTAAAGTGAAACACAAATAGGTAAAGAATGAATAAGTTTGGATAGTGGGAAAGGAGCGTATGAGCCATAAGGTATGATTGAAGGGCACAGATATACAATTAAACTGATGAAAGAACCTGCCACTGCTCATGAAGGGATAGCATCAAAGGAGGAATGGCAGCCAGCTTCTCTAAGAGCTTGAGACCCAGAGCTCTTTATGGATTCCAAAGAGCCCTCTGGTATTGGCTAGTGCACCTTGCATGAGTACATATCTAAAGTGTAAGCTCCTAGAGGTCAGGAACCACATTTTATTCTTGCTATTCCCTGTAGTCATGAACCATCTCTTTGTGATCAGAATTCTGATAACACAAGAAGAAGAGATATGAGCATCTCTTTGCCAAATGTGACAGATATTTTGAATAAGCTTTCATCAAAATATGTTAAATCAATTTAGTATACCCAATAGGTACATAATTCATTAAATGAGCTGAAAAACTAAAAATCAAGAATGAATGAGAAATTCTTACTTGAGTAGCAGAATTCCATAATTTGTTCAAAACTCTTAACTAGCTACCAATAAATGAAATGATTCTTTTATGCAAGATCATTCTTCTATGCCTTGTAAAAATATTTTACATTCATTTCTTCCTAGGGAAAGAAAAAGAAAGCTAATTACTTAGTGAATGAGCTAAAAAAAAAAAATTCCCTCCTATCACTTTAATTCTAATGTTGGATGACTTAATTCTTAAAATAATCAAGCCAAATTATTATGTGAAATATTTGAAAGTTAAAAAACTATTAAAAAATCTCCATGTACCATGTCTTACTATAACCTCATTCATATCACTATATTAGGGACAAGAATCAGCACATGTAGTAGTTCTGAGGGCATAATCATTTTTAATCATCTATTAATTAAAATCTGGCTTCATTGTCCTATTATAGCCTGCAATTACTATGCCGATTCTGCACCCATAAAGAATAAAATCATAATTTTAAATGCCTCAAGACCAATGAAATATTTGTTCATCTCTGTTAATCATAACATTAGAATGAATAGAAATCCCTGAGGACACTATTTCTTTCAAAATATTGCAATGATTCCTGGGGGGAGGGGAGGGAAAAATGAGGAACCTAGTTTCTTTTTTTAAAAAAAAAACATGATGAGCTCAGAATTAATTGCTAAATCATTACTGCTGTAATTAGAAATCGACTAATACAGATTTAATTAAGCAAACATTTATTAAGTACTTACTAGGTACAAGACCTTGAGGTAGGAACTATGAATAAAAAGAAAAAAACTATATTCTCTGCACTCAGGGAATTTAAATTCTACTGAAGGGATGCAGCATGTATACAGGTAAGTAAATAAATGGTGATTTGAAAAGGGAAATGAGTCATCACCCCTGCCAAAGTATGTGATCCAGATAATTTAGACAAAACCCTTACTTGTATTCAGTAAAAACTGTAATAGAATTAGCTCATTAATTTATTCAGAAAAGGAAAGTGTCATGCCTAGAATCTTAAAGGGTATCTTGGAGCAAAACAACTTGGGAAATTTTGTCTCTTGCAGGTTCTTCTACTCACAAATAAACTTCATTAATCATTGGAGAAAGACAAATTGAAACAATTCCAAAGTTCTACTTCATACTCATTAGATTTTCTATGACAAATGCTTAGAGGACTGTGCAAAATTAGGCACTTTTTCAGTATTCCTATGAATGTAGCTCTCCACTAAACCTGAAGGAAAGAGCCTAGCATTAAAATGGGGTGGCTTCTGTACCCTCAAAAGTTACTTGGGGCTGAGATTTACCTTGGAACTACTTAATTCAAGAGAAAACTGAGATGTTTTGAGACAGGCCACAGGAAAACCAAAATCAGCAAGCAGGGAGGGAGTCATAAAGAGATCAATAGGGGGAAATAAGGAAGAAGAAGAAAGAGGAAGAGGAGGAGGAGGAAGATAAGGAAGAGGAGAAGGGACTTAAATTGCTAAAGATATACTGAAGTGATTTCAAAGATTTTCAATATAAGCAGATAAATCAAGAGGAAAAATAATAACAGTAGGTAGAAATATGGCCTCCAGATATAGTTAACAAATTCAGGCATCTATGAATAGACGGCAAAACAAAGGAAAATGATCCAACACTAGATGAAGCAGAGGATCCTGTGTTATTTGAAAAAAAAACATAGAACTATAAAACACTGTGCTGGGGTGATGTAAAATTAAAAAGAGAATTATGAAACAGAATTTATGACTGGCACAGCAAAAATAATTGGTAGAATAGATGAAGTTACATTTGAAGTATTATATATGAATGCAATGGAATACTACTGTTCAGTAAGAAATTTGGAAATAGATGATTTCAAAAAGACATATAAAGACTTACATGAGGTGATGCAGAGTAAAATTAGCAAGACCAAAAGAACTATTTACAATATGATATGAATATTACTTTTAAATGATTAATTTTAGTTTTAGCGTTTTATTTGCTTTTTTGGAGGGGCGATTGGGGTTAAGTGACTTGCCCAAGATTACACTGCTAGTAAGTGTTAAGTGTCTGAGGCCAAATTTGAACTCAGGTCCTCCTGACTCCAGGGATGGTGCTCTATTCACTGTACTACCTACCTGCCCCTAAATGATTAATTTTGAAGATTTTATTACCTGATAAAGAATGAAGTGATCAGAAAGAGAATACTAATTTCTATAGCGACAACACTCTAATGACAAAAAACACTGAAAACTCCAAAACTATGATCAACAAAATGATCTGACCATGATTACAATGGACTAATACTGAAGCATACTATCTACCTCTGATAAGATGATAGATTTAGGTATAGGATGAGACAAATTAGATGATTGATAGATAGATAGATACATTCGTACGTACGTACGTGCATGTGTACGTATGTACGTGCATGTGTACATACATACATACATGCATACATACATATACATACATACAGATAGGTATAGAAACAGACAATATAGATATTTTAACACTGTCCAAGAAGGAATTTGTTTTTGATTACATACACACATGCATGGTCACACACAGGGATCTATTTTTGTTTGTGTTTTGGGTTCCTACCTCTCCTCAGTGGTGTGGGAGGAATAGAAAATATATTTCTATCAATTTGAAAAACTTCAATATTAAAAGACAGGAATGCTTGATTTAAAAGGAGACTCTGATCTCAAAGTAGTTATAAACATTTTAGATAGATTTTATTCAGTTTTTTTGCAAAATGATATTCAAATATATTCAAATTTATTGAATTATTTCAAATATATTACATTCAAATTATATTCACTAACTCTAGTCATTCTGTACTTCCATGGAGATTTAAAGTATCTATCTAATAGCAATCTAAAAGGGATAATTAATCCTTATAGGATACTTCATAATTTGATTTTGAACATTTTGATTTTTCTGAGAGACTTTTCATGAGTTTCTCTGTCATGATACTGGATTTTTATGGCCTATTTTCCAGCCTATTCTTTGACATTGGACTTTCTCTTAGAGTTGTGCTGCACTTACCTTTTGGGGTGGTGGAAGGGGAGTGGGGGAAGGATTTACTGCCCCAAGCTTCAGGCTTTTATAATCTGCTGTTTTCAAAGCTAGTTCTAGGGGCTTGTAAGTGTTTGGTGCTTCCATCGTGGTGTGATCTGGTGAGACATGTGGTCACTGCTCTCCTGGTCTGTGCTGAGGTCCTTACCCAGGTAAGGGTCTTGTTTCCTTGTGACTGCAAGTCCTCCTCTTCTCCCTAGAATTGCACCCTGGAACCGGATAATGGGCAATGTAGTTGCCAGATGGTGTCTTGTCTTGTTCTCAATGCAATCACAGGATTCCTCTATAGTTCCTTTTCTGAGCAGGTATTCAATCCCCTTACAATTGCTGGGTGCTGAGAACCCCCAGTATTTTGCTGCTGCCCCTGCTGATGCTGCTCTGGGGGATATTTTTAATAACATACTTTTGGAAGTAGAAGATACATTAAGAGATTATCTAATCCAATCTTTGAATTTTAGAGACAGGGAAAATGAGACCAAGACAGAGGAAATGACTTATACAGGGTCATACTGTTGTAAATTACTAAAGTCAAAATTGGAATGAAAGCCCTCTGACAGAAAATCCACAAATCTTCCCATCATTTAAAATACTATTTTTCATTCACTTTTATTACATTAGGCCCCTTGTTTCTTTGTCTGTGTGTTTTTCATACACCCAATTACTAGCCAGATATGTGACTGAATTCAAGAGTCTTCCCCAACAACTCCACTGCCAAAGCAAGAGTTGTCTTAGCTGCCCTAATGTGAATCACAATCAAAAACTCTTAGGTTTTCAACTGAGAATTACCTTTCCTCTGTCCCTTGGAACTTCTTAATCCCACAATAGAAGCCCCTACCTCCTCTTGTTCTCTCAACCCAAAGTGCTTGTTCTTATAGAATCTTTCATTTCCCTGTGGCATTCTTCATCTGTTACAACTGAATTGCTCCTCTTCCATTCTAACTATTAGTTGCCCTGGTTGACTGCCCACCTATTAACTGCCTATTTACCTGTTCTCATTCAGTTAAGGTTTTTTTTTCCCCAGTTTCTCTTTTGTGTTTCTCTACTTTGTTATCCTTCACGATAATTCTCTTCAATCCACTTCAATTAAATTCAACAAATACATATTGTCTAAGGGAATCAAGTGTGTTAGCATGAGATTTAAATGATTTTGATTAAGTTCTGGCTCAAATCCCATCCAGTTCAAGAATATCAAGTAAATCGATGAAAAAAATATGAAGAAAGGTAGCCTAGCTGTCCCAGATCTCAAACTGTATTATAAAGGAGTAATTATCAAAATCATCTGGTACAGACTAAGAAACAGAGTGGTAGGAAAGTGGAGTAGATTAGGCACACAATAAATTGTGGATGATGAACATAGTTATCTAATGTTTCATAAACCCAAAGATCCAAGCTTTGGGGGCAAAAACATTATTTGACAAAAATTGCTGGAAAAACTGAAAAGCAATATGACAGCAACCATAGTATACATCAAGATCCCACACCATAAGCCAAGATAAGGACAAAATGGGTACATGATTTAATTATACAGGGTAACAACATAAGCAAATAAGAAAATAAGGTCTAGTTTATCTGTCAGGCCTATGCATAATAGAAGAATTTAGGCCAAAACAAAAGATAGAGGGCATTATGAAGGATAAAATAGATAATTCTGATTATGGAAAATTTAAAAATTTTTGCATAAATAAAACCAATGCAATTAAAATTAGAAGGAAATCAGAAAATGGAAAGAAAACAATTTACAGCACATACCTCTGATAAAGGCTTCATTTCTCAGATATCTAGTGAATTAAGTCATATTTAAAAGAATGAGTCATTTCCCAACTGATAGATGGTTAAAGTATGTGAACAGACAGTTTTCAGACAAAGAAATCTAAGCTATCTATAGTCATATGAAGAAGTGCTCTAAATCACTTTTGATTAGAGAAATTCACATGAAAACAACTCAGAGGCATAACATCACACACATCAGACTGGTTAATATGACAAAAGAAAGGAAAGTGATGAATGTTGGAAAGGATGTGGGAAAACTGGGATACTAACTTGTTCATCAAGTTGTAAATTGATTCAATCACTCTGAAGAGCAATTTGGAACTATGGCTGAAGGGTAATAAAACTGCACATACCCTTTGATTCAGCAATACTACTGTTAGGTCTGTATCTCAAAGAGATTTTTTTAAAAAGGTAAAAGAACTTATTTGTACTAAAATACTTATAGCAGCTTTTTTTGTGGGGGCTAAAAATTGGAAATCAGAGGGAATGCTCATCAATTGGGGAATGACTGAACAAGTTGTAGTATATGAATGTAATTGAATATAATTGCGCTACAAGAAATGGCAAGCAAAATGATTTCAGAAAACCTAGAAAGACTTACATGAACAAATGCAAAGTTAAGTGAGTAGAACCAGGAAAATATCATACACAGAAAAAGCAATATTGCAATGATGATCACCTGTGAATCACTTAACTATTCTCAGCAATACAATGATCCAAGACAATCCTAGAGGACTCATGATGAAAAATTCTATCCACCTCCAAAGAAAGAACTGATGTTATCTGTAAAGCCAATCAGCAGCAGATTTCTGAGAGAATGCTACTGTGAGGAGCTTTTAAGATTCAGATTACACAGTATTAGTGAACACTGTTTATTCCATTACAAATCTTGATTCAGTACAATTTTCACAGTTTCTACAATTCACAATATTATATACAATCTTCAGAACAAGGAAAGTCTCTA
>CM053593.1:273585171-273612363 GCA_028646575.1 Pseudocheirus occidentalis
CCTACCAGAAAGTTAGAGAGCAGATCAGGGGATGGGCTTTACAGTGGGATTGCTGTTTTGGGGTTGAGGTAGGGGAAAGATGGGGAGAAAATTTGTAACTCAAAAATCTCATGGAAATGAATAATAGAAACAAGAAAACAAATAAAAAATTTATATAAAAAAAGAACCTAGAACACATCCTTCAAGAAATTCTCAAGGAAAATTGCTTTGATATTTTAGAACCATTGGGCAAAACAGAACTTGAAAGAATTCACATATCACCTCTTGAAAAAAGATGCCCAAAAGAAAACTCTTAGGAATGTTATATCTAGGTTCCAGAGTTCCCAGATCAAGGGGAAACTATTACAAGCTGCCAAGAAGAAACAATTTGAATGTTTGAAACACAATAAGGATAACCCAGCTTCTGCATTAAGGGATTAAAGGGCTTGGAGTATGATATTACAGAGATCAAGGGAGCTAGGATTAAAACAAAGAATCATCTACACAACGAAATTGGGTATAATGTTTCAGGGGAATATATGGTCATTCAATGAGGTGGAGGACTTTCAAGCATTCTTCAGGAAAAAACCAGAACTGAATAGAAATTTTGACATTCAAACACAAGAAGCATGTGAAGGTAAACTTGGAAAGAAGTTATGAGGTGTGAACTATTTACATGCCAACATGGAAAAATGAAAATTGTAACTTATGAAATATTTCTCAGTATGGGGATAGGTGAAGGGAATATAAATGTATGCATGTATACATACTCATATGTCTATATAAAAGGACATATTTGTATATGAATATATATGGGAGTATGTCTATATATGTGTACATAGACAGAAAGCACAGGATCCGTTGAATAGGAAGGGATGATATTTTATTTATTTATTTATTCATTCATTCATTTATTTATTTATTCATTCATTTGTTTGTTTATTTAAATTTTTATTTATTTATGTATGTGTTCACCTATCTATCTATTTATTTATTTACTTGTTTGTTTGTTTGTTTGTTTGTTGACACTGGGTTATTTATTTTGAAAGCCTGTAGTAATAAATGAAATCTCAGTGAAGAGGTAGAGTTGGTTGACCTTTGCAGATAAGTGGAAGAACACAGGAGATAGTGTATGACTCACTCCCAGGAATTGAGTTGAGGGGCCTATTAGTTGATATTACTCTTCTGGGATTATTTGGGAGTGGGGTAGGTGAAGGAATACCAACATCTTTGATCCCTCTTTATCCTCTCCTACGTTCCCCTCAATATCATGTTGTATCCAGTCTCTGCAATGGGAAAACAAGAAATCTGAGGGAATCAAACCCAGGCAACCGAAATTTCAGTTTCCTTTGCCATTATCCCTAGAAAGGATATGAAAATTGAGAGACTGCCCATCTCCCTTCAAACCCTTCTGAGGACATTTTGAGGAGTAGTAGTTAAGAAAAGGATGGAGAGTGGGAACTCTCTGCTGTCAGCCTCTTTGGAAGGGGTAGACATTTTCTACCCTACTGATGAGATTTGAATACATAACCTGAATCCTTTCCCAGCTGATGAATAAGAATTAAGATTGCATAATACTTTGGAGTAGTGCTTTAAGCCAGGATTAGAGTAGATCTTGGCAGCAGGGAAACTAGCCACTAAGGGGAGTGCACACCTGGGTCTTGGATGGGACAGAGGCCTGACAGTGAAAGCTCGGGTTATAATGAAGCCCACTCTTGAGTGTGCTAGAGATTCAAAGAACAGGGGATTGAGGACTGGGAGGATCTGAATTCCAGGAAAGGGAATTTGGCAGTGAGAACAGAGGGCTGGATAAGAATGGGGCTGGAGACTAGGATAAAAGATGCCTGGGTCCCTGAGAACAGCAATGGTATGGAGGAAGAGGAATGAGAGCTGAGGGAGCTAGATGCAGAAGGAGCCTGGAATCCTGGGTTCTAGAATAACAGCAAAATCAGGACTCTAGGATTTTTTACCTGCCCTCCACTCCTCATTCCCTCCAGCAGGTAGAGGAGAGGCAAGGTGAGGGGAAGGGTGTGTGTGTGTGTGTGTGTGTGTGTGTGTGTGTGTGTGTGTGTGTGCATTTGATAGGTTTAATCCCCAAGTAGTGACACAGATACGTTCAGGTTCAGATAAATGGAGGGACAAGGGAAGTGAAGCTCAGTGCTGCATGGGTCCAGGTTGGAGTTGGGAGGGGTTAGGGAGGTGGGAAAGAGTGGTTGGGGGCCCAGTGCTGATACCATGCTGTCCCTTTTGGTGGCCCCGAACACAGTGAGTGTGACCACAGGCTTTATCATCTTCATCTTAGCTCTCTGTGGAGCTCTCACCAAAGCCCAAGGCTTTTCATAAATACAGCAACATTTTGATGAACAGCGTCCTAAATGCTCATTGTCCACAGTATCACTTGACCATTCCACCTTCTTGTCTGGTTTCTGTTTCCGAAGTTTAAGAGTTAGGCTACGGTTTTCGGTTCGGTTGTCAGAGTAACTGACAGTAACTGTCTCTGTGATAGACGGTCTCGCTCAGCCCAGCCTTGGCCTCGGCCATGGCTGGAGCTGAGGGTGGGAAGATGATGGGGGAGAAGTTATATTCCTTTCCCTGGCTCTCTGGGTGAGTATATGCCTTCGGTGTCAGGGGAAGTAGGAGTCAGGGTCGACTTGTTGTTGCTCCTCTTTGGTCTCGATTTCCCCACCTAAGGGAAGATATTTTAAAAGGTGAAATTGAGAGGTGGGAGAGGAATAGAATGAGAGGAGACAGGGGGAGAGAGAACGGGGTGAATCATTTCATATACAAGGGGCAAGGGATAGCTGTTACAATGGAGTGGAAGAACAGGAAGGCAACAAGGGAATGGGTCAACCTTACTTTCATTGAATTTGGCTTAGGGAGGGAATGACATACATTGTAAAATGGGTATCTTGCCCTGTAGGAGAGTAGGGGAAAGGGGATGAGAGTGGGTATGAAGAAGGGAAAGGCAGGTTGGTTTGGGAGGGTTGTTAGAAGCATACACTTATGTAAAGGGACAGGGACAAAGTAGAGTATAGACAAGGGGAGGGCAGGATAGAAAGTAGGGACATATTTTCAGTGCTTCAAAATATGTCCACTATGGAGATGTTCTGCGTAAACTACACATGTACTACCTGTATTGAATTTCTTATCTTTCCAGTGGGGATGGGTCACAAGGGAGGAAGGGAAAGAATTTAGAATTTAAAATTCTAAAATCGTATGTTAAAAATTTATGTGTATATGTATGTATACATATATTTATTCTTATTATTATTATTTCCATGCAACTGAGAAATAAGATATACAGGGACTGGGATAGGGAGATCCATCTTGCTCTACCAGAAAGTCAGAGGGGTCATGGAGGAGGCTATAGGAGAGAACAGATTGGGGGAGGGGGTGTACAGTGGGGTCGCTGTTTTGGGGTGGTGGGTAGGGGAGAAAATTTGTAACTCAAAATCTTGTGGAAATCAGTGATGTAAACTGATAATAAGCAAAAGTTAATTAAAAGAAAAAAATTGGTTCAGAAGGGAATAATGTGAAAGCTTAGCAAAAATGTGCACTTTACCCTGTTATCTTCACTTAACCCCCAGAACATTAATTTCTGTTTATGTATGTCCCATCTGTGGAGCACATTATCAGGATGCATGACCTTTTCCTAAGTGTTCTAATGTAGAATCATAAAATGTACTAGGAACTGTGCTATTTCCATTTGAAATATACTAAATATTGATCCTAAGAAAATGCAAGGAAAGGCAGAGCCAAGATGGTGGAGTAAAGGCAGGAACTTGCCTGAACTGTCCACCAAACACCTCCAAATACCTTTAAATGATGACTCTAAACAAATTCTCAAGTTGCAGAGCTCACGAAAAGAGGGAGTGATGCAATTTTATAGCCCAAGAAAACTGAGATATTTGCGGGAAAGGTTCATTACACCAGGGTGAGAGAGGAGCACAGTCCAGCTCAAGTTGTACCACCAAAGCCTTGGTCCCAGAAAACAAGGAGCAAGCCCCAGGGATTATGAAACAGTGGAAGCAGTGGTGGTTTCCATACATCTCAGTCCACAGTCAGTAAGAGGATTGGATGAAGGGTCAAAAGGAGTTTTATAGGGCTCCCTTTGCTGGCACAAGGAGCAGGACTTTGTCGTATTGTATATACTTGGATGTATGTCATTGTCCTGGGTCTTAGTTCCAGTGTGAGGAGAAGTACTATCCCAGTAAAGCTTGCATCTTCAGGGGAGTAGGGACCTTGGTCACAGTTCCGGGGATGAAAAAGGTGCTTGTGGTCACTCACCAGTATACAATATAGGAGACCATTAAATACACCATTTCCTATATCATTACACCTTGGAAGAGTCAAAAACGTAAGGTTCCAAGGATCTCAAAATAGATGCACAAAAAACCTGAAGCTTGGGAAGAGAAATGAGAGTGATGCAAGAAAATAATGAAAAATGAGTCAACAGTTTGGTAAAGGATGCACAAAAAATACTGAAAGAAAATAACTCCTTGAACAAATAGAATAGGCCAAATTGTAAAAGAGGCACAAAAATCCAATAAATAGCAGAATGCCTTGAAAAGCAGAATTGGCTAAATGGAAAAAAAAGCTAAATGGAAAAAAATTCATTGAAGAGAAGAACTCTTTAAAAAGTCAAATTGGCCAAATAGAAAATGATGTACAAAAGGTCCACTAAGAAAATTATTCCCTAGAGGTTGGAATTGGGTAAGCAGAAGCTAATGATTTTATGAGATATCAAGAAGGAATCAAACACAAACACAATAAAAAGAATTAAAAAACAGAAGAAAATATGAAATATCTCATTGGAAATATAACTGACCTGGACAATAGGTCCAAGAGAAATAATTTACAAGCTGTTGGACTACCAAAAAGTCATGATAAAAAAATAGCCTAGACATCATCTTTCCAGAAATTATTAAGGAAAACTGCCCTGATATTCTAGAACCAGAGGGTAAAATAGAAATGGAAAGAATACATTAACCACCCCCTAAAAGAGATCCAAAAATGAAAACTCCCATGGATATTATAACCAAATTCCAGAGCTTTCAAGTCAAGGAGGAAAAACTTCAAACAGAAACAATTCAAATATTGTGTAATGACAGTCGGGATATCACAAGATTTAACAGATTCTACATTAAAGAATTGGGGTTGGAAGATGATGTTCCAGGGGGCAAAAGAGTCAGAATTACAAATAAGAATCCAGCAAAACTACCCAGCAAAACTGAATATAATCCTCCAGGTGAAAAAAAGGAAATGTAATGAAATAAAGGACTTTCACACATTCCTGATGAAAAGACCAGAGTTGAATAGAAAATTTGACTGTCAAATACAAGATGGAAAAAAGCACAAAAAGATAAACAAGAAAGAGAAATTATAAGGGAGGTGAGAAGGTTAAACTGTTTATATTCCCACATGCAAAGATGATACTTATAACTCCTAAAAAACTTTCTCATTAATAGGACAGTCAGAAGGAGTATACACAGAAAGAAAGCAGAGGCTGTGAGTTGAATTTAATGGTACGGTTATCCAAAAATATAAAATGGAGGGATGAGAAAAAAGAATGCACTGGGAGAAGGAGAAAGAGAGAAGTAGAATGGAATAAATTATCTGACCTAAAAAGGCTTAAAAGAGATTTTACAGTGGAGGTGAAAACAGAGGAAGTAGGGAAGGGAGCGCATTAACCTTACTCTCATTGGAATTGGCTCAAAGAGGGAGTAAGTTACACACTTAGTTGAGTGTAGGAATTACCTTGCCATACAGAAAAGTATGAAGGAGATAAGAGAAGGGGGTGAGCTAACAAGAAGGGAGGGTAGTATGGGGGAGGTAGAAGTCAGAAGCAGAACATTTGAGCATGGATAGGGTAAAAGGAGAGAGAGTGGCATAAATGAGGCAATAAGGTGAAAGGAAATACATAACAGGTGATAATAACTGTGAAAACAAATTTTTAGTTAGTTTCTCTTATAAAAACTTCATTTCTCAAACACATAGCAACCTGAGTCAAATTTATAGAAATAAGAGCGATTCTTCAATTGATAAATGGTCAAAGATTATGAACAGACAGTTTTGGGACAAAATAATCAAAGCTATGTATAGTTATATGAAAAACATGTTCTACATCATCATTTATCAGAGAAATGCACATTAAAACAACTCTGAGCTACTGCCTCACTCCTGACAGATTGGTTAATATGACAGAAAGGAAAATTATACATATTTATGGCGATGTGGGAAACTTAAAACATGAATGTACTATTGGTGAAGTTGTATACTGATTCAACAACTCTGAAGAACAATTTGGAATTTGGCCTATATGGCTTTAAAACCATGCATGCACTTTAACCAAGCAATGTCACTGCTAGGACTGCATCCCAAAGAGATAAAAATACAAAAAAAGGAAAACAACCTATATGTACAAAATATTTATAGCAACTCTTTCAGTAGTGGCAAAGACCTGGAATTTGAGGGAATGTCCTTCCATTGGGAAATGACTGAGCAAGTTGCTGTATATGATTGTGATGCAATACAATTGTGCTTTAAGAAATGATGAGCAGGATACTCTCAGAAAAATGTGGAAAACTTACATGAACTGATGCAAATTGAAATGAACAAAACAAGGAATACATTGTACATGGTAACAGCAATATTTTATGATCATCTACTATGAATAACTTAGCTATTCTCAGCAATACAGTGATCCAAGACAGTTCTATAGAACATATGATGAAAGGTGCTGTCCATCTCCAGCAAAAGAACTGGTAGAGCCTGAATGAAAACCAGAGGTATTTTTCTTTACTTTCTTTATTTTTCTTGGTTTTTTTTGTCTGTTTTCTTTAATATGGAAATATGTTTTGCATGGCCACAAATGTATAACCTATATCAAATTGCTTGACTTCTCAATGGGGGTGGGAGGAGAGGGAGGGAGAGAATTTGGAATTCAAAATTAAAAGAAAAGAACATTAAAATTCTTTTAAACGTAATTAGGAAAGATCAAATATTAAGATTTAAAGAAAAAGAAAATACAATTTCTCAAATTGTACTGTGAGTAAAAACTGATAAAATGGAAATAGGAAGCACAGAATCATTGAAATTTAGTGGAGGAAGAGGTCTTAGAAGTTAATCTTATGATCTAATGAGGCCTTCACTGAGTCAGTCAACAAGCATTTATTATATGCCTATTATATGCCAGATAATATGCTAAATAGTAGGGGATATGAAGGAAGCTAAAATCTCAGTTCCTGCACTCAAGAAGCTTTCATTCTGCTGTAAATAATCTCAGAAGAGGTAACTCTTGTGTTTCTTTTTCCTTTGGGTCATTTGTAAGCTGGGAGTTGATTTCTTATTTTTATTGCTATTAACACAACATAGTTACACCCATTATGCAGCAGCATCCATGTTATTGAAGACTGATGATATGTTAAGTGGACAGAACACAAGACTCCCCCCCCCCAATTTGATTGGTAATCTCTGATGAAAGTTGAACTATATTCAATATACTTTCCATGACACTATGCTGCTTCTTAAAAAAAAATTAAAACCAGGGATAACTTTACTGAAAAAAAAAGATCTAATAGAGACAAAACCAAAACTGAACTGCGTGAGAGTCTCTCCTTAAACATTCTCTTCCCCAAATATTAACATTCTGCCTCAAATTTGTTTGGTGTTGATATTAAAACCCTCTCAGGGGAGTTATTGCTTCGGAAATATATTCTTGGAGAAAATTTTCTTCTACCAGCAGAGTATCTCACTTTCAAGAAGATGATTCTGTTGCAAAGAAAAAGCCAAAACAGATTTGTCATCTTGAAGGATTTCAGTACATTTGCTGCTGGGGTGATTTATTCAGCCTTTTTGCAATTCAAACTGGAAGTAACCTAAGTAAAATATCCATCACTAAGCTGTTTGTGCTCAGTATTGATGGGAAGATATTGCTTTGAATATGATTTCCAGTTCCCTGCCAGGAACAGGTGTTGGTATGTGCTTGAATGGAAGCTCAAGATTAAAGAACATGTGGACACAAATGGGTCCCAGGACTTCCAAGTGCATCCATGCCTTGAATTACTGATAGCAAAACTTAGTTATGGTCATCCTACCCTTTGAAATATGTTGGGTTATTACCATCACAGAAAGTTCTATGGCAGATATTTTGGAGACTTTATGGACCAGGATTATACTTTTCACTTAGAATCAGTCGTTCCTACTCTGGTTCTGATAGCAGAAAGTCATTTTAGTAAATGCACTCACATGAGGACTGCTAATAGGGGCAGGAGAGAGTTTTACAGATTCCATTATGCAGCATGCCTCTTCTATCCTCTCCCTCTTGGACAAGCAGATTACCTCTAAATTTGTAAATTATTTTTACTTTCTCTCATGGTTAAATCCAGACACTTTCTTACATTCATGCTTCCCTCACATTTATAGGAGATAGGAGAAAAAGGGATAGCTTCTGCATAGCAATAATAGCTAGCACTACTAAAGTACTTTAAGGCTTGCAAAATATTTTGCAAGATTAATTTCATCTAATCTTCATTGCAACTCTTAGAGGCAGGTGCTTTATTATTCCTATTTTACAGATAAGAAATCTGAAGCTGAAAGTGGTTTGTCCAGTATCATTCAAGTAGTAATTATTTGAATCCAGATATGAACTAAGGTCTTCCTATCTCCAAAAACAAAACTAGTGATGGACATAATGTATCAACAATGCAGTATTCACAATGCCTACCATAACTATAAATATGCTGATATGGTTATTAATCACAAAATGTAACAGGCTTTCTACATGGTAAATATAGCTAGAAGATTTATTCAAATACCAAAAAACTGAGTCCTCAAATCAGAAAGTCAAAGCCATCACAGAGGTTATGAAGTTGGCACATGTAGTTAATGTAGTAAACACCCACATTCTCAAGTCTTAGAAATAGGACAGGCTACCTCAGGCAAAGAGACTCCTTTCCTCACTCACAGCAACTGCTCAGCGTCCAGGCAGCTTGCTCCCAGCAGCTCCAGCCCCCACAGCTACTGTCCCTGGCAGTCCTCAGCAGGAGTCCTTAGCAGAGATTCTGGCTGCCTCAAAGAAAAAGGAGTTTGTGCTGCAGCCACTGCTCTTGCCACTGCCACTGCTTCCAGGTCTAACCACAGGGACTCTAGTTTGGCTCAGTTTCCTCTTGTCCCACCCCTTCCTGCTACATCAGCAAGTTCAAAGGGCATGGAAGATCTTAAAATACCATTATCATTACACATAGATGAATCTTTGATTTTCTAGTAAATTCAATAGAGGAAAAGAATTACCTTATAGAGGGAAAGAGGTGGAAGTCATTGTGGGTCTTAAAATGATTCCAAGATGCTTTGGAAGAGTAAAGTCATTTTCAGATATACATGCTAATTCAGTAAGTAATGATTAATGAATTGATTTCTATTTGTAACAATTAAAAACTTATCACCATTGAAAGGGGACTGACATGATGTGCTCAGGGCTTATTATTTGTTGTTGCTCTTAATGTAAAATACAACTGGAATTGGCTAAAATGGCGTTTATAAAATAGCAATTGGAAACAGGATCCATTGGAGACCTGTCTAGTAAAAATAGCACTCACTCTTGTGTCTCTAGTAAGTAGCCATAGCCATGGGCTATGTCTAGAGTATGTATTGCCAAATATTTCTTTTTGGACAAGTACAGAATTTACTTGGATGACCATAATCCTGAATTTTCTTTATAACTACTAAAAATCTATTTATAATAGACTTATTTCAAGTCTATTGTAAACAATGATAGTTTCTAATTAAAATGAAATAATATCAATTATATTAGTGCTTTATAGTGTATAAATCACACACACATATGTGTATGAAAATTTCTTTTTCTAGTATTGAAATAATAGACTTCAGATATGGCAGTCATCTAGTTCAACCTATACCTAAACAGAACCATCCATTCCAATAACTCTAAAAAGCATTAAATCCAGCCTCCATTGGGTAACCTCCAGATATAAGAAACTCACTACCTCCTGAGGTAACCAGTGCCACTTTTGATAAATCCTTTTCCCCTTTGTAGGTCACTGGTGTTATGACAATGACCCTACTACTTGATTGGATATAGAGTGGTTTGCATATGTTAATAAATATATATTGAATCCAACAAAAGGATTGTACTACCTGAAAGGACTTGAAAATTTGTGAAGAGATTTTATATACATTACCTCATTTGAACTTTATAATAACCTTGTGACCTATGTACTACAAATATTATTATCTCTGGATTATAAATGGGGAAAATGAAGGTCATTGAAGCAATCTACCTAGATTTACACAGCCACTAAATATCAGAAAAAAGATGTGAATACTGTTATCAAGTATAGCACCTTGTGCACTAATGTATTAAGAAAACAGATTTAAGCAGTGTTGTTGTTGAGACTTGAGTCTCAAATAATATTCACCTACTATGTGCTAGGTACTTAGGATACAAAGAAAATGCAAAGGGAATTTAGATGTGATGCATTAGCAGTTAGGGTGAATAGGAAAGGGCACACATTTGAGCTAAGCTTTAAAAGAAATCGTGGATTCTAAGAGGAAGAGGTGAGAGAGACATGGTGGATAGGCATTTCTAGGCATGGTGGATAGCTACCAATATGTGGGACAAATATTGACAAGAGCAGTTCAGCTGTCTTGTAGAGTGCAGAAAGGAAATACTGTACAACAAACCTGGAAAGAGAATTGGTAGAGAGCTAAGGGGCTCTCCTGTGGAAAAACAAAGATATTTTACATCACAATTCTTTCAGCAGACATGAACATATTCAGACACTTCTCAGACAGTGAAGCACTTTGCTTTCTTTCTTGTGGAGGTACTTTCTCCATTAAGGGGCAGTGGATAGAAAGGATCATTTGGAAAGGTGAGTAGAAACCAAATAGAAAAATTTAGCTGGCATAGCATTAGAAGCTTGTTCTGTGGTATTCAATTTAGTTACAAATCAAATCTACTGAGTTAGGAAGATTTTTCAGCCTTACTCACTATGTAGACCTAACTACAAAGAAAATGGTCAAAATGGATGTTTCTTCAAATGTCATTGATTATGGTCTTTAAATAAAGAATATTCTATCTTAGAATTATAAAAGCTTCTCAAAAGTAGTATGATTGTGTTTAATTGGAAGTGCAAAAATCACTTATTTATGTTTTCCCCAAATAGGTCTGATCCATATGAGGAATTACTCATAAATTTAGCAAAATATAGTGAGGTAATTGATGGAAAATATTTTGATATTCCAAAGTGAAATGTCCATAAAATTTTATTCAATTTCAATTCAAACACACACACATTCCCTATATGTATGTGTGTATTCTCTAAACCAGATGCAAATATACATATATACAAATACAGAGAAATATGTAACATATATACACATATGTGTATATGCATATCTGTATATAGACATATGCATACACATGTTTGGCTCCATACCTCCAAATTTATCCATTTCAGGCAGCTAGAACTACTTTCTTTATAAAATAATGGCATTGGACAAAATTACCTCTAAACTCTATTAGTTCTAAAGTCTATGAAAATAGTTTCATATGGAGTTTAATTTGTCCTCCAAATTCAAGACCAAGAAGAAAAGGATCAATTGTCTAATGTATTAACCATCATCACTGTCAAAAAAAAGACATGTTCAGAGAATGGAAGAAGAGAAGCATCAACCCAGCTGAACTCTCCCAACATTCTGCTCCAAGCAACTTTAAAATAATGCCTGAAAACAAATTTTAGAGCAGCAGAGTCAACAAAAGGTCAGGGTAAGACATATTTCCAGTCTAAGACTACTTAGGAGGTTGGCAGGTGAAGTCTGTGACACCAGAGTGGGAAGTGGCCCAGAACAAACACAGTGGCAGCATCAGCTGCAGGCCTAAGAGGCAGTATTTTTATTTTATTTTTAAAAATTCATTTATGTTTATTTTAATTTACAATATTTATTTCCACAAGGTTTTGAGTTATAAATTTTCTCCCCATCTTTCCCCTACACCCCACCCCAAAACAGTGATGCCACTGAATAGCCCCTCCCCCAATCTGCTCTCTCTTATATCCTCCCCCATTCCCCCTCTACCTTTCTAGTAGGACAAGACGAATCTCCATACCCAAGTGCCTGTATATATTATTTCCCAGTTGCATGTAAAAATAATAATGATAATATATTTTTAAACATTTGATTTAAAAACTTCAAATTCCAGATTACTTCCCTTCTTTCCCCATCACTCAGCCTTACTGGGAAGATAAGCAGTTCAATATAGGTTGTACATGTGTAATTACTCAAAACATTTCCATAGTGGATATATTGTGAAAGACTGACTATATTTCCCTCCATCCTATCCTGTCCCCCTCTTGTTCAATTCTATTATTTCCACTTTGACCCCGTCCCTTTTCAAAAGTGTGTGCTTCTAACCACCATTCCCCTGATCTGCTCTCCCTTCTATCACCCCCTCTTATTCCCTTCCCCCCTACTTTCCTGTAGTACCCTAGTTTAGTGTAGATACCCAGTTTAGTGTGTATGTTATCCACTCCTTAAGCCAAATTCATTGAGAGTAGGGTTGACCCATTCCCTTTAGCCTTCCTGTTCTTCCCCTCCATTGTAACAGTTTTCCCTTATATGAGATAATTTGCCCTATTCTGTCTCTCCCTATCTCCTCTCATTATATTCTGTCACCTCTTAATTTTAGTTTTTAAATATCATCTATTCCCATTCAATTGATCCTGTGCCCTCTGTCTACATATACCTGTACTGGGGAGGGGGGACAGTTTTGACACTAGCAGCAGGAGGTTTGGGACATCTCAGCACAGAGTTATTCTGGGTTGCCATTCCAGGGTGAAAGGAGAGCCTGTGGTCAGTCACAAAGGAGTAGGGACCTTGGTCAAACTCTTAGGCCAAGAAGAGCACTAGCTTCTGTAGGAGAGCAGGGGTTCTTCCTGGATAAAAACCAGAGCAATAACCAGGAGAGTAGTGGCCACCTCACTTCTAGGATCATATTACTCTGGAAGAATGGAAAAGGTGCAGACCTACAGAACTAGCTCTGAAGATAACTGAATGAAAAAGCAGTAAGTCTAGAAAAGTGACAACCTACCCTTAAATGATAAGGAGACAACTCTAACATAAATTTCAAAGTTGAGAAGATGGGGAAATGAGCAAACAGAAACAATAAAAACAAAAACTACCATAAAAAAAAACTACCACAGTGGCAGGGAAAACCACAACACAAATTCAAAAGAAGACAACAATGTGAAAACAGCTACAAGCAAAGCCTCAAAGAAAAAAATACTAATTGACCCAAACCCAACAAGAATCCCTGGAAAAGTTAAAGAAAAATATAATCATTAGAAGAAAAATTAAAAAAGAAATGAGAGTAATGCAAGAAAAGCATGAAAATAAATTTAATCACTTGGTTAAAAAAAAGCATCAAAACACTGAAGAAAAAGCACTTAAATAGAATTCTTTCTCTGGAGTCAGACAGCATTTTTCATCTTGAGTCCTTTAGAATTGTCTTGAATCATTGGATTGCTGAAAACAGCTAAAGCATTCACAATTCTTCATAGTACAATATTGTTTGTTTTTTTTACTTTGTACAGTGTTCTCATTATGCTCACTTGATTGTGTATCAGTTAATTTAAAGTTTTCCAGATTTTCTGAAATCAGCCTATTCATCATCACTGGGGACTGACTGAACAAGTTAAGTTATAGGAATGTAATGAAATGCTATTGTGCTATAAGAATGGATGTAGCAGAGTGTTTCAGAGAAACCTAGTTTTCTCGTATGAACTGATGCAAAGTGGAGTGAGCAGAACCAAAAGAACAAGTTACACAAAAACTGTTTATAGATTATTTTGAAAGACTTAGCAATCCTGATCAATGTAGTGACTAATCACAATTCCAGAGGACTTATGATGAAACAGTTACCCACTTCCTGACAGAGAGAGATAGACTAAGAATGCAGATTGAGACATATATTTGGATGTATGTGTTCACAAATATGTATGTTTATTGTATATATGCATGTGTATGTATATATATGTATATGTCTCTATATGTGTATGTATATATGAATATTTGGATTATAAACCGTGTATGCATATATACATGTAACCAATGAACACATAGATATATGCATAGATATATTTCATCAATGCAGGAATTTATTTTACTTGACTATACATATTTGTCATAAGGATTTTTTAAAATTATTCTTTTCTTATTCATTTGGGAGGGTGGGAAAGACGAATATAGATTTTGGTTAATTAAAAAAAGAAAGAAAATGATGTTATGTATTATTTTAAATTAGATGTTTTAAAGTATTTAGCCTCTGGCACATTGTAGGCTTCATACAAAAGTTTATTTCTTTGCACACATATTCATATATTATATATGTCTACATGTGAATGTATTTAGATATTTATTTCATTATATGCATTTAATTATATACCTGTTTAGAAGATGAAAGCAATGGCAAATAACTAGTTCTATGGTCACACACACACACAGACACACATTGTTTCCTCGTTTCCCCATAATTGGGTTTCTGCTGTCCATACCAGTTGTTTCGTAGTGGAATTTTTGACCTTTCCTCCCAGTTCTCTCAGTTCGTAGAAGTGGTCGGCCCATTCCATTATGCTGCGTACCTGGAGAATTTTATTTAAGGTGTACATTTTTTAGTACTCGATCAAATAATATATACTTTAATTAATCATATAAAAATAAAATCATTTTAAAATTAGCAAATGAACTTCATTTTTTAAAATAGAAATATTACAAAAGTTTCATTTATTTAAACCTTTATTTACTCCTTTGAACAATTTCTTCAGCCTCATCTTCTTGGCTAAAAAGAGCATCTTTCCAACTGGAATTTGCATCATTGGCCAGACATTTACAATAAATGACTGGTGATGTACGAGGACTGGTAATTAGAGGCACATCCTTTTAATATCTAATTTTTAAAAATTCTTTTTGCCTTTATTTTCCCATACCTATCACATCCCCAGGGCCACATACTAGGAGGTAAGTCATGGGAAACAAAATGGACAGAGGCATTGAAGTGGGGGAAACAAGCCTGGGTGACTTCCTTCCAATCTAGTTGTACTTGACTATAACTGTCTTGCAGGAGTGATTGATCCAGGATGAGAAGGAGGAGGGCAAACATTTATGTTGATCACAATAGGAAATGGACTGAAATCAGACAAGTACCAACCACTGTTACAGGTAAGGAAGTGCTGACAAAGTCTAAGAGAGTATAACAGATGAGCCTGGGACTGCAGGTGACCAAGACCCTAGACTTAGCTTGGTGCTTCTGGGTAAATAATGAGCACTTCCTAAATGTTTGACTACATGACTTGATATAATGATAATTAATTTAAATTTAAGATACCTTTTCGTTATGTCAAGTAAGCAGGTACTTAGTCCTTAGTAACTAACCAAACCTTTGTGGCTAAGAGGCAGAGGGTGTGAACTCTGTCTCCTGTTGCTGACATAACAGGAAGGGTTTGGCTGAAACAGGAAGGCAATGCTTTGTATGTATATAAGAAGCGCCCCAGAGAAAGACAGTCAGAATTTTAATTTTTCTCCTGGTGGGTTCCTGGTGGAGGAGAGAGAAAGAATTTCTCTCAGTGAGCATCTGGAAGCTGACTGAGAACTGAGAGAGGATTCCTTGAGACCAGAACCTGGTGAAGGCTGAAGTTGCTGTCAAGAAGGCTGCCTGGAAGGCTGAGAATTTTTCTGGGTCCTAGGGCCAGCCAAACTGCCGGAAGACTGAAGAAACATGAACAAATAAGACTTTGTTTGTTTGTCACTTGGTTGATCCTTGAGTTCCCCACAACAGAAGTTGTGAAGGATTTGAGATGTACTTCACCTTGTGAATTTCAGTGTGTAGCAGTAACTGCCCAGAGGACTGAACAAGAACCTGAGAGCTGATTGCCTCTGAATCCAGGTGACTGTTTGGTGGATTCAGATAGGAGCTGGGACTATGGAAGGGAATCCAGGGAATATGAGAGACCACCATGGGGCAAGATGAAGGAAAGGCCTCTCCTTCAATATTGAATGCAGTCATGAGATTGAAGTTTACTAAAGACCAAGGGGTAGAGAGTTTGCATAATTTTCTAATGATTGTATTTAGTGATTAACGATAAAATCTTGATTGATTGCTAGATAAGTGACTGATTAAGTTAACCTATGATTGCCCCATGAGTGGAATACTGACTATTGTATTTTGAGACAACTGGATGACTGAGTAAGGAGGCAAACCTCCTTAGGGATACCAGATGATTGTTCTTTTGTTCTTTGTTCTAAATACTGTGACACTTTGGTGAAAACTGTGGTCATTTTAATGTTAAGTTGTTGTGAACACTATCCTGTGATTTTCTGTGATAAGATGTAATGTTGTGAATATTATATTGTGATTTGTTGTGAATGCTTGCTTTGATTTTTTGTGGAATGAATGGAGTGTTCACTATACTGTGCAATCAGAACCTTAAAAACTGTTCATAGTAGCGTTCTTTTGTGAAGCTGCTCATGTTGGTGTTACACTTGATTTCCTAGAATCAGAGCATCTTAGAAGTGTTAGAGGGAAAAGAATTATGGAAGGAAGAAATAACAATGGTAGTAGTGACTGAGTTGAGATTTGGATTCAGTTCTTCCTAACTCCATGTGTAGTGTTCCTTTCATTATGATGCCTATGATGAAAGTTATGAAGGCATGTATTCCTACTCTGCAGGTCAGATAGCAAAAAGGCACTGTGATGGGATTTGGAGCTTGGTTTATGAAGAATAAAGAGAAGGTCAATTTAGATGGATCACAGAATAGAAGAGGGATAGTCATGCATTGTAAGACTGAGTAGTTGGACCAGGTTATGAGGGCCATAACAACATAAGAAAAGAGTTTGTTTTGTTTCAAAGGCAATAGAGAGCCATTGTAGTTTATTCATTATGGAAGTTATATAGTTAGATTTGTACTTAAAGGAAATAACTTAGTCAACTATATGAAGTTTAGACTGAAATTAGAAAAGATGAGACAGTGAGACCAAATAAGACTGTTATATTAATTTAAGCAAGCAAAAGGCAGTGAGGGTCCTGAACTGAGCTATGAAAATAGAGAAAGGGGGGCAGATTTATGAGAAGTGAAGGCAGAAATGACAAGATGTGGCAACTGGATATGTAGACTGAGAGGCAGTGAGGAGTTGAGGATAATGTCAAGGGTAGGATACTGGAAGTTTGGAATGATGGTGGTGCCTTTGATAGAAATAGGAAAACTTTATTTATGTAATGTAGTATTACTTGAATTCATTTTTTTCTATATTTGTATGTTTTATTTTTAAAAAGTGGTCCATTAAGTTGAGGTATGGACTATCAATTGGGGAAGGGCTGAATAAGTTCTTGTATGTGAATCCAATGGAATACTATTGTGCTACAAGGAATGATGAACAGGAAGAATTCAGAAAAACCTGGAAAAACTTACATGAAATGCTGTTGAGTGAAATGTGTAGAACCAAGAGAACATTGTACACAGTAACAGAAACATTGTGCAGTGATCAACTCATAAACTTAGCTCTTCTCATCAATGAAGTAATCTGAGACAATTCCAAAAGACTCATGATAGAAAATGCTGTCTATAGCCAGAGAAAGAGCTATGGAGTTTGAATGTAGATCAAAGCATACTATTTTCTCTTTATCATGGTTTTTTTAAAATTTTTGTTCTGATTCATCTTTTACAGCACAACTAATGCAGAAATACGTTTAATATAATAGTACATGTCTAGCCTATATCCAACTACTTGCCATCTTGGGGGGGGCAGGAAGGGAGATAAAAATTAGAACTAAAAATTTTACAAAAATGAATATTGAAAACTATCTTTACATGTAATTGGAAAAAAAAACTATTAAGTGGGGGGAAAAGTGTTCCATTAGTGGGTGACAAGGCTTTGGAATAATGGTGGTAGGTAATTCTGACATAAAGTTAGAATTCTATCTGAGTTAGTACTTGAAATCTTTTTCTTTTTTTTAAAGCCAAATTATATTAAATGCTCTAGAAACTGGATATAACATCATGGGAGCAGGGAGTAACAGCAGCCTTAGGTCATCCTTTACAAATGAAACTGAATGAGGAAGAAGTAAAGCATTTGGTCCACTTGAAGCACTAAGACTGATAAGTGACTTTGGAATGCTTTGTCAGTGGGAAAACTTTTCATTTGAAAAGGAACTTAGAGAGAACAAATCCCATTGATGCCATTATTCTATTTCTATGTTGCTTAATTGCTATGAATGGCTGATGCTTGATACTATAATAACACCCTGTAGTCTCAGATAATTTTCTCCCTTTTCAAAGTACTTTTAACATGTATCAGGTTATGGGAGTCTCACAATGTGAAGTAGGAAGGGCACTAGATATTGTATGCCATAGGCACTTCCACTAAAATTATTTTACTTTCTGAATCACTTCATAGTATAACCTCAAAATATCATCTAAGAGATATTTATTCAGTTGGACAGTCAATAAGCTTTTAAGTGCCTATTATGTGGCTGACTACACTGTGCTGACCTCTGGAGATAGAATATAAAAATTAAATACAGTCCTTTCCCTCAAAATGTTTACAATTTAATGGAGAAAGATAACATGTAAAAGCAAGCCAAGAAGGCAAAGAAAGAGAAGATACCTGAGTTGGGGCATGATGTCCGAGAAGACCAAAAGAGTAAAGCTGGGGTTTGAAGAATGAAGAAATGGCTGGCCTGGAAATTCTCCTCAAATCAAGGTTATGGGAGCAGCTCCCACCTCCAACCATGGGGCAGTTCACCAGGTGCAGGAGGTCCTTCAAATAATTTCCATAGGAAGATAACAAGGTGTTATGGGTTAGAAATTCAGTATTGTTGTAAGGAAGACCTGGGTGACACATATTGACTATGTGACCCCAGTTGAGTCACTTAACTCTCACTGCCCCAATTAACTCTCTAAGATTACAAGTTCCCAAGAAGATACTAATCTACATTGATAAATGGGGCTTCTCCTCTAGTGACTCCCTATACCACAGAAATCACAGGTGAAGTAAAAAAATATAAAATAAAAAATTATCCACATAAAAAGTTGGTCAAAGATTTGAAAATCCCCTTCGTAAAGAAGATAAGAAAATGTAATGCACTTTTTTTTTCATTCTGTGACTTATGTGAATCTCATCACCCCTCTGTATTGCTGAAGATGCCAGGAGCTAATAAGCTAAGTAAGGCATGACCTAAAGATTTCTGTGTAATCATTTTCATGTAAGAAGAATTAGCATTCTTACTCAGAAAGACCCAGGTTCAAATCATGGTTCTGACATTTTCTTTTTACTCGGGTGAATTTGGACAAGTCACTTAAGCTTGCTGGTTCTCAGTTTCTTTATTTGCAAAATGAAGAGCTGGACTGATGAACATCTAAGGTACCTTTCTTGTCAACAAACATTTACCACATACATACTATATACTAGGTATGAAGTGCTGGGGACAAAAAGAATGGTAAAGACAAGCCCCACTCTCAAAAAGCTTATAACTTAATGGGAAAGACCATATGCAAACAACTATATGCAAGCAAGATATATATATATATATATATATATATATATATATATATATATATATATATATATACAGTAAAATTGGAAATAATCTCAGTGGAGATATTATATTTAAGGGGAAATGAGAAAGACTTCCTGTAGAATGCGGCATTTTATCTGAGGAAGGCAAGAAGTGAAGAGGAAGATTGGAGGGGCGAAAGAATTCCATGCTAGAAGAGCCAATGAAATTTCTCAGGGTTCAGAATCAACATATGGAGTGATATGTATGGAGAACAGCAAGAAGGCCCATGACACCAGATCATAGAGCATGCTTTGGGAAACAAGACATGGGAAGACTACAAAGGTAGGAAGTTATCAAGTTGTGAAAGGTTTAAAAGCCAAGAAGAGGGTACTGCATCTGGTCCTATAGTTAATAGTAAGCCATTAAAGTTTTTTGCTTTGTTTTGTTTTGTTTTTCATAAGGGGTGGAGGTGTTGTCATGGTCAGACTTTCACTTTAAAATCATTTTGGAAGCTGAGTAGGAGATGGGCTAGGTTGGGAAAAGACTTGAGGTTGGGAGATAACCCCGGAGGTTCTATATTTCAGGCATGAGATGAGCATTTACTTAAACCAGGGCAGGGGGTAGTAGTGAAAGAGATGAGAAAAGCATGTATTTGAGGAAATTTATTGGACTTAAGGGGTGAGAAACAATGAGGTGTTGAGATAATACCTAAGTTAGAAGCATGGGAGACAGGGAGGACAGTTGTGCCTTGGACAGTAATAGGGAAGTTAGGAAGAGGGAAGCAGTTTTGTTTGGGATATGGGGGTGGCTTTAAATTCCATGCCTTCATTCTAAAATACCATCTCTCAAATTCTTTTTCACTACTTTTATTTTTCTGTTTTGAATCACAATGTTAAATATCATTTGTCCATGAATTTTATTTTATTTTTGTAATTAATCTTGATTATGGAAATCTTTTTTTTAACTGAAGCAATGATTTATCTCTATTTTCCAGATCTGTATCTTGATCCTATGAATATCAAAGATGTTTTCAACATCAAACATTTCTGTTCTTTGCAAAGGCACTGGCTCCAACACATAGCCATTGTCCCGACCTGTGAAAACTAAGAAACCAAGGCCAATTCCTTTTTTTCTGCTTTATTTATTTATTTTTAAAAGGATTTCACCATATCCACGAAAGAAATTAAACTGAGTTATTAAGGGCCATAGGTCTTAGATACTACTTCTCACTGTTAGGAGCTTTTAAAGAGTGTTTAGCTGATTAAGATTATCAGTCAAATTCAGACAAATAAATAGTTCCATTATAGTAAAGAAATATGACCCAAGACCTAGCTGTTACTAGAACTGGGTTGGTACAAACTGGAATTATCTGTTTAGCAGCAGAAATCTGTTAGGACAAGGATAACATGTCTAGGGAATCTCTAAAGTTAAACACAATGCCTGGAAACAAATATCACTACAGGCTAACTCTACCTCCATGGGAAACTCAAGCCAGATGATTCACAATGAAAACCAACAATAGTGTTTTAAATCTTGAATCTTTTGCATTTTGGTTGTTCTTTTAAGTCAGTGTTTGATGAAAGTCTAGAATCCTCAGAAAACACATTGTTCTTTAATGTATTACTCAGAGACAAAGGATATTATTTTGTGCCCCTCAATTTATAAATGACAGATTACATAAGGTAAGCCTACAAGGGTTGTTTTTTTTTTCTCTTTGTCTTCCTTCTTCCTTACTTTCCTTTCTTTCTTTCCTTTTCTTCCTCTCTCCCTCCCTTCCTTCCTTCCTTCCTTCTTTCTTTTCTTCCTTCCTTCCTTTTTTCCTTCCCTTACTAAAATTTCACTGGAGTTTCCAGTGAGAAAATCCTATCTACCAAAGCAGAGAAACATCTGATTTGTAGATCACACTTATAAAGTGTTACTTGGGACACTGAAAAGTTAAAATGCTTGCCTAGTAGTCATCAGAATCAGGAAGTGAACTCAGGCCAAATTGGCTCTCTTAGTTGCACTGTTCATTGTTTATTCAAAAGGATACATATTTAAGTATACACACAAATATGCAAATACATATTGCTTTTAAGTATATCTATATAATTTTAGTATACACACAAAGTAAATGCAAAGTAATAGGGGCACTGAAAACAAATTGGGGACATGTATGAACGCTGTTTTCTCAATCACAGTACAAATGTAATAATGACTTTAGTTTTATATAGCAAATCCTCCCCAGAAGATGGCTTTACCTTTTACCTTACTAAGGAAATTATAAAAATTTTCCTCCAAGAACATCCTCATCTCCTCTTGTCCAGATCTCATAAGCCCTTTAGAATTTCACTTACTCACTCATCCTTTACTTCTATTGTGATGGAAATGTTATTTTCCTTGCCATAGCCAAGTTTTCTATTTGCTTCCTTGATACCATCTCCTCAGCTCTCCTTTCTGAGCTCGTCCCATTAATTATTACTTCACTTTCTTTCATTTTCAATTCATCCGTATCGGTTTTTCCTCTCTTGCTGCCTACAAACATCATCACATCTCCAGTAGGACTAAGAAATATTCACTTGAATCTGTCATCCCTTCAAGCTATCATCCTAACATTAATTTCTGCAATCTTTATTAACTAGAACCAATCCTAATTTAGCTACATTTTATTGCCTATTAAAGAACTAGTATTTGAATTGAGCTTTAAATGATAGGTAGTAATTCAATAGGTGATTAGAATAGAGAAGAATATATTCTAGGTGTATGGAACAGTGTGAACAGAGCACACAGAAGGGACATTGCAAGGCACTGTGAGAAGACTAAGGATAGTTTTGCTAAAGTGTAGAGGGTATGGTGGGTATAGGAAGCACTGTGTTCATTACCTTTGGTAAACTTCATCTTCATTTCTTGCTTGTTGGAAATAGATATTTTTGTATTTGTCACTACAATTCCAAATGAAGCTATCATTAAATACCTGTGAGCTGAGCAGATAATTCTGTGAAGTCCTCTTAAAGATGAGGTACAAACACCTTCCCTTCCCTAACACTGCATTAAGGTAGCTCTTATGTTATACCTAAGGAAGGTAAATGCAAAATTTGATTCATTCAGATTTCCTGATGTATTATACACTTGCCCCAAAATATATATGTATATACACACACACACACACAGAGTAGATGAAAATTTATATTATGGCATATATTTAGGTGGGTAGACCATTCATATATAGGCATTATTGATGGACAGTGAGCTGCACCCAGAACTAAAGAGGAGGATCAAGGAATCCTAGTTTTAGATTTGCAATGAATCTTCAGTGCCCTCTAGTTCCAATTTCTACTTTTACAGATGATTATTTTAGACTAAACCATATTTGGGAACTTGACCAGCATTTTCTTTTACTTTTTAAAAATTGATTCATTTACTTATAGTTTACAATATTCAGTTTCACAATCCCTTGAGTTTCAAATTTTCTCCCCTCCCTCCACCCCTTCCCTAATGGTGACACGCAATCAAATATAGGACCTGCAAATAACTTTCACATTGGACATTAGTCTTGTTGTATAGAAGGGTTGTAACCAATGGAATGAACAATGGGAAAAAAGAAACAAAACCAAACATGGAAAAGGAAGAGAACAGGTAGTTTGCTTCAGTCTGCATTTAAACTCTGTTCTTTCTAGATCTTTCTCTGCATTTAGATATCTCCTTCCATCCTAAGTCTCTTAGAGTTGTCTTATAACCTTGTGTTGCTGAGAGGAGTCCAGTTTATCAAAGCTGGTCATCACACATACACTGTATTTGTCTTTGTGTACAAATTTCTCCTGATTCTGCTCTTCTCACTTAGAATCAATATGTATAAGCATCTTCAGGGAAATATAAAGTCCATTTGCTCCTCATTTCTTATAGCATGATAGTATTCCATTACATTCATAAATCTCAACTTGTTCAGCCATTCCCCAATTGCAATGCATCCCCTTAATTTCTAATTGTTTGCCACCACAAAGAGAGCTGCAATAAATATTTTTTGTACATATGGGTCTTCCTCCCACTTCTATGATCTCTTTGGGATACAACCCCAGAAGTGGTATTACTGGGTCAAAGGGCATGCAATTATTTGTAGCCATTTGGACATAGTTCCAGAATGCTCACCAGAATGGTTGAATCAGTTAACAGCTCCACCAACAATGCATTAATGTTCTAATTTTTCCACATCCTCTCCAGCATTTTCCTGTTCTGTCATCTTAGCCAATATGACTGGTAAGATGTGGTACCTCAAAGTTGTTTTCATTTGCATTTCTCGAACCAAGAGTGATTTAGAGTATTTTTTCATATGCTTATAGATATCTTTTCATTTCTACCTCTTAAAATTGCCTGTTCATATCCTTTGACCATTTATCCATTAGGGAATGACTTATATTCTATAGATTTGACTAAGTTCCCTGTATATTTTAGAAATGAGGCCTTTATCAGACACTGGTTGTAAAAAATTCTTTCTCAGTTTTCTACTTTCATCTTGATCTTGGTTACATTGGGCTTTGTTTATACAGAAACTTTTAAATTTAATGTAACCAGGATTGTCTATTTTTCATTTTATAATGCTCTCTAACTTTTGTTTGGTCATAAAGTCTTCTCTACTCCATAAATCTGATAGGTAAACTATTCCTTACTTCTCCAGATTGCTTACAGTATCAGCCTTTATACCTAGATTGTGTACCTATTTAGATTTGATTTTGGTATACAGAGTTAAATAATGGTCTATGCCTGATCCTACTGAAAGATATCTCTTGAGCACTAACATTCTCCCAGTCATGCTACATGACTGAATCATGGGCTATAATCCTCAAAAGAATAATCTCAGGTTAACCAAAGAGGAAAAAAAAGAGATACAACGTAGTTTTATATGGGTTGGAACACGTCACAGATAATGACCTGAGTAAAAGAAGGAGAATTAAATGCCTCATCCTGGATAAAGATGCCTGGTAAAGGAGGAGGCCAAGAACAAAGATTACTGTGCTGACAAACTGGATGTGACAAGGAGACTGATAAAATAAAACAGAGGAAAAGCTTCAGCATTTGAGTGAATAAGACTTCTTAAGGAAAGAAATGAACAAGAATTGCATAGAATAAGAGGGTAAGGATAAACTGCAGTGTTTAGCAGAAAAGACAGTTTATCCATTCTATTATGAAAATGGATTCATTAAACATGCTATTATTTCTCAAAGTGTGGTCTGGAGGCACCTTAGGTTGTCTCCAATACTCTTTTAAGGGATCAAAATTATTTTCATAGTAGTGTTAAGATTCTCACATTTTGTATGTGGCAACTACAAAGATATAATGACCTGCAGAAAAGCTCTTTGGTATATCCTCAATAATTTTAAGAGTATAAAAGAGCCCTGGGATCAATATTTTTGAGAACTGTCAAAATATGCCACATGTATTATTGCCTTCATGGGAATAAGAGGAAAGGAAGATTGAAGACAGTTCAGGAAAAAGAAGGAAGTAAATTAAAATTGAAAACATGTATTCATCTGAAGATATGTCTTCCAGTTTTGGGTTAAACTTTTTTCTAGAAGTTCCAATCTGTCCTGTGAAGTTTTCCAGTAGAAAAGTAATTTTTGTGATAAATTGTAAGTGGTTGAAAATAGAAGAGAAGGAGGTGAGAGATTAGGGGCAGCCTCTAGATGAACTCTTTCAACATTCCCTTCCAAACAACTTTAAAATAACTGTTCAAATCAAATTTTGGAGTGACAGAACCAACAAAAGGTTGGGGGTGAGACATTTTTCCCCACCTGAGGAAACTTAAGAGATCATCAGAAGTCTGTGACACCAGATTGGGAGCCTATCTAGAGCCCACACATCCAGCATTGGCAAGAGTGGCCAACACAGCAACTGCAGTTTCAGGTGTTCTTAGCCCAGAGATTTGTAAGGAGGTTGGGGGCAGGGGAAGGGGAGTGTCAAACAACTGGTCAGAAAGAGATTACAGGAGACTTTTTGTTGGCATTGGATACATCTGGGCCTTGTTGTTGATTCTATTGCCCACATTACTCTAGGTACCCTGGGTCACAGTTCCAGGGAGGAGAGGAGTGTGGTGGTCTCTCACAAGGAAGCAGGGACCCAGTCACAGTTCAAAAGCAAAGAGAAGTGCAGGCATTTGTGTCAGCAGAGAACCAGGCACCCTTTAAAAACTACAGCACAGACTAGGAGAGCAATGACCACACCTCTCTAGGGATAACACTTTTTTTTTTTAAAGCACCAAAATTTTTCAAATATCTTAGCTCTGAAAACCACAAAACAAAACAAAAAGTCTGACATTTGGTACAGTGCCTCCCCACTCCAGGTGAGCAGAGCCCAACTTTAACAATAAGTTTAAGAAGTAGACTGAGAAAATGAGCAAACAATTGTAAAACATAATTTGACCATAAAAGACTTCTAATGTGATAGGAAAGACCAAGGGAAACTCAGAAGAAGACAACAAAAGGAAAACAGCTACCAAAAAAAAGCCTTAAATAAAAATGCTAATTGGATCCAAACCAGCAATGATTCCTTGAAGAGTTAAAGAAGTAGGAGAAGAAAAACTGGGAAAAGAGATACAAGTGAGACAATAAAATTATGAAAAGGAAATTAGGATAGGTTAGGTAAGATACACAAAAAATCCTTAAGAAAATTACACTTTAAAAAAGAGACTTGGTCAAATGGAAAAAGAGGCACAACAATCTACTGAAGAGAACTCCTTCAAGACCTATATTGGCCAAAGGAAAAAAGAAATAGAAAATCTCACTGAAGAAAATAATTTCTTAGTTATTAGAATTGATCAAGTGAAAGCTTATGATTCTAAGAGATATCAAGAAACAATAAAATTAAAAGAATGGAAAAATGTGAAAAAGAAAAAAGAACAACTAATCTGGAAGCATTGCAGAGAAATAATCTAAGAAATATTGTACATAATCAAATAAAGACCCTAGGCATAATATTTCAAGAAAATGTCAAGGAAAAATGCCCTGATATCCTAGAACCAAAGGGTAAAAAAGGAATTGAAAGAAACCACTGGTGACCTCCTGAAAGAAATAAAAAAAATGAAAACTGTCAGGAATATTATAGGCAAATTTGAGAGTTTTCAATTTAAAGAGAAAATACTTTAAGCAGCTAGAAAGAAACAATTTAAATATCACCGAGCAACAGGATGACATAAGATTTGGTGACTTCTGTTAAAAGAGTAGAAGGGTTGGAATATGGTATTTTGAAAGGCAAAGGAGCTAGGATTACAATAAAAAATAAATCTATGTAGCGAAACTGAGTATAATTCTTCAGGGGAAAATGGATACTTAATTAGAGGATTTTCAAGCATTTTAATAAAAGTAGCAGAGCTGAATAGAAAATTTGACATCCAAACACAAGACCCAAGAGAAGCATAAAAAAAGGTTCTCAATGAAGTTAAACTGTTTACATTCCTATGTGGGAGGATGATACATTTAACTCCTAAGAACCAAATAAAAGGAGTTTACATGGACAGAGGGAATGTACCTAAGTCAAATAAGTTGCAATGATCTCCAAAAAGATGAAGGAGAAAGAGGGATGCACTAGGAGAAGGGTTAAGGAAGAGGCAAAATGGGTAAATTTTTTTTCTCATATAAAAGAGGTGTGTAATGAAGAGCTTTTATAATGGAGGTGAAAA
>CM053593.1:273612863-273652220 GCA_028646575.1 Pseudocheirus occidentalis
GTGATTTTAGACAAAGCAAAAAAACAAAAAAAGGACCTAATTAAAAGGAACAATCAGGGAAACTACATTACACTAAAAGGTGCCATAGACAATGAAGTAATGTAAAAAAATTACAGGAAGTTTCTCTGATAAAAAGCTCATCTCTTAAATGTAAACTGAGTATAGAAGTAAGTCAAATTGATAAAAATAAGATCCATTCATCAGTTGATAAATGGTCAAATGATATAAGCTGTCAGTGTCCAGAAGAAGAAATCAAAGCCATCTGTAATCATATGGGAAAATGTTGCAAATCACTATTGATTAGAGAAATGTAAATTAAAACAACTCTGAGGTGCAACCTCACCCTTATCAAAAGCGAGAAATGCTGGAGAGGATTAGGGAAGAATAGTTACACTAATGAACTGTTGGTTGTGAACTGGTACAACCATTCCAGAGGAAAATTTGGAACTCTGCCCAAAGGACTTTAAAATGTGTGTAACTTTTGACTCAGAAATACCACTACTAGTTCTATATTTCTAAAAAATCAAAGGAAAAGGACCTATATATACAAAAACATTTATGACACTTCTTTTGGTGGTTGGCAAAGATTTGGAAATCAAACAGATGTCCAAAAATTGTGGACTGGCTAAAACATGGTGTTTCGTCTCACTGTCATGGTGTACTACTGTTTTGTGGGAAAGGACAAGGGGGAGTGGCTTTAGAAAAAAATGGTGAGAGCTTTATGAACTGATAGAGAGTGAAATGAGGAGAAGCAGGAGACTATTGTGAATGGTAAAAGCAATGTTATAATAATGATCAATTATTAAATTATGGGCTATTCTAATCAATGCAATGATCCAAGATAATTCCAAAGGACTCATGATGAAAAAAGTCTGCCCACCTCCAGAAAGAGAACTGATGAACTTTGAATACAAATAAAAGTATAATTTCCTCACTTTATTTTTCTTGTTTTTTAGAAATGTCTAATATAGAAATATTTTGTATTATTTCATATGTATAATTGATATTATATTGTTAGCTTTTTCAGTGATTGGAAGATAGAGTAGGAGGGAGAGAGAGGGAATTTGGAACTCAAAATTTAAGAAGAATGTTTAAAATAAGTAATTAAATAATTGAAATAGATTAAAAAAATGAAAATAGAAGAAAATTTTTAAATGAAAATGACAGTTGAGACACAGCTGTAATTGAAACCAGTTAATGGCCACTGCTGGCAACCATAGTGTGACAGAGTTGGGCATTTTAGATGATCTCAAAATCTTCATTGATTCTTTTTAAAGTCTTACTTTTAACTTAAATTTAAAAGAAGAATGAAGTTTATTTCATGTACACCATCTCTTTCTTAGACAAAGACATAATGTTTACTTTGTATATTATAAATTCTCTCTTTCATTTCAATATGATAGAATGGCCAAGGACCACGAATTTGTTTCATAAGCATTAGATGTAATATTTATTTCAAATATATATATGTATATATTTATATATATAGCCAAAGGATTATTATTTTTGAGTTGAAGAAGATGTGTAGAAATAAAATATACACTACTAGTTTGTTTTTTAAGGTGGTAAGAAGGTGCTTAATGATATTCTATTTGGGTTTCTGTGATCCTCAGAGAAAAAAAAAGTCCTTTATTTTTTTTTAACAGTGCAGTGATAGCAAGGTAAAGCTTTACATTTTGGGTAAAAGGATTATTTTGCAATATCTATTATATGGTACTTTACTTTGATGTTAAAATGAATAATGAAAAGAGAAGAAAGATAGAAAGGACTTTATTATCAGCTGCTCTTGGAAATGATTGCACAAACCATGAGAAAAATACTGCTGCGTAGCTCTTAAGGAAAAACTGATGCTGAATGATAGCTTTAATATTCAAACATTTTGCATATCATTATTTTCCAAAATATGCAGTAGTTATAATGTAAATAAATTTACTCTGTAAACCCTGGCTGCTTAATCATCCATTCTGTAGACTGATACGTGATTTCTGGGGCTGGTAGGTCACAGAACTCTGTTCAAACCCATTTTTACCACGGATTATTATAAAATAACTAATATTTAGAGATGGTGTACATGAAGTAGTCTTGTGAACAGGGAGGATTAGTTTCTAAGCTGCAACTCAATCAAAAATTTCTCAGACATCAATAAACTCAAAAATTCAAAATAGTTTATTACTTTAGCTCAGTCCCAAAAGCTTCAAAAATTCTGTTTCCTACTCCAAATCCTAGATTATAAGTCAAACTTGAATGGCCAGAGAAATTATTTATCCAAGGAATACTATGTTACTATAAAAATGACAAGTATTTGGACTTTGTCAATACCTGAAAGTGCATATGTATTATAAATTTTATTACATATACATTTTATATTTAATATTATATTTAATGAAATATTTATTAAATATGTTTATTTGGAGGGTGGACATAGGTGTGATTTCAGTTGTATCCCATTCTTTGTGATCTCATTTGGGGTCTTTTTGGCAAAAATCCCGGAGTGGTTTGACACTTTCTCCAGCTCTTTTACAAATGAGGAAACTGAGGCAAAAGGGTCAAATGAATTATCAAGGTCACACAGCTAGTGTCTGAGGTTAGATTTTCCCTCATGAATATGAGTTTTCCTGATTTAAAGCCCCAGTGCTTTATCCACCTAGCTGATAAACACACACACACACACACACACACAGTTAAGCGATAAAAGAACACAAAATTTTATATATATGCTGATTATGCATCTGAAGAAAATAACCAGCATTTATTTTACTCAGCAGTTTAAGGTTTCCAAAGAGTTATAACATGTTATTTCATTTGATCCTTACGACTTTGTGAGGTAGATACTAATATTATCCCCATTTTATGGATCATTAAATGAAGGAGATATTAAGTGACTTGCCCACAAATCACATACCAGTAAATACTTGTTGCAGGATTTGAATGCAAGTCTTCTTGACCCCGAGATTAGCATTCTATCCAATTCCGTGTCTGTATAGTAATAAAGACCATAAAGAACTTGGGAATAATGGGAAGAGTTGAATATTTATTAATAATAATTGACATATAAAGCACTTATATTACAAATACTTTATATATTATTTCACTGCACAATGTTGATACTGCAAGTATTATTATTAATAATGTTTAATTGATGAGGAGACTGAGGTTCAGAGTCATTAAGTAATTTGCCCATGGTCTCAGAGAGATGAAATATGGACTTATGCTTTTCTGTTTCATTCCAGTACTATAGCTATTATTCCAATCCGCTGTTCATTATAATCTTCCTTTGAAACAAAATTACTTAAGTCAAAATTATTGACTTCAATTCATGATATTATTTATGTGCTATCTCTAGTTATGCAGAGACTGGGGAACAAGCGATTAGTAGATTAGGATCAGTCAAAACATACTTAACATTTATTAAGTTGATTGTCTTATTTGGTCATGGTTCTTGGCACTCCACAACAAGTATAATAGTAGCATCAAAGATCACTGATCACAGAACACCATAACAGATACAATAATAATGCAATAATTTAAAATATTGTGAAAATTATCAAAATGTGACTCAGAGACATGATATGAACACTTACTAGTGGAAAAATGGCACCAATAGACTTGTTCAACAGAAAGTTGCCACAAATCTTCAATTTGTAAAAAAAAAAAAAAAAAAGAAAAACCCCAAACCCAAACACTATATCTGCAAAGCACAATGAGGTAAAATTGAATAAAATATGGTATGGCTCTATATAATAATGATAATAGTAATAATAACAACAACAATAATAAATCTTTGCTTTATGCAAATATTTAAAGAGTTTCCTTCCTTTCAGAGTTGTCATGACTTTTGAAAGTACTGGGTAACCTCCATGCCATGATGAATTAACAAGATGGAACGCTGATGGTGTCTTTTAAAATTATTATTATTAATTATTATAACCATTATTATTATACATAGTAACATACAATTTTAGAATTGTATACTACCACTTCTTGTGTATAAAAATAGTATATAATATGTATGTACTACAATAATGGGTCATAATAATATTTGGATAATACTTCTAACAAAAATGACAATTCATACAAAATAAAATAAAAGTACAATTATCCCTTCCATATTGCAGGGGCTAGGGGTATAGTTCCCCGGTGCTCTGGAAAGCCCATGTAAAAATTTTCCTTTTCTCTTTTTACTAGAGAAGAAGTCTGAATTATTATGGTATTAAAAGATAAAATATGGTGAAATCATACAATCATACAATGATATGCATATATTTTTATGCATTTCTGAGATTCTAAACTTTTCTATGTTATTTGCCAGCCTTCATATGTTGTCTACACCTTCCACAAAACTTCCCCCAAATTCCCATTTAATTTCTTATGCTGACTCATGATATATAGAAACAGTAAGAAAAATCAACATGTAGATAATGATAGTTAAGTCATCATCATATTTAAAAAGGAAAGATTTAGATTACATACCCCAAATATCTCAGAGAGTATATTAGAGAAATATTTGTACCCATATGCTTTTCTATCAGCTCTGATAATATTGCTGCATTTAAGAACATTGATAAACCTGGGGCATTTGCTAATTACACCTGCCTAAATAATCTAGATGCAGTGAGGCAGAAGTTATTTTTGTATGTGTGATCTATTCCTCCTACAAACTGAGATTAGAAGACTGTTACACATTGTGACATACTGAACTGATATAATGGAATATGATTGAACAATAAATGACAAATCAGAAGAATTTGGAGACAAGTAGGAAAATATATAGAACTGAAACATATGGAAATAAACTGCAAGTTAAATGGAAAGAATAATAAAGAATAATAAAATTAATCTCAAAACTGAGCATTTGCATTTAGTAGTACTGGCCCCAAAGAAAAGATGAGAAAATGTATCTTCCTCTCCCTTTTCAGTAGAAATGTGGAGGACTACGGGTGTGGAATATTGCGTATACTCTCAGGTATGATCTCTGTTGGTTGATTTTGCTTAACTGTGTTCTTTTCTCCCCTTTGTTGCGTAGAAAGGTCACTAGAGGGCAGAGTATATCATGAAATAACAGTGATATAAAACAACAAAAATAAACCTTCCACAAAAGCAGAAGTTTGAGCAAAACATTTGGTTTGTTGCCCTTGTTCAGAAAGAATGGGAAAAATGAATGAGCAAAACATATATCATTCTTCTATTGATCAAAAACGCTTACATCATTGATAAATAATACATTTTATGTTTTCTAGAATCAGGAGTACAGATGACTTCTCAAATTAAGGAGTTCTAATTATATACAATTCTTTTTATTTGCCAATATGACAAAGAAACTTGGACACTTCCATATTACTGATCAGGTTGCAAATTAAATCGATTATAGGTCAAGTTTAATTCAAAATTCTAAAGCAATAATTTATTAAGGGCCCACTTTGTGCAATGTCTTGCAAGTTGATCACAATGCTAAATGAATCTAGTTTTAATTAAGAGAGTGAAGTTAGGACTACTACTTTATAGGTTGAGCAATTTATGTAATGTGTGCAGATATAAAGGTAAAGTTATGAGCATTAGAGGAAAGAGAAATTTAATGAAGGATACAAGTGTATAATTAAATGAACTTCAGTGACATTCTAAGAATGCCCTGAAGAATACTCCTGTAAAATATGCACATTGAACTAAAAATTCAGTATGAACTGGACAAGAAATTTCTGGAAGTTATTTCTATACATTGAATGGTGGAAGGACTTGTTGTTTTTAAATAGTGCTTAAGAATATGAGCCATTGTATTAGGAATTTATTTTACTTATTAAATCTCCACTAATCCTAAATTTCAAGATTTTTGCAGAATACTAAAATCCTAAAATGAATCACCTATTTTGAATATTGGTGGCCTGATGCTATTACTAATGTTAAAATAATTAGGAATGAATTAGGATGAATTAGGAAAGTTTTTATTTATAGTAGAAATGAAAGCACAAAGGTTTCAATCTTTGTGAGATTGTACTTTTTTTCACAATACAGAGAGAAAAATGTGTGAACACTTGCTTTCTCACTCTGTTTAGGCAGTCCCTCTTTTACAGGCATGTTATATTTGTGTTATCAGTAGCTTGATAATGGTCAAGGTAGGATCAGATTTAGACCATTAGCTTCATCTTAATTGTCAAATTAACAATAACTGCATTGTGTCCCATAGAAGGAGAAACAAGTGCTCATGAATAAATGAAATTATTTCGAAGGGCAGGTTATTAAATGTTAATATCACATCTGGCTCTTTCCATAGACCCACATACAATGTATTTATAGAAGACACATTACCCTGCTGTCAGTCCATTGGAAAGTGAAAAGTTAGTCCCTTGCAAAGTCCCCTTGGGACCCCTGGGTCTGGCCTGTTTAGCAGGCTTGAGCTGGATGTTTCTTTCTCCATTGGAGAAGGAGGCCGACATCTGGTGCCTGTAGGGGTATTGTGATGGAGAAACACAGCTTTCATTTCATCAAAGGGAGCAGGTCAGGCTGGAACAATGGAGCATGTTTCCTGAAAAATGGGTTAAAGCATAACAGAAGCTCATTCATCTTCTATTTGATCCGGAGTACAGCTGGGGATCTGTATCTATTACCAGGGTGTCTCAGTCAGCTAAAGCCCTGCTAATAGAGTAACTCCTTTCACCTTCCAAACAACACCACCCAGCACCGGGGAATGGTCACAGCAATAGGCTGTCAAGGCCCTTCACATTGTGAGGATCAGAAACAGGACTTGTCCCATCTGGAAACAGATCAATGCATACATGACATCTTCAAAACGACCTCACTCCAGTTCCCTCTCTCTGTTGACTGTAGCTTGAATCCTGCTGGCATTGTAGCTCCTAAGACAATTGCATTCCAGCAGTTCTCAGTATGCTCTCCTCAACCTTGAACTCCAAGAGTGTAAATGGGAGGTCACTGATGTATGTAATGGTTGATTAGAAGCAATTATTCTAGCTCTAGGTCAAAAAGTCTTGCTCTGGATGCTTTTAAGATGGTGTAACTAATTTTTACCATTGAGGAATATAGGCATTCCCCAAATAGTAGTGATAAAATACACACATATACACACATACGCATGCATGTACATGTGTGTATACACATACCCAGGACATATAGAGTCATAGAAGCAGAGAACTATTAACTTAGAAGGGACTTCATTGGCTATCTACTCCAACTAATACCTCCAATTAAGTCTCTACCACTGCACACATGAGTGGTCATCCAGCCTTTTCTTGAAGGCTTGTATAGAGGTAAATCCTTTACCTCCCAAGGCAGCATATTACCCTTATAGACAGTTTCAGTTGTTGTGAAATTGTTGCTGTGTTTTTTTTTTCTGGCATGTCTAAATTTTTCTTTGCATTGCCTCTGATTCTTCTCTCTGAGGACAAGCAGATAAAGTTCAACCCTTTTTTTCACAAAAACCTTTAAATAGCTAAATATGACCATCATATTCCCACCTAATTCTTTTCTTCTCTAGGCTAAACACATTTAGTTTTTTCAACTAATTCTCATATGGCACAGATTCAAGATCCTCCACCATCTTGGTTGGATTGTAGAATTCAGAGAAGACTAGACTTGTGGTGTGAGGAATGCTGAACCCTTTTCATGGTTGATCATCCATTTTTGATGTCTACCTGATTCACTCGACTCTTATATCTAGTGCTCCAAGAAGCTATGGCACACAAACTATCTCAACAAATGGGCCAAACCAGGTTGACAGCAACTGACAGGCCTCAAATTTGTCACTGAGTTGGAGGATGGAATGTCTACACCAAGCATGTAAAGACTTTGTCAAAGAGAATGGGTTGATGAGAACAATTTGCTCCAAAGGCTATGAAGGCATCTGAAACAGATTCTGTAGTGTGCTTAGAGCTTGGTCATACAAAAAAGATGCCAAGGTCATCTACCCACTGCATTCTGGGCCATCTCCAGTTGTGTTAACTTGCCTGGACTTTGATGACTCAAGAAGAATTAGACTGATGACTTTGTGCAACTCTGCCTCACTTGAATTCACCTGATATACAAATCAACACATCATCCTGATGTCATTGGTTCTCTTTGAAACAAAGCACAAACAAGGACTATATTTCTCTGGATTCTCTCTAGTTTTCTAATGTTTTTCTTATATCATAGCACCTAGAACTGAACATGATCAAAATGTGGTCTGGCAGCAGTATCATCTCCTTGTTTCTGTTATCTCTGTATCTCTTGCCATGGCCCAATATTCTCTAACCCTTTTTGGACCACCCTGTTGATTTGTAGTTCACTAAATCTCTCAGATCCTTCTTTTGCCAAACTTCTATGTAGCTACTTTATATTTGCGAAGTCTTAAACCTTTGTAAGACTTTGTAGTTAGCCCTCTTAATTTTCATCTTATTAGGTTCAATCCTAATGTTCTAGCCTGTTGAAATCTTAGTGGATCCTGACTGTCATCTATTGCTTTAGTTATCCAACCCAGGTCTGTTTAGAGTAGAAACGGAGCATAGGGAAAGAAGAATCAGCTGTGACCATGCAGATGACTATAAAATGAGGCATTTATTGTCCAAAATAAACTTTGTGTTATGCATATGTAGATAGCCATTCTTTTAAATGAGCTGTTTTCTTCATATCTGATAAAATATATATTTATTATTATATTTGTGGTTCTCATATAATCTGTCATTAATTAGAAAAGAAATGACTGCTGGAGGGAAGTCAAGAAATGCCAGCCCTTCTTTCACATTGAGGCGTATATGTGACTCAGAGCTGGCACATAATAAAAGTCACACTTGACCTATAAAAGCTAAGACACTGAATGGTTACTATGGTAGTAAAGCAACATCAGCATCATAGGAAAGCAGAAAAGGCCACCTATACCCCAGAAAAGCAAAGAAAATTGCTAAGGTGGATAAAACAGAAAGAATATATTAGGATATATCAGAATATATCAGAATAAACAGAATATAACAGAAAGAACATATGTCAAAATTTGTACTCCTTAAGGGCAGGGACTGTTCTTTGCCTTTCTTTGTATCACCAGCATTTAGCACATTGAGTAACACATAGTAGGTACTTAACAAATGTTTATTGGCTGACTAACAAAGCAAAAGAGTGTGTTCATTGATGGGTACAGCGCACCCCCTTCCCTAGGTGAGGCTGTCTCCAATAGGAGTAATGCCCATCCAAGCCTATAGCATGAGGTTAGTATCCCTGCTAATCTGATTAAGGTCTGAGAACTAAGGGAGTCTTTGCAACATGCAATTATGTGATTTTGTTATTATATGTTGATATCGAGGTAAAGGCCTCAGGAATATCTTGCCACCACTTCCCTCCCCCTCAGATTCTGAAAATTCTGGTTCTCTTTCCATATGTGCAGTTTCCTTCCTTCTCCTGACATCTTTTGCTGTGCTCCTCCTCATCTGATGTCCATTTATTCCTCTTTCCTAATGTGTGAACATATGTACTTTACCCCCTAGCAAAGACAGAACCCTGCTGGCAGATTCGTCATTAATATGTTTCTCTGTGGTGTAGGGATAGATGGGCGAGAGATCTAGCTAGTAGTCATTAGACTGCTCAAGGGACATCTGTGGCAACAGACTAGGCTAAATCAGCTCATGCTTTAAAGCATGTCTCAGGCATTTTACCTGTCTCAAATCTCCAGATGTAATACTCATAGACGTTCTAGATCCCTTCGTAAGGACTTTACATTGCTTTTTGATGTCCCAAATTCTTATGATTGTTAAGAGAAATATTAGTGGGCAGTTCTGGTGGTAGTAGAAATATTCACTTTTTTTCAGAGGCTAGAGGGTATGCCTCAGAGCTGTGCAAATTATAAGGCACTTTTATTCAACCACAGCCATACCATCTGCTGTAGTGGTGGGCTTTAATTGTTCAGGTCTGGCTTAGACTAGGTGACTTCTAAAGTCCTTTCCAATTATGGGATTCTATTGTTCTATCTTTGTTCCCTATCAATATCTTTTCAAATTTATTTTACTTTCAATTCATCTGATGCTGGTCCTTTTCCTAGCTTACTGCACATAAAGTTATAGTCCCATTTCAGTTGCCCACCATCAAGGCTTCACCAATGCCTCATTGTGGTATGTGATTTTCCTGGAAAAAAATATAAATCAAAGTCAGAAACTGATTATCAATTTTCTGCCAATAAAATTTGATATTAATATGACTAATTTGGATTTTATATCAATATGACCAGTCATGAACTTTAATTGAATGATATTAAGAAATTCTTCTAGGCACACAAAACAGCTGCAATCTAACTAATCTGTGGATGGTGCAAATGTGAAGGAACAGAAAGTTATAAAAGTCTTATACATTTGTCATGCAATTGATCTGTGAGTCAGCAAAGAAGAATTCTTTTCTGGATTGGACGACAGTAGCATTTTTCCCACAGCTAATCAGCCTGGGAACTGGATTGAAATAAAAAAGTCATCTTTCACAGAACATCATTTGTACATAACAGACTTCCATAGATGCTCCTCTCTCAGCATAGAATAATTGAAGGAGTACTGGAATTGCAATAATAGGACTGGTATTCAAGTGTCCATTCTGGGGAATCTTAGGGAAAAAAAAAGTTGGTTCATCTTTTTGACTCAGTTTCCTTATCTGAAAAATGGGAATAATAATATTCACACTCCCTACATCACAACGTAAGAAAAGCATTATGCTAACATTTGTAAATTATGCACATGGGTACACATAATTACGAGTAGGATTCTTTCAGTTACATTTACATAACTAACACAGCACAATTGGACAAGAACTAGATATATGGTTAAGAAAATGACTTATTTTCTTTGCTTTTAGTAAATGATTTAGGAAATAGGTATTCTCCAAGTGAGTTTCTTCCCAAAGTTGTTAACCGTAAAGAAAGGTATTGTTATGTTTTCCCATATATGTTGTCAGGAAATAGAATAAAATAGATATTAATTTATGGGACAATAGTAAGCATTGCTCCCTCAACTCATACAAACCAGTCCCCTTGTTCATGTGTTTCAAACATCTTTCCCCAGATGACTGCAATAGCCTTCTATTTGGTCCCCCAGCCTTAAGTCTCTCCCTACTCCTATCCATCCTTTTTATCACGAATAGTTAAGTGATTTTCTTAAAGTTCAGCTAGGATCACGTCACTTTCCTACAGAATAAATAGCCTTAATTACTGTTGTCTCTAGGATAAAATACAAATTCCTCTATTCGTTCTTTAAAGCCCCTCAGGCTTTAACCTGATTCCAACCCTACCTTTCCAACTTTTTTATTTATTGCTTCCTTTCATAGCCTCTATAGAGAATCCAAAACAACCTGTTGTTCATTATACATGCTGCTCCATCTCTGTCTCAGTGCCTTTGACTGTCTCTCATGCCTTTAATATACTTCCTCTTCTCCTCTAACTATTGGAATTCCATCTTTCCTTCAAAAGGAAACTCAATCACTATTTTTGACCTGAGACCTTTCCTAATTATTTCTAGCCCCCCAAATGAACTTATATGCATGTTTATACTTTCTACATATACCTACCTATTTATATATACATATTGTCTCCCTGATAGAATATGAGATATTGTAGGGAAGAAGTTATTTATGCTTTTGCATCCTCAGCATCTAGCATGCTTAGGTAGCATGCTTAACAAATGCTTGATTGATTGGAGTATGTGAGGCATAAATCATCGGAGTTTACTGGATTAGTATGAAATGGACTGCATCACATTCCAGTCTAGTAGTAGTAGTAGTAGTAGTAGTAGTAGTAGTAGTAGTAGTAGTAGTAGTAGTAGTAGTAGTGGCAGTAGTAGTGGTAGTAGTAATAGTAGTAGTGGCAGTAGTAATAGTAGTAGTGGTGGTGGTGCTGGTAGTGGTGGTGGTGGTGCTGGTGGTAATAGTAGTAGTAGCAGCGGCAGCAGCAGCAAAAGAAGCAGTAGTAAGTAGTAGCATCTGGCATTTAGATAGCATTTTAAGATTCACAAAGTGCTTTACAAATATTTCATTTGATCTTTACAACAACTTCAGGAAGTAGTTACAACTATTATCATTTTACAGCTGAGGAAAATGAGGTAGAGATAAAGTGATTGGTGTCTGTGACTAGACTTGAACTCTACTGTACCACCTAGCTGGTAGTCTGATGAAAATCAAGAATTCTTTAATCAACTATTTATAAGATCATAGATCTAAATCTAAAAGAACTTCAGTGAATATCTACTCAAATCCCTTCATTTTAGATGTGATAAATTTAAAACTCAGGGAGGTTAAAATGTTGCTCAAGTTCACACAGAATCAGCCAGAATTCGAACACAGAATGCTATGTTCTAAAGCTAAGCCTCTTGTCACTGTTCCAGACCTTACTGCTGTTGGACTAAGTGATTTATTTAGTCAGCACATATCATTTTCAGCATCAGTATTCCAAGTTGAATTATTTACTGAATTTCTGTATTACCTTGCTCTGCTTCAAAGGTGTTCAACAAAAGAGGCCTACTTGGCTTCTTTGCAGATGTTTCTTTCCTTTGAACTGCTTAAGATTTTGTTCAGTTCCTCACTGGTTGTTCCTTCCATTTGGGGATATTCAAAGTTTTTTATCCTCTTTTGTTAAATGAGCTCTTAGGAAAAAGAAAGTCACAGAACTCTCTCAACGCTTTTTTTTTGCAGGAACAGGTTAAATTTGTGTGAAGTGAAACATTTTATTTCTTGTGTGTGAATATGAATTCTATCAGGGGTTTGAACTATTGACCTGACTTTGACAGATCTCTGGGTTGCTAAATGTGCCTATCACAGGTGAACCAAATGTATGGAAAAAAACAGCAGAACCAGGAACCTGATTTATTGTAAATGCAGGGAACCACAATAGTCTTTTGACTCTGAGGACTGTTCCAGGTCTTTAATATTCTTTATGTACTACTTCTGACTCCAGAGGCTCAGAAAGTTAATGAAATTGGTTACTTCCTATCAAAATTAAGAATGTGGCTATAACATTGAGGTTAAGTTACAGGCCCTAAAATTTGCATCTCAATTCCCATCTGATTTGTCTATCAGAACCAATTCAACACTTCAGTTTAATGGGACCTAGGGAGGCCAGATTTGGGGAGAGATATTTTGGAAAGTTTCTGCTTGATTCTGATATTTAACAGGCATTTCTACTTTCCCCCTTTCTTTTACATTTGTCCTTAACAGGTGATGAATCACAAAATCTTAGAGCTGGTAGGGAACTTGGAGGCCTGTTAGTACAACCCTAAATGGCTTCTAGAATATTACAGACAAGTGGTTGTCTCATCTCTTCTTGAAAACTGCCAGTAGGAAGTAGCCCAACATTTCCCAAAGCAAATCATGGCCTTTTTGCACAGCTTTCTATTATCAGAGGTAGTAAGGTGATGATGCAGGTAATAATAGATTAGAGGTCTCAGCCTCAGAAAGTTCTCAGTTCAAATCTCTCCTCAGATGTTTACTAGTTATAGGAAGCTAGGCAAGTCACATACACTCTCTGTGTCTCAGTTTTCTCAGCTGTAAAATAAAGATAACAATAACATCTGTTTCCCAGTATTGTGAGCACAGAATATACTTATATTTGTAAAGTGCTTCACAGTCCTTGAAGGGCTATCCCAGTGCTAGGCATTACTAGAATGTTTTTCTTTATATCAAATATACCTCTTTGAAATTTTGACCCATTGTTATTTTATCCTATGGAATCATTGTTGTTGTTTGTCCTTGGTTTTTGGAGAGGACCAATGGCACGGGAAGGGTGATGTCTTGCCTTGCAAGTGAGTTGAATTTAAGTGAGGCAGAACTGCACCTCATATTCTCCTCCAGAATCATTAAAGTCCAGTGGCAACTCAAAAAGTCAAGCTTTATAAGCTTTATATCTTACCCATGATAGCCCATTAAATGATTAAAGACAGCAGTCTTATGTCCTCACCCATCTCATGTCTTCTCTTCTCTAAACTAATTGTCTCTGCTTACTGTTACCTGGTTTTATCACCATTTGGTTCCTGTCTTTTGTATGTACTATAGTCTCCCCTAGGATGTGGCACCTCAAACTCAATATACTATCCTACGTGTAGATCTTGGACTCTTTCAAAGTAGGGTTTTTTTTAAATTAATTTTGTTTATCTTTATCAAAGTGATGAACATCCACAGGCAGGAGTATGAATGATAGAATCACAGAGCTTTTAGTTAGAAGGGGGCTCATTATCTCCCAAGTCCAGCCAGTAGCTGCAAAGCAATTCCCACTATTGTGAACCCAATAAGTAGTCACTGACACTCAGTGCCTCCATGAAACTCTCTAAACGTTAAGCCACACAGTAGGCATCCATGTGCATTGACTGAGAATTTTTCATCATTAAACATAGGCCTAGTGCCTCCAGGATCTAGGAATAATTTTTCTGTTCCATTTCTAATGCTTAAAGTTCTTGTATCTATTTTGCAATAAACTAATTAAAGTGGACACACACTAATTTCTTGCTTCAAGACTTCCAATGAGAGAAAATTTGTCACCTCCAGAGGCAACCCATTCTATTTTTGTACATCCTTAATTGCCAGGGAGTTTTATTTTGTTTTATCTTTTTTTTGCCCCTGACCTCCCTCAAGTCTAGATTTGCCTCTTTACATGTTCTGTTCGATGCTCCTGGATATCATTTCTGATGCCAAACAAAACAAGTCTAATCCCTCTGGCACATAACAATGCTAATAAATACTTGAACACAGTTACCATGTTTTTTGTCTGTCTCTCCTTCAAATAAAACATTGCAAGTTCCTTCAGCTGATTGTATATGACATAGACCCATAGCTTTTCACTCTCTTGGTTGTCCTCCTTGGATACCTCCCAGTTTATCAGTGTCTACAGAATGTGGTCTTTGGAAATGAATATATTAGATATGATCTAATCAGGTCAGAGCACCAAAATTTTCCCTGATTGCCTTCAAGACTAAGATCAAGTGTCATTTTCTGCATGAAACCTTTCCCAGTCTCTCCTGATACATTGAATTTGTATATTTCTTACACTTAGATGTGTTTGTATCTTATTTACTTATTAAATATTGCATTTTTTATTCTAAGATATCTTTATCTGTTCTCTATCTTTAGAATATAAGCTCCTTGAGGGAAAGGATTATTTTTCCTCTTATTTTATGAGCACATAGTGCAGTACCTGCTACATAGTTGGAGTTTAATAAATGTTTCTAGGTTGATTGATAGATTAACTATTATTTCCTTATTCCTAGAAGCTATGAATCTGTTAATACTGTCTAAGGCGGTGTTCTCTTTTTTGTCTGCTATATCGTAGTAGTGACTCATTTTGAACTCTCATTTAATGAAAGCCCTACAGTGCCTTCTTTTCCCCTTCCCAAACTGCTGTCTAGCCATGAGTTCTTTATTTGTTTCCAGTTTCTAGAATCATAAAGTTTTAGGACTGTAAGGAAGTGCATTGATCACCTAGTTCAATTTCCATATTTTACAAATGAAAAAGTAGTGTGATAGTAAATGTTTAACAATCATCTTTCTCTTGCAAAACAACAAACAATATATACATCATACACTTTTAAGTTTAATCTTCATTATTAAGATTTTCTCCATATTTTTTAAGTCTGACAGTCAACAAAGCAATGAATCAAGCCCTGATTTATAATGTTTGCCATGTAAATGCTCTCATTGATAATTTAATAATTTTCTAGCATTCTTCTGACATGATGAAATTGAACCCCCTCAAAATTAATGCACTATATTCTACTGGAAATAGATTAAGATCTAGGAAACTTGATTGGGCTGTACTACCACCCAAAACTATTTGGTATATTGAAAAGGATCTTGGTCTTAGAATAAGTAGTTCTGGATCTAAATCCTGGCTCTCTTACTTATTAGCTCCATTACTCTGGAGAAGTTGTGTATCATTTCACCTTTCAGATTCTCAGTTTCCTCATCTATAACATGTGAATAATGATGTTTGTACTATCTGTCCTCATAGACTTACCGTAAGGAAAGAATATAGTAAACATTAAAGTTCTATATCAGTGTGAAAACTTTTCTCAACTAACTTTGTCACTTAAATTGCTTATGTAGTCTAGTCCTCTGGAAGAGAGTGTGAAGCAATGGAAGGAGGGCTAGATTTCAGGTCAAAAGTCATGGATTGATTTTCCACATCTGGAGCTTCTTGCTTGTGTGACTTTGGGCAAATTAATTAATTTTCATGGACTTCTGTTTCCTTATTTGTAAAATGAAGGAATTGGACTAACTTGCTTCTAAGATTATTTTCAGGTATAGATCTGTAATCTAGAATCTAGAAAACTATATGGCGCAGTGGATAGAGTGCTAGACCAGAAATAAGGAAGACCTGAGTTTCATCCTCACTCTCAGATACTTACTAGCTATGTAACCCTAAGCAGACCTTCTAAATCCTCTGTCTCATTTTCCTCATCCATAAAATGGGGATAATAATAGCACCTTCCTCATAATACGGTTGGGAAGATCAAAAAAGATAACATTTGTAAAACAGCTGGCAAACCTTAAAGCGCTATATAAATGCTAGCTTTATTATTTTTATCATGGATTTTATGTCTGAAAAATGAAAGGTGTAGATTAGATAATCTGTAGGTAATCTAGAGATCTAAAAATCCCTCTTAGCCTGAACACTCCATGTTTATTTCAGTTGACACATTTTTAGAGGGATCTAAGTTTCTTGTTTCTATCTTTTTGCATCCAGTTAGATAAATATGAAGGAAGCGATGTCAAATGTACTGAATGGATTGATTTGGTTGAAATCAAACTTTGAATTTCGTTGGGTATGGAATTCCAGGTGAAGAATCTCCCATACCTCCAATGCTGGTTTAGAAACTATTCTTCAGCTAAGAATTTCAGAGACTTTCCAAAAGTGCTGAGAGTGCCTTGCTTAAGTGCCAAAGTTAAAAAAATGCTAGAAAGAAGATTTGAAACTAAACAGTCCATAGAAACAAAAGGTGGAAATGCTTCACAAAGCAGCAAGTCCCTCGGTTTCTGTTTCTATCAAGATGCTTCATTTAGAGAGGGATCCAGTGCTCAGTAGGAAGCAGGGACGGTCATTCGAAGATAAAACCATGACATCTAGTCACCTTTTCATTGTCAAGGAGATGTTTTCCACTCAGGAGAAATGTATGGTCACACTTGATCTCAATAGTTAGCACAGGTGTAATAATAATGTGATATTTACAAAACTGTTTCTGAAAAGACAAGGATACAACACAGAAAAGGATTCTTAGTGGGGGAAAAGAAAGAATATAATACAAATGTATTCCTCTCTTGTAAAATGTTACCTTTTAGAAGAGGTCAAGGTACTGATGACAATAAAAAACAAAACACTGATACCATTAAATGCAATGGCTCCTGAGGGATTATGAAACTGTTTTAGTTCCTTCATTTAATAAACGGTAGATAAAGTTGACATCTCTGCACTTCTTAAGAAGCAACTGGCTCAGTGCACTGAAAATTAGCCTTAGAGTCAGCAAGGTTTAGTTTTAAATCTTCTTTCTAATATTTGTTTAACTTTGACCCTTAAGTAAGGCAGTCTCAGTGTCCGTGGAAAGTCTTCAAAATTCTTAGCTGAAGAATAATTTCTAACCTGCATTGGAAATATGGGGGATTATTCACCTGCAGTTCCATACCCAATGAAATTGAAAGTTTGATCTCAACCAAATCAATCCAAACCAAAATAACAACAAATAAATATATAGAGACAAGATATATAGGTAGATATCACCTCCAGGATTCCATGATTTCCAAGTTTTGACACATAGAACAAATGCTTTCTCTTTAGAGTTCCAAATTGTCAAAAAATTGACAACGTACCCTAAGATGTTGTGGTTTCCACCTGGCAATTTGAATGGAAGACCTCCATTTCTGAACACCAAGTAGTCTAGCCTTAGAGGTAGTAGATACTTAAATCTTTGTTATTTCCTATTTCTTCTTGTTCTGATATATTGCTCTTTGCTAGATTTAAAGCTCCATGAGGACAAGAACTGGATCTTCTTTAAATTTATTTCCTCCAGAGAAGAAGTTTACTAGTATTAATAAATGTTGGTTGAATTGAGTTGGACAAAGTTCATTAGATTTCATTCTTAACCTAACACCTACTTTGACTTCAGCTGGCAAAGAATAATAATGAATTAGACTGCTGAAAATTGGTGAAGCTAACCTGCCCATGAGGCTGTATTTTGAATATTTCCACTATTCAGACACTCCATGTTTTCTAATGATTTATATTTTATTTATTTAATATTTTCCTTTTTCCTCAATTACATGTAATTTTTAAACATTCTTTTATTTTTAAATACAGTTCCAAATCCTCTCCTTCTCTTCCTTTCCTCTCATTGAGAAGACAAGCAGTTTGATATAGGTTATACATATGCAGTCATACACAACATATTTCCATATTAGTCATGTTGTAAAAGAAAACACAAGCCAAATGTAAAATAAGACTAAGGAGAAAGAAAGTTTAGGAAAAAATGTTTTGGTCAGCATTTGGACTTTATAAGTTCTTTTTTTGGAGGTGGATATGATTTGTTCATCATGAATCCTTTGTAATTGTCTTAGACTATGTATTGCTTAGAATCACTAGATCTTTCGCAGTTGATCATTGTTAATTGTTTATATATATATTTATATATATATACACACATATAAATATATATATATATATATATATATTTATGTTGACCTCCTTTGCTAATGAAAATAACTTGGACTTATCACCTTATACCCATCAAATTTGCAGCAGTACTGTTAGGGTTATATATAAATGGTTTCACAATGTCATCATTGTTGTAGTCCTGAACTAATTAAATCTCCACTGTAAAAATAACCACAAAATATGAAGTAAAAGTTATATATGTAATCTTATTTTTTGACCCAATAATTTTTGATTGATAATTTGAAGTTATATTGAAAAAGATCTTTCTGTTTAAAGATGTTATCAGCATTTTTGTAATCAAAAGAAAAACTAGAATCAACTCTAATTAGAAATTCAACAATGAAAGCATGTTTGAATAAATTATGATACATTTATAGCAATTTATAAGGAAAATGAATGGGAACGAATGGACAAATAATCCTGATGGAGACCCAGAGGTAAGAACTGAAAAGTTGTTGTGACATCTTTATGCTTTAAATGAATGAATTTGAATATTAGTAGTTGTAAAACAGTCTAAGCTCTTGTGTTGATGTTTAATACTATTCATAAAAATTTATGTTTCTTAGTTGGAAATGTTTAAATTGTCTTCAAAATAAGTAGCAAATATGTATTCAAAGAAAGTCAGCTAATTTTATATGTGGCTTATCACCTTAAAGCTCCAAATATGAAGCAATTATGAAAGTTTAACTGGGCAGAACACAGCAGATGAAAATATTCTTTACCTTCTCTCAACTCCTTTCCCAGTATTTGGCAGCCAGATGCCATAAAATTCTCTTTGCTTTCTCAGGTCATTTCTTTCTGCTTAATGGAGGCTTCTAGGTTGGCTTTTAGCCACAATGAGGTTGATCTAGGATGAATAATAATGACTTCTACATCACTTTTGATGGGGCTTTTTAGTGCCAGTTCTGATCTTTATGTTCACAAAATGCTTTCCTAACAATTACCCTGAGAGGTGGGCAGGCTGGAGTAATTTTTGAACCCAGAAAGGGGCTTACTCATAAGCATCAAGAAGTGACTTCTTGGAGACATAGGGAAAGAAAAAGCCACCCAAGACATTTAATGCCCCATAAATGCTAGTTTTCAATGAAACTTCAAGATATCCAGGATTTTTTATTTCTTTACTTCTAGATTTGTCTCCAACCTCATTCATGAAAACATTAAGAATATAAACTCCTTGAAGGCAGGGCTGTTTTACTTTCATCTTTGTATCCCCTGGGCTTAATATAGTGCCTGGCACATAGAAGGCACTTAATAAATGTCTGCTTATAATAACAATGACACCAATCAGAATCACCTTGACAGCAAGAACCATTCACATTTGTCTTTGTATCTCTGGTGCACAGTCTCTGTGCTTCACACAATGCAAATGCTTAATAAATAAACAATTGTTCCTAACAAGAATAGAAAATGACTCACTTCTATAGTGGTTTAAGATGTGCAAAGCAGGGGGCAGCCAGGTGGGGCAGTACACCAGCATACCAGCCCTGGAAGGAGGACCTGAGTTCAAATACAACCTCATATACTTGATATTTACTAGCTGTTAGACCATGGGAAAGTCACTTAACTCAAATCGCTTCATCAAAAAAATTGTGAAGTACTTTCCTTCCCAAAATCTTGTGCAAAAGAATTACTGTCTCATTTTATTGAAGAAGAAATTGGCTTTCTAAAATATTATTTTCTTTCCAGTGATCAAAGAACTAATAATTTTCTAGGACAGAATTAGAACCCAGATGTCTTGACTCTGTGTCCAACCTTCTAGTCACTATATCAAATAGCCTATCTGCACATTTTACAATTCACACACACCTTCCTTTTGTGGTAGTTTTGTAAGACGCTGTTACGTCTGAAATTTGTGACTCTGCTGAACAAACTGGTGACAGACATCTCCATCTCAGCTAGACTGGCCCTCTGGAAATGAATAGATAGCTGAAGGCTGCCCTTGGTGCCATTCCCTTTTGGTAGATCCTGCCAGATTCAGTTTTTTTTGGGGGGGGGTATATGTATCTTTTGAACACAGGGACAGCTTCAGACATTGGACAAGATGCCTTAGACACCATAACTAAATCCATTGCCTGCATTATGCTGCACTGATATCAAATTTCATAAGGATCTTTTATTTAAAGAGATTAAGATCTATATTTTAAAATATTGGCCTGTTTCTTTCTCTCTCTCTCTCTCTCTCTCTCTCTCTCTCTCTCTCTCTCTCTCTCTCTTTCTCTCTCTGTCTCTCTCACACACACACACACACACACACACACACACACAATTTTGATTTTGAAAGATATAACCTGGGGAAGAATTAGGGGAGGGGGAACAGAGCAGGGAGAAAACCAGTATGGAATTAAACATGCTTTAGATTCCTTAAATGTAGATAAGGGAGAATTGAGTCTATTAAAAAAAGATACCCTGTAGACAGTTTAACTGGTGTTTTAAAATGTGATAAAAGAGGATGTTCCTCCTAACTATCCAACTCCTCACTTCTTTCTGCCATATTGAAATTTCTCAATCTTCTTTCCATCTTGCTGAAATAGCTCTTTAGTGCTGTTCCTCATAAAATGTTACATTTCTCGAGTAATGGGATTGATCTTCTTTGCTATAGCAGCTCTTTCTAAGAATTGGATAACGGGAGGTTGTTTTTTTTAACCATCATGATATTCTTGCTAGTCTTTCCATTTTATATCTTACAAGATCTAAATTATGGGACCTCTTTTATATCTATATTTTATACCTCCCTACCACCATTTCCTGTTGAAAAACGTCTCCCTTGTTTACTATCACTTAATGGAACTTTGAATTTAATTGGTTTCTCATCCTTCCAAGTTGATTAATTAACAATAGTGATTGTCAAACTATGATAGCAACAAGGACTTGATGCTCTGTGATCTAGCTGAGAGTATCTTAACCTGTGCATCAGAAGACATGGATTTTAACCTTCATTCTTCTACCTAGATAGTTGCTTGATAATAAACAAGCCACTTCACTTAATTTCTTACCTTTCACAAACAGGCATAATAATATGGGCTCATAGGTGTTATGTGAACCAAACAAGATGGTGGATAAAAGCCTTTTATAATGACAAGAGTATTTATCATCATTCCACATTTTACTAGCTCCATTCCTTCATTTGTATATGTGGTAGTAACTCCTATATAGATCATAAGCCCTCCAAATGCCAGTAAAAATTGTATGTGTTTGTGTTGGTCTTAGGATTTATTTGTTTTAGCCAGGACTGTGATTCATTGCTATATGAAACTTTAGATGGGAGAATTCCTTTTGTCAATCAGATCATCGTTTTATTTTACAATAATAATATAATAATAATGAGATCATCATTTGTATTTATAAGACTATTCACAGTATTAGGGAGCTGCCTGGAGAACATAAAGGTTAAATTACTTGTCCAGGTCCACACAGCTAGTATGTATTGGGGCAAGACTTGAACTCAAGTCTTCCTGACTCCAAAGCTCCTGTCTTCTACCACAGTCTATATTTCTTGTATGAGTTATTGAACTTAAAATATTCACTGCCTTTTCTGTGGTGTAGTTCTAAAATTTTATTTTAAAACCAGCTAGATAGCACTATAGATAGTGTGCTGGGCCGGGAGTAAGGAGGACTCATTTTCCTGAGTTCAAATCTCACCTCAGATACTTACTATCTTTTTGACTCTAGGCAAGTCACTTAAACCTGTTTGCCTTAGTTTCATCATCTGTAAAAGGAGCTGGAGAAGGAAATGGCAAACCTCTCCAGTATCTTTGCCAAGAAAATCCCAAATGGGGTCACAAAGTGTGTCGTAATGGGAAGCATTGAATTTTGAGTCAGGGAACTGTGTTTGAATCTCAGTTGGGTGTGTCACCTTGGTGAGCCACTATTCAGGCTCTCTAGACTCCACTTTTCTTGTCTACAAAGACATGTTTTGGACATGATGACATCTGAGATTCCTTTTACATCTCTAAATCTGTGAGCTCTGCTATAATATGTCCTGCCCTCGATGCTTTTTCAAACCTAATAGACCCAGAACTTCTGCTGTACTCACTAGAGTGATGCATTAGAGAGAATTTTAGTTGAAAAAATCAACCTACTCACTAAACTCTAGTGGCTCCTTGTCACCTCCAGGATCACATATAAAATCCTCTTGTTGACTCTCAGAGCCCTTCATAACCTTTCCCCTTTTTTATAGTCTTCCTATAAGTTGCACAGTCACCTTGTAGTTTCTCCCCTCACCCTACACACATATTGTGTCATCCTGGGACACCATCCTCCTTGCTTTTTTCAAACAACACTTTCCATCTCCTGATTCTAGGCAGTTTCACTATCAGTCTCCCATGCCTGAAATGTTCTGCCTCTTAGCTTCCTTGGTTTTCCTCAAGTCCAGTGGATAGAGTGTTGAGTCTGAAGTTAGGAAGACTTGAATTCAAATCCAGACCTCAGACACTATTTCTGTGACCCTGGGAAAATCACCTTACTTTATTTGCCTCAGTTTCATCATCTATAAAACGAACTAGAGAAGGAAATGGCAGATCATGCCAGATCACAAAAACTCAGATATGACTAAAAATGACTAAATAACAAGAATTCTTTCCCAATTCTCCCTAAGTCTAGTGCCTTCCCTCTGTTGATGAATACCATTTGATACTATAAATAACTTCTTTCTATAAAAGTATTTGCATGTCTCTTCCATTAGATGATCAGGTCCTTGAGGACAAGGCTTATTTTATGAATCTCTTTGTATCTCCAGAATTTAGCACCATGCCCAGCATATAGTAGGCACTGAATAATTGCTTATTAACTATATGTGAGGCCCTGTTCCAGACAATGAGGATAGAAAAAAAGGCAAAAGTGAAATATTCCATGTGCTTCAGAAGCGTGTGTGTGTGTGTGTGTGTGTGTGTGTGTGTGTGTGTGTATATATACAAAGTCACTTGCCCAAGGTGACATCAGTAGCAGGTTTTAGAGTCAGTATTTGAACCTATATCCTCTGGCTCCAAACCCAGCATGCCTTCCGTCATCACCCAAACAAACTGAATTTCATTTTGCCAATAATTCAAAGCCTTCATCACTTTCTTTTCAGTTCTTCTTTCCATTTAGTTCATAAATATCTTTATAATTCTGCAATTTGCAGCTTAGAATTAAGTCTTTCAGAGAATCCTTCTCATGCAGAGTGATTTCGTGAAGCCAAACTGTTTTACCTTTTATGTAGACTGCAATCTCAAACCTCTTTTCCAGCCTGTTACTACCCCATAGATTCCTCTCTGCATTGGCACATTCCAAGCTGTTTTCTCCTTATTAAAATCAACCTTCCTGTCATTCCTGTGCAGTTGCAGCATATATCACAACGGTGCCTGGAAGAGTATGCTTTAGAAGAGGTAGAAATATCCAATCATTATTTTTAGACGCCAAATTTCACCTTAAACTTCCTTCCTCGTAAACAATAAATGTGTCACCTTAAAGCAACTGATGTTATGATCCAAACATGATCTTAGAACACTACCAGAGGTTTTGCAAACATAACACATGACTCCCTAAATGTCCTGTAATTGGGAAATAATGTTGATTTAGTAAGATCTGAGGCGTTGTAGAAATAAAGAGAACAAGTGTTGTGATATAGGCAGTGGGGCAGTCACTGAAAAACAACTAGACCAGGAACCAGGAGACCTGAGTTCTAGACAGTTTTGTTAGCTGGGTGATCTTTGGTTGGCTGCTTCACCTCAAACATCCACAATTTTTCCGTCAGTAAAATGGAGAGGAGTTATTGGAGTAAATATTTGTTAGCATTCATCTCCACTGAAAAATTCTATGATTCTCTTTAAATAGCTATATAATGAGCATTTCATAATATACTGTAATGTATTTAACATGACAATTTAGAATTTTTAAACTAATGCCTTTAGTGATGGGATGAAATTGGATGGCATCTGTAAATTCGTGGGTATAGGGAACTTCTAATGAGGAAACTCCTCTCTACCGATGTAAATCCATACTTTCTCTCATATGCATATGTACATACATACATATACATATGCATATACACATACATATACATGTACATGTGTGTATACATGGACATAGCCTTACAGAGTTATCCAGTGGCACAGAAAGATTCAGTCACTCACACACTGTCACATAGCCATTATGTATTATAGGTGAGACTAAACCCAAATACTCATTTCTCTGAGTCAGTCTGTCTTGTAGGCACAATTTACAGAAGTCATAACTGTCATAAAAAGTAACTAAACCCCAGAGTTCCATAGACTATTACCCTAATGATGAAGGTATATACAAATTTTCACTGGAGAAACCTTCTTTTCCTAGTGGAAGATTGTCATTAGTAAAAAAAAAAACTTGAAGCTGTAAGTAAATATGATCTTGGCTATCATATGGAAAGTATCAATGATATTGTCAACTTATGATAGCAATAGGTACAACTTAAAGGGAAAGTGTCATATGAATATATATGTATGTATTTATTTATTTATGTATGCATGTATGTATATGTCTGTATATATATGATATGTATGTGTATATATGTATATGTGTGTATGCACCTATATAATCTATATCCCCATGTTTCTGTGTATGTATATGCATGTATAATGAAGAGTCTCTGGAATATAGAGGTACTGGGAAATGCTTCCTCCAGAGGTTGAGATTTGAGCTGTTTGAAGGAAGCCAGAAATTCTAAGAAATTTATTTAATTTCCTATAGGCTCAAAGATTCAGGCCTGTAAGAGACATTGCATATTTTCCTTCATCCATATCCCTTAGAATCAATCACAATGCTAGAAGGTAAGTTGTCCACAAGTTCTATTACATTCAAACAGTAGCAGAGAGGAAGATTTCCTCTCTTTTCTTATTAAATTTACTGGGGAAATGGGGGAGACACTATTCCCTTCTTTAGCTTCTGTAATGGTAATGGAATTTGGAGATGCCCCTGAATTGACTTGGCTTTTGGGTTGAGTGTTAAGACCCAGAGCTTGTGAATTCCACTTGTAGGATGGACTTGTTGATGTGAAGAGAGGGGGCTGACCTAGGAGGAGCATGAATGGAAAGAAAGGCTCAAGGCCAGAGCAGGCAGAAGAAGAAAGACTTTTAGGGAGAGCAGTATCCAGTATTGTTGAGCCTGAGTTGCTGAGAGAGACTGCTAAGAGCCCTTTGGAGCTGCCCAGGACTTTTGAGGACTGCCACCTGTAGCTGCTGAGAACTGAGGAGGCATGGCTGTGATGCTGGTATTTTGTCTGTCTGTTCTGATGTTGTTTTTCCAGATTCACCTGATGGTGGACAGTGCTGTTGTTGTAGAGGTCCTGGAAACTGGCTGTTGGTGCAGAAGCCCTGAAGAAGGATTTTTTTGTTGTATGTTCACAGAAATCCTGGAAGGGGGCCTTGCTGATCCTTTCAGGAGTTCTGTTACTGTTCTACAGGCAGAGAGTGAGTTGAAGAGGACACTGGCTATGGCTTTGTTGAGCCTTGTCTCCCCAGGAACTGAGATTGCTGTGGGATTGCCTGGAGTCAAGATGAAAGAAGGGCCTTTCCTTGGGTATTCAATGCTGAGATGTTATCTTGACCTTGTTATGGTTTAAGGGTGGATGGCCTTTTGTGCTCTTCTGCTCCCTTTTGAGAAAGTGCTTAGTGTTAATGGATGGTATTGCAATTACTTTGCGTGCAGGGGTGGGAAACCTTTGACCTTTTTGTGCTCTATGATGGACCAAAAGAATGTACTTTTTTTATGATTGGAAACTGATCTCCATTTGAGAACTCTCTCCATTTGAGAAGAGACTTTGACTGACTAAAAGAATGTACTGCCTAGGGGTGGAGTAGTCTGATCTCCATTTGAGAAGAGACTTTGACTGACTAAATGAATGCATTGTCTAGGGGTTGAGTAGTAGTACCTGGACTGAATTAAAAACTTACTTGTGAAATGTATGAGTTATACTGTGTTTTGATTTTCTCTGTTCTGTGAATGTTTGCTGAATAAATGGGGTTTGCTATGCCGGTAATCAGAACCTTGGAAGTTGCCTTTGCTTGGCATTACAGCTTCAAATTTTATAGGACTCTTGTCTTTTACAGTAAGGAAACTCACCAAACTCCTCTGGCTAAATGTCCATTCCCTCTTATCCTAGCAGGTCAAGAACAAAGAAAAAATGTTCAAAAGCTACTTCATCAGTCCTGGTCAGTACCCCAGTCATCATCCTTAAAACTTGTAATTGGAAGCCGCTGGGGCTCACAAACACAGGATGGGGAAGAGTATGCAGACAATACTTTTTTTTGTATGTAGGGACAAAAATCAGCAGAATTTATTGTGCAATAAGCTCAATCTGAGTAAAATTTAATGTTGAATTCCCTCTGCCTCTAGCGTGAGCTCAAGCTACATTAATACAAGCATAATGTTCAGGATTAGGGAAGTGAAATTTCTGTATTATTTGGCCCATGTAATAGTAATGAAATTTGAAGAACCCTTTGTATTGCCAGGTTAACAGGTACTTAGCACTTAGTTTCAAATTAAACCTCTGTAAGGAAACAGAAGGTATGAACTCCTGTTGTTGACATGGCAGGAAGGGGCTGAACAGGGAGGAGCTAATATCATATATGAGGAAAAGTCCCAGGTGAGAGAGACCTTCTTGGGACAAGCATCATGGAGGCAGAGTAGCTACTGTTGGAGGGAGGGAGGGAGAGATAGAGATAGAGATAGAGAGAGAGAGAGAGAGAGAGAGAGAGAGAGAGAGAGAGAGAGAGAGAGAATTTCTCTCAGAGAGCATCTGGAGGCTGTGCTACTACTGCTGGACTGAAGAAAGAACTGAGAATTGAGAAGAAATGAAAAGAAAAATGAGAATTGAGAACCGAGACAGAATTTCTTGGAGCAATCAACATGGAGGCTGGAGACAGTGATTTTGATTTTGAGAACAGAGCTTCTGCTGAGACTTTTCTTCTGAGAACTTCTGCTGAAAGTTTCCAAGAACAAGGCTGAGGTGCTATCAACTTCTTCTGGGAGCTGCTGAAGACTTCCAAGGTCCAGCCAGAGCTGCCAAAGTCTGAGGAAGCATGAACTTGGTGTCAGTACTTTGTACAAATATTATTGTGGCTTTGTTGATGTGCACAACTGTTATTGTGGCTTTGTTACCCAGGAACAGAGACTGTAAGAGATTCGAGGTGGACTGGACATTGTGAGCTTCAATATGGAATAGTAACTGAATGGATAGCTGGACAAGGAACTGGGAACTGTCTGCCTTTGAACTCAAGTGGCAGTTGGTTAGATTCAGGCAGGAGCTGGGACCATAGAAAAGGAACCATGGAAGCTGAGAGCCTGCTTTGAATCAAGATCAAAAGACCTCTCTGTGAGTACTGAGTAGTAACTGATGAAATTATAACTTACTTGTGATCTAGGGGTGTATGGCCTTTGTATTTTCCACTACCCCTTAAGAGGGTACTGAGTAGTGACTGATGAAATTGTAACTTAATTGTACCCCATGGGTGGAGAACTTTGACTGTTTTACTTTATGATTAAATTAAAGACTTTGTGATTGTCTAAATGAATGTACTTTGCTTAAAACTATGTGATCGCTCTTGTGAAAACTATGTGGCCATTTTAGTGATAAGTTGTTGAGTTGTTGCATGGTGAATACTGTATTTTGATTTTCTATGAATGTTTTGCTCTTATTTGTTACTGAATGAATGGAGTGTTCACTATACTGTTTAATCAGAGTCTTCACAGAAGCAGTCCCCTGGAAAGCTGCTCATGCTTGGCTTTACAGCCCACATATGCTTTATTATGTTCAGTTCTTGATGTTACATTTTAGGAAGGAATTGACAAGCTCAGGCATGGGTCCAAAATGAATATGACCAAGAAGCTGAGTGGTCTAGAAACCATGGCCATGTGATATTTATCAGAAAAGAGAAAAGGAAACTTAGGAGGAATGTGATGAATTTCTTCAAATATTTGAGGAAGAGGTTCATTGTATTGGTCAGAGTTCTTAAAGCTTTCCAATTTGTTTTTCTTAACAGTAGTAAATTCTTTCCATCAATTTTCCCCTGATTTTACTAATTTCATTCTGTATCAGTTCATATCAGGCCTCCCCATTTTTTTCTGAATTCATCCCTTTTGTGATTTCTTGTGGGATTATAATATTTAATCATAAATATATACTGTAATTTGCCTTGACATCCTCTTGTTCAGGAATACTGTAATCTCAGTCCCAATTCTACAAGAAAACATTTAAATCTAAAAAAGAAAAAACAATTGAGCAGCTAAATGGCACAGTGTGGACAAAAGATGAAATTTTTAAACCTAAAATTGAAAATGCAAAACATGATGTATCCTTTTTAAAGAAATCACTCGCTTTAAAAAAAAATTGAATCCTTATGTCTATTGTCTCTCAGTAGCGGGGTGGAACTAATAAAAATTGATGTCATCCCCAGTGCCACTATAATATTGGCATGTGAAACACCATCAATTTCATTTCAGGGCTTTAGAGGAGCCCTGGAAGCTGATGCACAAGTAAGTCACCTAGAGTCATCCTTCTTATGTATTGGCTTCCTTCTCTAGAGGCAGCTACATGGCTCAATAGATAGAGCAATGATTCTATATTCAAGAAGAACTGAATTTAAATCCATCCTCAGACACACGTCCTAGCTATATGACTTTGGACAAGCCATTCAATCTCCTTTTGCCTCAGTTTCCTCATCTGTAAAATAATGATAGTTATAGCACTTACCTTCAAGGGTTGTTGTGAGAATTAAATGAAATAGTAATTGTAAATTGCTTAGCACAATACTTGGTACATAGTGAGAGCTATATAGATGTTAGCCATTATTTTTACATATTCTTTCCATTCACACAGATACCATGTTAATTTCGACCTTTGTCATCTCTCATCTAGATTATTACAATAGCTTCTAACTGATCTCTTTGCATCAAGTATTTCCTCCCTTCAGTTTATCCTTATCATATCTACCAAAGAAATTTTCCTTAAGACCAGATCTGACCACTCTACATCATTGCTCAGTATACTCCAGTGACTTCCTATTGACTCAAAGATAAAACAAAACTCTGTTTAACCTTTTAATGCATTCCCAACCCTGCCCCAAGCTATCTTCCCAGCTTAATCACATATTATTCCCCCTTTCTCACACTGTGATCCAGCCAAACTTGCCTTTTCTCCTATATTTTTCACAGATGCCATTTTATTCCTGTTATTAATGCTTTTATGCAGACCATCCCCATGCTTGGTTCATCCCCATGCTTTCATATCTAGCTCACAGAATTTCTCTCTGTTTTCAAGATACAGCTAAATTATGACCTTCTACAAGAAACTTTTCTTGATATCCACCCCTAGCAGCAATCACCTTTCTTATTGTTTCTCATTTAACAGTGGATACAGCACTGGGCCTGGAATCAGGAAGACCTGAGTTAAACTCAAACTTAAGATACTTACTTACCCTGGCCAAGTCACTTAACCTTGTTTGCTTTGGTTTCTTCACCTGTAAAATGAGCTGGAGAAGGAAATAGCAAGTCACTCCAGTATCTTTACCAAGAAAACCATTCAAATGTGATCATAAAGAGTCACACATGACAAACATTTATTTGTATTTGTCATCTTTATATTTATTCTGGGGAAACATATGCTTATAAACATTTTCTTTCTTTCTTTCTTTCTTTCTTTCTTTCTTTCTTTCTTTCTTTCTTTCTTTCTTTCTCTCTTTCTTTCTTTCTTTCTTTCTATTTTTTTCTCCCTATTAGAATATAAGTTCCTTGAGAGGGGAGATTTTTTCCTTATATTTGCAAACCCAGTACTTAGCACAATGCAGAGTACTTTGTAGGTGCCAAATAATTGCTTGTTCATGGATTAATCCCATATTAGGATTCAGTTTTCTCCTTTATCTCTGGACTATTTTGTTTTAGTTTGGGAGCACTAGAATCTCAGTAAATAATCACAGGATGATAGAATTTAGAGCTAGACAATTATTCTTCTATGGAAAATAACCCCTACATAGAGCAATGTTAAACGCTGTCATTTCAAAAGTTTCTGTCAGAGGTGGCACATATTATCTCAGTTAAACCCCTCATAAAGCCCCTCAGTGGGGCACACTGAGTTACATGCTCAAGGTCAAGCTAGTGGCTGGGGAGGAACTTGAATAAAAATTTCCTGAACCACAACTTAATGTTCTTGCCTCTATATTATATTTCATCTTCTATAAGCAGAGAATTCTGGGGCTTTACTACCTTTGGTAGCTTTGAATCAGGAACAATTATTTACTTTATATTTATTATTTTTATTTACTTTATGCAACTTATATTTATATTTACTTTATACAAATTATATTTACTTTATGCTACTTTAGACAGTATACATACATATACACACATATATGTATGTATATATATATATATATGTAATCTATTTTAGAGGATGTTCTATCAAAACTTATACGCATTAAATGTGTGTGTGTGTGTGTGTGTGTGTGTGTGAGTGCTTGTGTGTGCGCATTTGGATTCTGTGTTTGTTTTGGTTAGCTTGAAGGGAAGAAACAAGGATCTTGGTTTGTCCAAGGTCCCACAGCTGGTAGAGCAGGAATTTCAATCCAGGTTTTCTGAATGTTAAAGGAAAGTGAACATGTTTGCAAATTCCTTGCAAAACATGGTACAACAGAGAAACAGCAAACTCTTCCCAAAGCCACAGGAAGCAGAACAATAAATGTCTCTTGACACAGCTGGGCACTAACCTTGACTTCAGCAAACAATGCAAGTTCATATTTTGCAGTGCAAATCATTTGTCTTCCTAAAAAATGTGTTCACTGGAAGGAAAAAGATCTCTAACTTCCTAGTGTTCCCATTGAATTTCTCATTCTGGGTTGAAGGTTTAATCCAAAATTACACTGAGCTTTTTTTTTTAATTCATTCTGGGTGGTGACCTTAGAGCATTTGTATAAACAAGTTTATAGTCTCTAGGCATCATAAATTAGAGGGAACTTCATATGATGTAATAATTGTTAGAATTTAAATATTTTGATTTCATGTTTAATGAATAGCTAGATTGGAAGATCCCTGAGTACAGGGACCGTTTCTTAGGTTTCTTTGCATGACAATGCTTGACACAGAGTCTTACAGGGAGGAGTTTTTCAAAACATATTTGTCAGTAAAGTAAAAAATATGGTTGAAATGGCTTAAAGTGTGGAGAAGAAAAAAACCCTGAAATTGTTGGCTCTGCATTGATTCTTCCCTACCACCCTTCTTCTGTATATTATTTTTGGATGCTTAGGATAGAGGTCAAAGCTAGAGAATAAGGTATAAGAGTCGAATAATAAAACAACTACAGAAAGAAAACTCAGGGAAGATTTTTTTTTCAATTTCCCTACCCCCCAAAAATTGTTGCTGTGGTGTGACCAAAACGTTTTGTTTGAATTTTTCATTATAATATTACATTTCTATTTTGGGGGCTGTAACACCTCATCTTTATAGGGCACTTGAAGGTTTACAAAGTGATTTTTATATGTTATCTCATTTGATTCCCTAAAACAGGTGATCCATGAGGTAGATGCAATCATTCTTCCCTTCCCCATTTTACATACGAAGAGGCTGAATTAGAGGGAGCAAATAATTTGCTCTGGGTCAACACAGACTGAGTTCATTGAATCCTGATCTTTCTGACTCCAAATCCAGCACTTTATGCACTGATAAACGCACACCTCCCCAAACCAATTCCCTTGATATTTGTATGCTATAATTATCTATCAAATGAATGATCTTTTCATTGACAAGCATTCATGTGAACTCATCTGAGTTATCTGGGATAAAAAGCAATCTGGCTCTTACAACAGCATCATGCAGACTAAACATATGGATGATTGACTCATTTTGTTTGTTTTTGAAACCATTAATACCAGCCTTTATGAAAGGGTATGGGCTTTTTATTTGGGGATTTTCTCTTTAACGTAGAGATAGTAGGAACTCAGAGCCAAACTCTTAGACAAGATCCCAGCTGCCAGATACTCAGAATAGTTTCAATCAGCAGCTATCACTCGTAGCAACCTAAGCAGCTCAGCCTTTTCCCACAGTTCCATTTTGACCCTCATAGGATAGAAGTAGATTAATGAAACTGAGAACTCCTTAGTTTTCCAGAAACATAAAGACAGGAATTATATTCTTTGTGACAGGCCTTGTGTTATGAGTATAAGGTTTTATGGAACCCTAGCATAAGCTTGTCTTCCTTAAAGACAACTATACAACACAGGACATAGAGCACTCGATCGGAAATTTAAGGACCTGAGTTCAAATACTGACTCAGATGCTTACTAGCTTTGTAACCCTGGGCAAATCATTTAATCTGCCTGCCTCGGTTTCCTCATTTGTACAATGGGGATAATAATAGCCCCTATGTCCTAGAATTGTTGTGAAAATCAAAGGAGATAATATATAAATGTTAACTATTATTGTTGTCATGATTTAATATTATTTCCTCTGTACCCTATTGGAAACTCAGAATCTTCTGTAGGTGCTATGTAGAACAGAAGTCCACAAAAAGGGAGGAGTATTCTGCTAGTTCTGCTAGTCAACACTTTTACTCTTCTCCACTAACAAGGTACAGAAGACCACATGATAGTGAGCTTCTGTGTAGGTATGTTCTGAAACAGCAGCATTCCCAGTTCCACTTTGAAGTTTAAGGCTAATAAATCTTGTAGTTCTCTGTTGTTGGAGGAGCACAGCTCTCACTCCAATCTACTTCCCATTATACTGATTGCCTAATCTTGTTCATCAAAGCTCCCTGCCATAGATATTTCCACACTTGCAATTTTTTGCTTAGAACTTTTGTTCCTATTCTAATTAGCCTATGAAAACTTGGTTTAACTATTCCTTTTCCCTTTCCTCTATGCTGTTTGAAATTACTACTCTATTATTAACAGGGTAGTTAGGTGGCACTGGGCTGGACCCATGAAGATTCATTTTTCTGAGTTCAAATCAGGTCTCAGACATTTACTAACTGTGTGACCCTGAGCAAGTCACTTAAACCTATTTGCTTCAGTTACTTGTATCTAAAATGAGCTGGAGAAGGAAATTATAAGTCACTCCAACACCTTTGTGAAGAAAACCCCCAAATACAGTCACAAAGAGTTGGACACAACTAAAATGACTGAAAAACAACAATGACAGCTCTTAACAGAATCCCTTATAACTTCAGATTTTTCAACCAATATCTTTCTACCTACTTTTTCTGATTGAAAAAAAAGCTCTCCTCCAAGGACATGACATTCAATGCAATATATCCTACTCAAAGGTATGCTATTTCCATTACTCCTAGTCACAGATTTGGAATATAGCTTGGCTTACTGTAAGCTTGGCCCCCTACTACCACTTTTAGACAATTAATTCCTCTACTATCATCAACTTTTTCCTCTTTGGAACCCATATAACCTATTATCATACCCTCTTACTATTTGGTCACTCCTGTGTATCAGTAACCATTTCAGAGAGCTAAGTATCTCAAAAACTTTAGGTAGCTGATGAAGCCAAAATGGTGGAGCACAACCAGCAACCCCACTGAATACTGCCAACTTTCCCATACTCAAACCAAATTTTGGAGCATCAGAGCCAACAGAACATCAAAGTGAAGCTGTTTTTCTCCCCTCCAACCAAAGACAGTTCACGAAGACAGCAGGAAAGATCTTTGTCACTGGGGTAGGTGTTGGTCGGGAGTACTGCAAGACAGCAACAGTTGTGGGTCTTGGAGGCTGCTATGGCAGTGACAACAACAGCAACAGCTCTAGGAGTTCCTAAACCAGAAATGGTAAGGGTCCAACACCTGATTAGAAAGATATTAGAGGAGACCCATTAGTGGCAGTGGATGAATATGGCATTGATTTGTAACTATATTGCCCACAAACAGTTCTAGGTTGCAGTTCTATGACAAAGAAAAGCACTTATAGGCTGTTGAAAGGGAGTAGAGGTCCTGGTTGCAGTTTAAATGCCAAGAAAAGCATTGGTGCTAGATTTTGCAGCTGCTCAGAAGCAAAGACCTTTCCTTGGTAAAGACTAGAGAGCAGGAGAGCAGTGTGCACATCTGTCCCCAGATCACACTACCTTAGAAAACCTGAAAACTTGCAGATTCAGGAACTAACTATGAAAATAGCAGCAAAAAAACTATGAGGCCTAGTATTGTAGAGTTACAGTCAGGATCATACAAGATTTCTCAGATTCCACAATAAAGTGGTGGAAGGCTTGCAATATGATATTATGTAATAAAAAGGAGCTAGGAAAACAATCAAAATTGAAACAGACCTAAACAGAGTTCAGATAAAGGACTGAAGCAGGATCTGATCAATTCAGTGATCCAAGATAATTCTAAAGGACTCATAATGAAAAAAATGCTGTCCACCCTGCAGAGAGAGAACTGATGAATTCTGAGTACAAATTGAAGTATAATTTTCTCACTTTTCCTTTTTTTCTTTTTTCTTTTTCTTGTGATATGGCTAAGATGGAAACGTGTTTCACATAATTTCACATGTATAATTAATTGAAATCACTTTGCCTTTTCAGTACGTAGAGTAGGTGGGGGAGGGAGGGAGAGAATATGTACTTAAAATTTAAGAAAAAAAGAATGTTAAAAGTAAATAATGACTTTATATTTCAAAAAGCAAATATCAGAATCCAACTGTCTTTTATTAAGACATTCATTACATAATTTAAAAAAGTTTTTCACGCTTTATTGCAGTTGCTTTCATTTTGCCATATTATCTTTTCCCCCAGTTGTGTTTTTAACTCATTACCTGGCAGCTTTCATGATGTTAGCAGCTAAGAAACCAGTACTGCAGAGTTCCTGGTGATCATAGGTGATAGCTCTGCAAGCATGAATAATAGGTAGGGCTTTCACGTAATAAAGCACGGTCAATAAAAATAAATAAATGGTGAATTTTCTATATACTGGGGACTGATTTAGGAAAATTAAAAATTGATTTTGCCTATATTAGTTATTTCTTCAATTCAATAAACCTTTGTTGAATAACTACTATATGCTAGGTATGATCATTTTTTAAATTACAAAAGACAATATATTTACTTCTTAATAGCCCCTTTATACTTCTGATCCTCCTCTCATCCTACCCCTCCTCCCCCAGCTTTCTGAGAGAATTCTGTTTTGTTTAAAGAATAACTCACATTGATAAAGCATTATAAGTGCCAGGAACTTTAGGTGGAGTGGAAAAGAAAAGGGAGATGTCATACCATATCTTTGCCCCACAGGATGTGCAAGGGCGGGGGGAAAGGAGTGGGAGATAGAGAGGGGAAGGCAAATGTCTGCAAATCTGTGATGCAATTTAAGAATGTCAGGAAGTAGCTTAGGGATAGTGTTTGTCCTAAAGAGATAAGGAGACCATCCTAGTCTAATCCAGAAGCACTATTGCTGCGTTAACACAAAGTATGGGTGTACTATTCCTACTCTCTGTTCTATACTCAGGCATAAAGTTTGAACTAACATTAGTCTTGAGATGCCTGGCCTCTAATGAGGGAGGACAGAAGCTTTTCTTTTTATTATACTCTTTGGTTTGTTAAGTCTCCACACTGGCACCCATAGGACAGTCTTAATTATGTCTAGGATTTCCCCTAGAAAATTGGTAGTATAAGAAATTGAAAAAGGTACTTGATTTATAATATAAATTAGATATTGGGCAGGTAGGACACTAGGTGGTGCAATACATAGAATGCTGGACCTGAAGACTCTGCATCCTGGGTTCAAATCTGTCCTCATATTCTTATTAGCTGTGTGACCCTTGGCAAGTAACTTAACCTGGTTTGTCTCTGTTTCATCTTATGTCAAATGAGCTGGAGAAGGAAATGACAAACCACTTCAGTATCTTTACCAAGAAAATCCCAAATGGGGTCAGAAACACCACTGAAAAATGACTGAACAAAAGGAAATGGGCCAGGTCACTTCTCTGTCACTTCTCTGTAAAAACAAAATCAAAGCTACATATTGAACCTTCACAAATACATATTCAACAAAAAATAACTTAAAATAAAAGTAAAGAACAAATGTTATGGCCCCTCACAATCAACTGAGAGGCTAATACTTAAAACTTGTTGGAACTTAAATCAATTTGTAGAAGTGCCAATAAGACATTTTACAATTTGTCTTGGCAATGTACTTGGTACTGTACAACACTCCAATAGATGTAGCAGATAGCCTTGGGTCATTCTTTCTGTTCCTGGTGACCTTCTCAGTGCATGATAGCTTCCTGCTGCCAAGCCTTTCCTGCCTCTTATATTACCAACCACTAATCGAATTGGATCCATAACTCTGGACTTTTTGAACTCAAAAAGTGACCTCTATGCAGATACACATGCACATCAAAGACCATATTATGTCACCTATCTAGGAGCGGAAATAAAAAGCAGAAAAAGCCAGCAGAGGCTCAGACACAAGCTTGCCTAGTAAGAATGGTCCATGTAAAAGGTGGTAGAATGGGGGAGAGGAAACCATCTGTCCCCCAACTCTCTGCATGGGCAAGAAAAAGGCAAAGAGAATTTGGCACACAGAAAAGTCATACCCCAAAGCCTGAACCAGCACTCTGTTCTTTTAACTGACAAAACCCTTTTCATTGAAGCTATCATGTGTTAGGATGGTTGACCAAGGGATGGACCATTTAAGGTTTGTCATCCCATGCTAAAATGAGAAGTTCTTTCAACATTGGACCCCCAGTGACTGAAAGTAGGTTTTAAAGATATCAAGTAGTAAATAGAACAAAAAACGGTACATGATTATGGAGTGGAATGGCAACTCCATAGGGTGGGATAACACATGGTATACTGACCATTGAATGACCTAAGGATTATAGGAAGAGTACATTCTGATGGTATGCTAGCCCAAGAGGGTATGCTGGATCAAGAAAGAAGTAAGAGTGTGAGAATAAAGAGTATGTACATTGTAAGAATTTTTCAAGTGTAAATATTAAAAGGAAGCCTTGGGTAGTGAATCAAGTGCTGACCTTGCTATTTTATCCAAGTTCATATCTTGCTCATATCATATCCAGGATCCAAGTTCACATCTTACTTTTGCAGCTACCACCAATTTAGTTAAGCTGAGTTTCAAGTAGTACTCTCAATTATAGCTTATTGAGATATGATCTATTTTGCATATGGTTTAAATTATTGGCTCTCAATAATTAGAGTGAGTTACATAATGTATTCCAGGGCACGTGTGGTGCTACAGATGCTTTCTTAAGTATCAAGATCTGAGCTGACAGAGAGAGTATGCAAGCTGGGTAGAGGAATAACTTGACTGCTGCTTACATACCTATACTCTTGTGTAAGGTAAATAATAGCAAAGCAAGCTGTTATGATAAGCTATTAAATCAAGTTATGTCTTGGAAGGGGGATGACTGAGTGAGCTATGTGATGGAATTTTCATGACAGTATGAAAACAATAAGGTTTACAAAGATCTTTGCTTATAACAAGCCTATGAGGTTGGTAGTTCCAAGATTACTATGCTCACTTTTGGAGCCAAGGGCTTAGAAAGCAGGACGTGGTAGTGGATTGGCAGCTGGCCTTGTATTCAGCAAGAACTGAATTCAAATTCAGTCTTTGACACATAGTTTCTGTGTAACCCTGGACAAGTAATTTAACATCTCAGTGCCCCAGATGACTTTGTAAAACTGTAAATTACAGAGAAGGTGTTGGCCTATGCTGGTAGAGGAAGTTCTTGTGAGCTTCTGAATCCATTGAAATCATAGATTCCATCCCAATCCTCCACTTTTATGGTTTAGGAAATTAAAGCTCAGAGAAATTAGATCCAACAATTTGTTCTTCTGAGTCCAAGAAAATCTAGCAGTATTTCTCTAGTGCTGCGCTAAAGGAGGGAAGAAGTTTAAGGTCCTCACAAAGCAAATTATTTTAATGAAACCAAGAGCTCATTTTGGGGGCAAACGCTTCCTGCTAGAAGTTGATCCAATCACCTACCTAGAAAAATTGAGTATAATATTTCAGGGGAAAATACGGTCATTCCAGGAGGTGGAGGACTTTCAAGTATTCTTGTTGAAAAAACCAGAACTGAATAGAAAATTTGACATTCAAATAAAAGAAGCATGAGAAGGTAAATATGGAAAAGAAATCATAAGGAATTTATAAAAGTTGAACTATTTAGATGGCAACATGGAAAAATGATAATTGTAACTTATGAAACTTTTCTCAGTATGAGGATAGGTGAAGAGAATATAAATGTATGTATGTATGTATACGTATACATATGTCTATATAGGAGGATATATATATATATATATATGCACATATGAATGCATATCTGAGTGTGTGTATATATGTGTATATAGACAGAAGGCACAGCACAGGATCAATTTAATAGGAAGTGATGCTATTTTAAAAGAAGAAATTTAGAAGTGGGAGAGGAATAGAATGAGAGGGGACAGGGAGAGACAGAATGGGGTTAAACATCTCATATAGAAGAAGGAAAGGATAATTATTACAGTGGAGGGGAAGAAAAGGAAGGCAAAAGGGAATGGGTCAACCTTACTCTCATTGAATTTGGCTTAGAGAAGGAATGACATACACTCTAAATTGGGTATCTTGCCCTACAGGAGAGTAGGGGGGATGGGGAGGACAGGGAGGATGATGGAGGGGACGGCAGGGTGTGGGGGGGAGGGATGTTAGAAGCACACAGACAAGGCAGGGGGTGGGAAAGGAAGGAGGGAAATATAGTCAGTCTTTCACAATATGTCCATTGTGGTGATGTTCT
>CM053593.1:273652320-273685063 GCA_028646575.1 Pseudocheirus occidentalis
TAAAGTTCTATAATCAAATGTTAAATATATAAGTATATATATATATATATACATATATATGTATATATGTGTGCATCTCTATCTCTCTATCTATTTCTCTCTCTCTATCTATCTATCTATCTATAATTCTATAATTATAGGCAACTGGGAATTAAGATATACCGGCACTGGGGTAGACAGATCCATCTTGCCCTACTGAAAAGTCAGAGGGGTGATGGGGAGGACACAGGAGAGAACAAATTGGGGGAGGAGGTATACAGTGGGATTGCTGTTTTGGGGGTGGTAGGTAGGGGAAAGATGGGGAGAAAATTTATAATTCAAAATCTAGTGGAAATGAATGATGTAAACTATAAAAAATGAACAAAAGTTACTAAAAAAGGAAACAAGAACATATGAAAAAGGTGTGATCAACATCTAGAATAAGAACTGATAACTATAAATATGTATAGAACAATTTTACAAACATTTATCTATTTGTGTCTCATGGTAGCCTTCTCTAGGATGGAGAGGAAGGAAGAAAATTTTGCATTGCTTTCTAGTTTTTTTATTTGTTTGGATCTGTTTAATAGTATCTTGATTTCTCATAAAGTCATTTGCTTCCATTTGCTCCATTCTAATTCTGAAGGAATTATTCTCTTCAGCAGGCTTTTGAGATTCTTTTTCCATCTGGAAATTCAGCTTTTTAAGGCATTCTTCTCCACATTCACTTTTTTGGGCCTGCTTTGTCATTTGAGAGTCTATTTTTTAAGGCGTTATTTTCCTCATTCAGGTTGTTGACTCTCTTATCATGATTTTCTTGCATCATTCTCATTTCTCTCCCCAATTTTTCCTCCACTTCTCTTATTTGGTTCTCAAAATTCTTTTTAAGCTCCTCTATGGCCTCTATATATTTTGTATTTTTCTTGGAAGTGTTTGCTGTGAGAGTTCTGACTGTGTTGTCTTCCTCAGGTTCCATGCTTTGGTCCTTTTCATCCCCATAAAAGGAATCAAAAATTGGATTGCTGTGCTTGTTTAGTTTGCTTTGCCTGCTCATATTTCGAGTCAATTTCTTGGCTTTGGGGCTCAGTACTAAAACTCTGCTTTCAGAGGGGAGAGCTCTGTTACAAATTGATGGGGTTTTCTCAGCTGCTGGAGCTATTAGGAGGCTGCCATTTCTGCAGCCCCCACCAGCTTTGACTCACTGAAAATGCACCTCAGAACCACCACCCAAGACTGTGATCCTACCCAGGCAGCTCAGGGCAAGACCACTTAACTTCTGAATGATCACTTCTCCCCCTCCCCATGCAATCTGCAGACTGGGAGCTTCTGAAGCAACCACATGGAGGCACCTGCAGGGTCACTGCTTCAGACTGCTTCTAGCTCTGGAGGTGGTTAGTCAGGACCCTTTCCCCCAAATTTAATTGAGTTCTATTGACCTGTTCCCTTTGTCCTTGAGTCTTGTGGGTTGGTGATTATGGAAACTGCCACAGCTGTTGCTGATCTGTGCTCCTAAAGCTACAGCCCTAGCTTCTCCTGGATACCCTGGGGATGAAACCACATGGGTTTGGACTCTGCTTCCAGAGCACTATGATGACCACTTGCTGGGCTGCCTTCAGTGGGATCTTTGTTTCTTCTCTGTCATTTTTGTGGCGTCTTGAGCTCTAAAATTTGTTTAGAGTGATATTTTATAGGTTTTTGAGGTGGTATTGGGAGGAACATGTGGAGTTCTGTTTCTATGCTGCCATCTTGATTCCCTTTGGTAAGAAAATTTTGAAAGCAGTAGCAAATTGTGCATAATAGATTTGCAGGTTCATGTACAATCATCTATTTTTTGATGTACTATATTATGGAAATGTTTGTTTTATTCCACAAATTAAAAATAAAATAAAATAAAAGAAGAATGGCTTGAAAAAAATAGAAGTTGATCCAAAACAGAATATTTAATTTAATTTCAACAGTTTGCTACTGCTTATCACTTCAGGGACTGACTTCCCAGTTTCAGACAGCAAAGTCTGGAATGAAGTCAAAATCATCTGAAGGCAATTAAATCTTTGCATGAGTTAGTTACTTGCAGTTGTGGAAGAAGCTTGTCCTTGAACTTATCTTCCTGAAGCTATTTTTTACTAAGCTCTTATGCTAGCCAGTATTTAAATGGCAGAACTCTTAAAGTACTTTATAAAGAATACTTCATAATGATTGAGCTTTTTAAAAATTTTAAGAGCATAAATAAAGCCACATGAAAGCTAACCCAATTATGGCTGTCCCTAAATTTCAAGATCTAACTGATGCTTTTAAAAAACATATTTCCATATTAGTCTTGTTGTGAAAGGAGAAACACAAAGTGAAAATAGTATGCTTTGATCTGCATTCTGACTACACAAGTTCTTTCTTTGGATGAGGATAGCATTTCCCATCATGAGTCTTTTGGAATTGCCTTGGGTCATTGCATTGCTGAGAAGAGCTAAATGAATCATAGTTGATTATTGTGCAATGTTGTTGTTACAATATACAATGTACAATATTCTCCTGGTCCTGCTCACTTCACTTTGTGTCAGCTCACCTAAGTCTTCTGACATTTTTCTGAAATCTGCCTGCTCATCATTTCTTATAGCATAATATTATTCCATTACATCCATATACCACAACTTGTTTAGCCATTACTTAATTGATCCACATCTCCTCAATGTCCAATTCTTTGTCACAACAAGAAAAGCTGCTATGAATACTTTTTCTACATGTAGATCCTTTATTATGATCCCTCTGGGATATAGGCCTAGTGTTGTATTATTATTGATGTTTCAAAACATTAAAACCAGTTAGCCATTCTCAATCACAGTGTACTGTTTGAGGCCAAAGAGAGGTGACTGGTTGTCTTTCTATATTTTTCTTAAACTGTGGAATGGCGCAAAAGGGCCAAAGGGATGGCAGAAAGTAACTGAAACACAAAAAGTAAAAAAATAAATGTTGAAAAAATTACAAAAAGTAAGTTTGACTCCAAAGAAGAAATACAAGAAGATATCCCCCTCTCCATCACTTTACAGAGGTAGGGGTTCACTGTGGCAGAATATTGATAATTTCACATTTCTTAATATACTGGCTAGTTTTACTTAACTTGTTTTCTCTTCTTCCTTTTTCTATTTTAAACATTTTTATTAGGGATGGCTCTTGGAAGGGGGAGGGAGAATATAGGTAGTGGGAAAGAAAAAATATTCATTTTATTAAAAAACTAAATGATGCTTTTTTCAGTTTAATTGCAGAAAGTTTTGGTCGTCTCCTCTAAGTATTTTTGAAGCTATTTTATCATCTTTTCTTGAACTTTATCCCTTGATTTAAAAGTTGAAGTGATACCTTTATTGTGACCTGACTAAAGTGAAGAGTATTCAAAGAGCTGGAATGAATGCTAATTTTCTAGCCAGGAAAAATTATGCGAGGCTTCTTCCCTTTCAAAGACTGTTCACAGTGGCATGTTGCTCCTCCCTACCATCACACAGTTTTCTTTGCTCTGACTATAGCTTTTCCCAGTGAAATCCCTCAGTTGTTGCTTCCCTTAGAGCAAAACATCCTTTATTAGTTCTAATTAAAATGCTTTTCACTGTCTATGAAGAAAGTATATACCATGTGATTTTTTTCTATTAAAAGTTAGAAAAATGAAAAGAACTTGCAAGACTTTTTCAATAAATTTGCAAAAGTTCCCAAATTCAGAAAACCAGAAGATGAACAGAAGAAATCTGTAAAGCCCACAAACTCCCTAGCCTCTTCTCCTTTTAAAATCTGCATGCTTACCTCAAACAGATTTGTGCAAGAGTCTGAATTTGAAACTTAGAGGTTAATATATTTCACCTTCTCTGTTCCTATGTACGAACATAATAGGCTAATGCTTACTTAGTGTGGCAACTCAGGCTTCCCTGTATCCAAAGATTCATGTGTGGCACTAGAAACAGAGAATGGGATAAAGGAATAGAGGAGAACTATAACTATATAATAGGAAAAAAGAAACCCTTCCTTTCTCTAATGGACATTTTGTTTTTGTGACTGTTGGTTTAGGAACAATGGGGATAGAAGGGAAAGGAAGGAACTATTTTTACTTTCATGAATGTACACTTTGAAATCAGAAATAAAATTCTGAATTTTGATGTCCATTAACTCATTGCATGGGGGATAAAAAAAAAACTTCTTCCTTACAGATGACCTATCTCTATAATCAATCCGTGTGATGTTTAGCAACTCATTGGTCTCTCTGTGCCTTGATTTCTTCAACCATAAAAAAATACGGATTAAACAAGCTCACCTTGAAAACCTCTCCTATTCATAACTATATGATCCTGTGATCTATATCTTACTCTTATTACCTTCAAAAGTAAAAGTAGATAATGATTTTGCTGTATTTTAACTACATTTCGGTTAGGATTTATAGGCAATGTTGCATTGTTTCAAGACCCAAGTCAGAAAATATTGCATGTATTTGGGGTAGAAGTAGATGTGACGGTGAGAAGAAATTTCCAAGTTTTTGCCTTAGCAAAACAATTTTGACTAATGCAGTTGGTTCTAGCATTCAATCATTTATAGCAACCTGCACATTGTAGGTGACCAACTTTAATATTCTCCTAGGGAGAAACCATGAGTGGAGATATTTACATTGAGATTGAAGACAGAAATGGATAAATAATTAATCTTTTAAGTGATTACAGCACCCAAACTTTGTATCTCTGATTTCACAATTGAAACAAATAGGGAGGCAGCACATGGATGCCCAGAGGAAACACTAGAGCTATTATTAGACTCAGTTCTCTGTCCAGATCAGCAATAGAGGATCTCAGAACCCAGAACCCTAAGTATAAGGTTCTCAAAGCAAGACAGCAGTGCAGGCAGCATTCCCAGAAGCGTTGGAATCATAGACTTGGTCCCTATAACTCCCAACTTGGTCATCAGTTCCCAGATTGCCCAGAGTAGATCAATAAAACAATGACCAAATCAACACAGGTAAAGAGCTATTATGAGGCTAGTGATGCCCCCATACAACTCAAAAGAGGAAAATACCTCCAAAACACAAAGTCTCAAAGAAAAATCTTGTTTATCTGCAAGATCAATTAGATTTCCTAAGAAAAATTGTACAATTAATAAAATTAGTTTTAAAATGATATTATAAAACAGCTGAGATCAATAGAGAAAAACAAGGACACAAAAAAACCATGGGAACTATGAAGGAAAGATTTTTTGAGACAAGAAAATTAACAGTTTGACAAGTGAGATACAAAATGTTAACCAAGTAACAGACACTCTAAAAATTAGAATAGGTCAAACAAATGTAAATAAATATTGTTAGAAGTCAAGATTAACTAATACTAAGAAAATAAATAAAGCTATCTTATATAAAAATCTGACCAGAATATACATCAATGAGAGGCAATTTAAGAATCACTGGATTACATGAAAACCTCGGACAAAAAAAAAACCTAAACATTTTTTTCATGAAAGACAAGAGCCTAGATGTCTTCGATCCATAGGACACAATGAAAGTAGAAAAAGTCTGCTGGTCACATCCTGAAAGAAATTCCAAAATGAAAACTCCAAGGAATATCGTAGACAAAATACAGAGCTCCATATCAAGGAAAAAATATTATAAGGAGACAGAAAGAATGACTTCAAATGTCAAAGAATCATCTCATCAAATCATCAAATCACTCATGATTCAGCAAGGAACACTTGGAAAACATGAAAAGCGTGGAAAACATTATTTGAAATGTCAAATTATATGTTTATAACCAAAGATAATTTGCCCACCAAATACTCTTTTATTAAGGGAAGGGAAAATATACTTTCAATGAAGCAGAGGACTTACAAGCAGTCTTGATGCAAAACACCAGAGCTGAGTAGAAAGTTTGAAATCTGAATATAGTAGTAAATAGAAATACACACACACACACACACACAAATGGAAGTCATCATTTAGAAAAAACTTTGCAAGGATAAAATGTTTGCATTCTAATGGGAAGGAAGCTAATAATCAAGCATCCCCTGAGAACAATATTGTTCAGAAAAGTCATAGAGAGAATTAAATATGATAAAAGACTTGACAGTGATTTTTGTTATGCTGACATAATTTCAAAAGAAGGAATGAAAGTAAGAAGGAGAACTCATGCACAGGGAAGAAGTGGAAAGGAATAGGGGTGGAAGCATATAATCAAGGATACAAGAAGTCTCTAGGAAGCATGAAGGGGTGAGAGGAGTGGGTATTACTTGAACCTCAATTTGAACTGATGTAGAGTGAAGTGAGCAGAAGCAGGGAAACCATTTCTTTTTCTCTAACAATGCAAAAATAAAGAATTTTGAAAGACTTAAGAATTGTGATCAATAAAATAATCAGTCATGATTCCAGAGGACTAACAATTTAAAATGCTGCTCACCTCTGGACATAGAGGTGATGTATTAGATAAACAGAGTAAGAAACATGATTTGGGACATTGCCCATGTAAGGATTAGTTTTCTTTGACTGAATTTGTTGCGATGACTTTTTTTAAATTTTATTTTCCCCCAGTGGGCAGGAGGTGAGGAGGTAAAGAGCACAGATGCTTATTCATTGAAAAAAGTCATTAAAAATAAAAGAAATAAAAATTAAAGAAATTCAGCTGCAGCATGATAGATTTGATTCCAGTCACCCCACCCCCACCCCTTTAATATTATAGACAAAACAATCAGTTGCCAAGGAAGCTGAATACTCCTTTAAATGAATAAAAGGAAGCTGCTAATTATTTCATTTAGTGATGGTTTATGCTAAAACCTCATTCTGCAAAGGTAATTTGATTGAATTTGTGGGAAATATTGTCATGCCCACCACTTAGTGGCAAATTTAAATGAAAACCTTGGATTTACTATGGGTTGTTCCTCATGCATCCTTGAAAAAAAAAGTCAGCTTAGTTTAGAAATTCTCTTTAAGAAAATCAAAACGAGATAATAAAAAGAAGCAATTTCTAGTCATAGGAAACATGTCTTTTTTTCTATCCAAGGAACATGAAGGATCAGGGAATCTTTTAGTAGAAAATCTGATTTCTGCATTCTCAAAATTAGAACTTTCAAACTTGGAGTTATCCAAAAGACAACTATCAAAGTCTGTACTAAACAATAAATCTCCCTTCTCTGCTAGAAGGCTGGATCATGCTAGCTAGATAATTCAAAATCCTTCCTCTTCTACACAGCAGACTAGGGTTTAGAAACAGTCTTCTGCACTCTCCTTCTTAGGCTATGTGCATCCCAAGGTTTACTAACACTTGGAACCTTTGCCATGTGTTAACATCACCTGGTCTTGAGCAGAATAAGGAAAACAAAACAAAACAAACAAACAACAACAACAACAACAACACTTCACATGGGCCCTTTCCAAAAACTCAGAGATGTGCAGCTACACTCAAACTGTACTGGAAAAAAAACAGAAATCTAGGTGAACCAGTGAATAACCAGCTCATCTTGCTTCTATCAACACCAGAAAGAGGCATGTGATTTTCCATCAGCTAGACTTGGGGAGATACCTCCAATCTCTGAAATCCAATTGGATATAAATATTGAACTTGCCCACCTTCTGTCTAAAAATAACCCTCTAGTTGTCACCAAAGGGACATACACTGGAAGTTCATCAAGCTGATTTAAGACATCAAATTGATCAGTGATTCGCCAGATCATCTTTTCTTATAAATGTAAATGATATCTGTCAAGATTAGCTCCTTCATTCATTCAGATTCATCAAACAGTTGATTAAATGCCCAAACACCATGCTAACTGCCAGAGGAGAAAAACAATAGCAAAGATAATTAAGATTAACATGCTGCCCTTAAGGCACTTATAAGTAAGAAAGACTAGACAGACCTGTAATAAATAAGCACAATATAATCCTGAAAAAAGACACAAATGATAATAAGTCATAGCAATAAGTGCTTGATATTAATTGCAAAAATCCAAAGAAAGTAGAGATCACTTCCAGCTAGGAGAGCAAAGAAGACTTTACAAAGAAATGCAATTTTACAGGGGCCTTGAAGAGTGCCCTAAAACAATTGCTGAAACAAATATATGTCTCTGATGTTTCAGGATATAAAAAAAATTCAAAACAAATAGAAATGTTAATCTTTTTCTATACCTGGACAGTTGAATTATGAGGTGGATAGACCCGTGATTTCACTGGTAAGATCAATTTCCTCCTGAAGAAATACCCTCGATTAGTCTGTATTCACTCTACAATTTATAATCTTAGAAGCTTTTGAAAAATATTGAACTATTAACTGACTTGTTTTGGGTCACAAAACCAGGATATAAGAGGCAGCACTCAACCCCAAGTTTTCTAGACTCTAAGGCCACCTTCTAACCACTCTACCATGCTGCCTTTATCCTTCCAAATTATTAGAAGATTTAATATAATTTTCTTCACACTACCTTGGTCTCTCAGAGTTGTAAGCCACCTCAGAAGAGCTCTAACATACTCCATAGCTGAACAGGAATACCCTCTAGTACATTTTCAACAAGTGAATATCCAACTAACACTTAAAGTTCTCTCCTGAAGCAGAAACGACTTACTTCAAGAGGCTGCCCATTCTAGTTCTGAATAACTGTAATTGCAATTGTTAGGGAGTCTGGATTCAAATCTACCTCTCCATGATTTCTAGGCATTACTTTTTTTTAAATTTCATTTTTAATTTTTTAAATTAAATTAATTTTATTCTGAACTTAAGAGAAAAAATTTCATAACAAAGTAGAAAAAAAGATGATTGGACATGAAACTTCAAATCTGTTATATACTACTTTTCTTTTAAATATATAATACAATATATTAATACAATGTAATACTAATATACAGCTATTCTTTTACAATATATAATCAAGATTTTGTGTAACTTTCTTTTTTTCCCTTTTTTCTGCCCCCATCCCCAGCTCTATAGATGGCTACCTTTGTTCCTTCTTGTTGTTTATCTTTCTTTCTGGAAGAGGACTCTGACATACAGGAGGTGAAGGTGTGATTTGCAAGTTAACTAGGTATAATTGAGGGAGGACTGACCATTACTTTTTATTCTGCATACTTAGGCCAAGCAGAATAAGTCTAATTCTTATTTCACTTGACATTCCTACACATACAGAAAGACAGCTATTTTGTCTTCCTAAGTCTGCTTCTAGTTAATCATTCCTAATTCCTTGTAAAAGAGAGTATGTTAAGATCATTCCCTATTCTAATTCCTCCAATTTCTTTTTCTTCTCTTTCTGCTAAAGCTAACATTTCTAGAACCATATTGAATAACAGTGATGATAGTGGACATCCTTTTTTCATCCCCTATCTTATTAGAAATGCATCTAGTTTATCCCCATTACATAGAATGCCTGCTGATGGTTTTAGTTAGATGCTACTTATTTTAAAGAAGGATAGGTTTATTCCTATGTTCTCCAATTTTTCAATAGAAATAAGTGTAGTATTTTGTAAAAAAAAAACTTTTTTTGCATCTGTTGAGATAATTATATAGTTTCTGTTAGTTTTGTGGTTGACATGATTAATTTTGCTGGTGGTTTTCCTAATATTGAACCAGCCCTGCATTCCTGGTGTAAATCCTACCTGATAAAAGTGTATTATGCTCATGATAAGTTACTGTAATCTTTTTGCTTATATTTCATTTAAAATTTTTGCATCTATATTTATTAGGAAATTGTTCTATAATTTTCTTTTTCTGTTTTGTCTCTTCCCAATTTAGGTATCAATAACATATTTGTATCCTAAAAAGAATTAGTCAGGACTCCAACAATTTTCTAAAATAGTCTACATAGTACTGGAATTAACAGTTCTTCAAATGTTTGATAAAATTTGCTTAAAAATCCATCTTGTCTAGTTGGCAGGGGCATTTGAGGTTATCTGGTCTCATCACCACATTTTACAGGTTTTGAATCTTGCTTCCCAAGGAGATTAGGTGATTTTTCTAAAGTCATATAGATAGAAAACATCAGAACTTATCTTCAAAACTAGATTCCCAAAGAGTGCTCCTTATGTTTATTAGGAGGGGCTTATTCCTAGACCCAATTGACAGAAGTGAATCCATATTTGACTACTGATAAGACACTTATGTACCCAATGTTGGCATTATCAGCTACATTTGGGCAAGGAATTCAAGGTTATACTTATAATGATTAGCTTAGCAAACATCATCTAATCCAGGCATGCAAGCTTAACAAATTTTCCTAATCACAATTCCTTTGTGGTTGATAAGAAGAGGAGGGAGAATGGCAATTTAGAATAATAGCCAATTGATTTCTTCCCAAATCCTTATGAATCTGTGTAAGAGTAATGGGATTTGAAGATCCCCTTTGATTGGCAAGTAAACAGGTACTTGGCACTTAGTTTCAAGTTAATTATATCAAGCCTCAGTTAAGAAACAGAAGGTATGAACCTCTCCTGTTTATGTAAGGAGTGGAACAGGGAGGATCTAATATCTTATATAAGAAAAAGCACAAGCTGGAGAGTCAGAACTTCTTAGAACAAGCCACATGGAGGTTGAGGAGGAGAGGCCCAGGCTGGAGAAAGTGATTTTGATTTTGAAAATGGAGCTTATAGTGGCAGAGATTCTTCTGAGAGCCAGCCAGAACTTCTGCTGAGAGCTTCTGTGAACCAGCAGGAGCTGCTGAAGACTTCCTAGGTCTAGCCAGAGCTGCCAGACAAACACGACTGGGGCGTCACTACTTTATCTGTCTGTTTTGGGTCTATGTTGATTCCACAGGCAGAAGGTGAATTGATGAGGATGCTGGCAATGTTTATAATGTTCTAGTGGCTTTTTTAATGTGCCTGAATGTTATCATGGCTTTTCAGATACAGACACTGTGAAGGACTTGAAGTGGACTGGACACTGTGAGCTTCAATATGGAACATGAACTTCATGGGGAGCTGAACAAGGACCTGGGAGCTGCCTGCCTTTGAACTAAGGTGACAGGTAGGAACTGGGACCATGGAAGAGGAACCATGGAAGCTGAGAGCTGGCCTCAAGTCAAGATGAAAAAACCTCTCTTTGGGTATTTAATGCTGACAGATGAGATTGTAACTTACTTGTGACCTAGGGGTGGATGGCCTTTGTACTTTCTACTACCCCTTAAAAGGGTACTGAGTGATGATGTTGTAACTTCATTGCATTCCATGCGTGGAGGACTTTGACCTTTGTACTTTGTGTCAATTAAGAAGGCTTGCCTCTTTAAGGGTGATTGAATTAAGGATTTACTAAATGAAGGACTTACTAAATGAATGTTATCTTTTGCTTAAAACTACATGACAACTTTGTTGAAAACTATGTGGCCATTTTAGTGATAAGTTGTAAACATTCTAATGTTGTATTTTGTTTTCTGTGAATGTTTTGTCTTGTTTTGTTATTGAATAATAGAGAGTTCACTATACTGTGTAATCAGCATCTTGAAAACTATTCACAGCAGTAGTCCTCTGGAAAGCTGCTTATGTTTTTCTGGCTAAAGAACTGACCTCTATAATGGTAATGGAATTTTGAGATGCCCCTGAATTGACTTGGCTTTTGGGTTGAGTGTTAAGAGCCAGAGCTTGTGAATCCCACTTGTGGGATGGACTTGTTGACGTGAAGAGAGAGGGCTGAACGGAGAGGAGCCATGAACTGAGAAAAGCTCAAGCCTAGAGAATGCCAGAAGAAATACTTTTGGGTAGAGCAGTATTCAGTGTTTTTGAGCCTGAGCTGCTGAGAGAGACTGCTAAGAGCCCATTGGAGCTGCCCAGGACTTTTGAGGACTGCCACCTGTAGCTGCTGAGAACTGAGGAGGCATGGCTGTGATGCTGGTATTTTGTCTGTCTGTTCTGATGTTGTTTTTCCAGATTCACCTGATGGTGGATAGTGCTGCTGTTGTAGAGGTCCTGGAACCTGGCTATTGGTGCAGAACCCCTGAAGAAGGATTTTTTTGTTGTATGTTCACAGAAATCCTGGAAGGGGCCTTGCTGATACTTTCAGGGGTTCTGTTACTGTTCTACAGGCAGAGAGTGAGTTGAAGAGGACACTGGCTATGGCTTTGTTGAGCCTTGTCTCCCCAGGATCTGAGATTGCTGAGGGCTTCCCTCAAGTGAAGATGAAAGAAATGCCTTTTCTTGGGTATTCAATGCTGAGATGCTATTTTGACCTTGTTATGGCTTAAGGGTGGATGGCCTTTTGTGTTTTCCTGCTCCCTTTTGAGAAAGTGCTTGGTGTTAATGGATGATATTTTAATTGCTTTGAGTCCAGGGGTGAAAAACCTTTGGCCTTTTTGTGATGATTGGAAACTGTTCTCCATTTGAGAAGAGACTTTGACTGACTAAAAGAATGTACTGTTTAGGGGTGGAGTAGTTTGATCTCCCTTTGACAAGAGACTTTGACTGACCTGGATTGAATTGAGAACTTACTTGTGAAATGTGTGAGTTATACTATATTTTGACTTTCTCTGTTCTGTGAATGTTTGCTGAATAAATGGGGTTTGCTATGCTGGTAATCCAAACATTGAAAGTTGCCTTTGCTTGGCATTACAACCTCTAAAATGGGACCTCTTAGGACAGTGACAGCTCTGCATCCATTTTCAGAGACAAGTATCCATGGAAGAAGAGACCTTTGCCCTTTACCACAAGATTTTGGGACCCCATTTGTTAATGAGAGAATGATAGTGAGCTTGTGTTCCAGCCCCAACCTAAACTATTGTTTTCTGTGTTTGCTGTCCTTGTTATATTGCTGTAAAATTCTGTTGACACCAGTTACCCCTAGAACTCCCATTAACTCATGTAATGAAATGTATTGTTAATGCATTTTTTGCCATGTAAAGGACATGAATGATCTTAGGGCTAAATGTAATGTTAATGGGATTTGAAGATTTTCCATGCCCCTGTGTTGGCAAGTAAACAAGTTCTTAGCACTTAGTTTCAAGTTAATTATATATCAAACCTTTGCTAAAGAACAAAAGGTATGAACCCATGCTGCTGATGTAACAGGAAGGGGTGGGGCATGGAGGAGCTAACACCATATATAAGGTATTATTACCACAAGCTGGAGAGTCAGTACTTCTTAGAGCAAGCCTCATGGAGGCTGCTAAGGAGAGGCCCCATCTGGAGAAAGTGATTTTGACTTTGACAACAAAGCTTATGGTGGCAGAGCTTCTTCTGAGAATTGCCAGCCAGAATTTCTGTTGACACTTTTCTTCTGGGAACTTATGCTGATAGCTTCTGAGAACCAGGCTGAGGAGCTACCATGAGGGAGAGAGGAGGGTACCTGCTTGAGGGAACCTGCTCAGTTGTGAAGGCTTGGGAATGTGGGTTTTCACTGCATTAACCATATGTACTAACTTCATGGCTACTATAATGACTTTGACTTTCTGGTTCTGTGACTTAGTTTTCTGATATTTGAATAAAGGCTTTGGTTCTGTTCTCCATGTGGAGATCTTATTACATTTTGTGATGCTCGACTATACCAGCATATTCATAACCGCAATGTTTTTATTTTAATATTGGATTGTTGTTACAATCTGCAAAGTAAAAAACAATCAGATATAAGGACAGAGACCCAGAGACATGGGCTCTCCATCAAAATATAAATTCCTTTGTATACCTGAGTAACATTTCATGCACGCATGGGACTATAGAGCTGGTGAGTCACATGAATACATACCTATAGGTAATAAACTATGTGATACATGGTTTTTTCAGTGCTTATGTTCCTTATTAGTATCACACCCACAATCTCCAAATATTGCTATACCACTCTAATAAATGCTTTAATAGAATACTGTCATTTTCCCTTCCTGACAGTTCTAGGATGATTTGAAATGGGGATAAAGGAGTTGAAACCAATGTTTTGCCCAAGGAGATTTTCCAAACATTTTCAGTAAAAATGGAATTATGACAAGATTACCAGTTGTACCTTAATCTTATCCTGCATGTCAGTACCTATGTGTCTTCATGAAAGTTGTCATCTAGTCTAGAAATGTACTTCCTCCCATATCTAGTATTTGAAATTTCTCTCTTCCTTCAAAGTTTAGCTCAGTTATGCCATTGACTGAACCTTTTTTTTTCTTTTGATTGAACCTTTTTGAAGTGCCTCCCACTGGATAGTTCTCATTCCTTCTTTAGATTATTTTAGAATTCTTTGTCTGGTATTTTCCTCGACCCTCAATTATATCTACATTTTAGTGCCACCAGTTGCCTAAATATATTTTGTGTAAATATTTTTCTTTCATATTTTCTAATACCTTCTAATACTAAATATAACATTTAAACTCTCAAACAGGAAGGGTGCTATTTTTCTTTCCTTTAACATCACAAAGGATTTATCTCTGATAGAGGAATAGTTTTACCACAAAAGGAGCTTTAATCACATAAAAACTGCAGCTGTAATTTAGGCCTAATCATACTGGAGTAGGTATCATTTAGCTTAGGCCCTAGCCAAGATACCTATATTTCTTTAACATCATTTTCCACATTTATAAGATGGAGAATGGTGTGTGTGTGTGTGTCTGTGTATGTCTGTGTGTGTGTGTGTGTGTTTGTGAAAGGGAATTCAGAATTATCACAATCAGAATCTAACACTAAATGAGCCATAATAACACACATGAGTAAGAACAGACACTCTTCTATGATAAACCAGGTAAATAAAATACAGACTGATAGCCACCCTTCATTGGATATGGGTTTCTTTTAGGTTTATCCCAATTATAAAATTCCCTGATTTCATATTTTCCTTGCTCTTTAACTGTTCCTATGACAGTGTATCCTAAACATTAATAACGTCTCTGGAATCCTAACTTGTTATGAAAATACCTGAATGTCAACTCCCATTCAGAGTCATGAATAGAGGTGGGGAAAATTTTCCAAGCAATAAACGTTTAGAAATTTTTCATTTAAAACAATGATTTTAAAAAGATTGTACATTTGTATATTTTTGAAACATCTGCATTTTGATAATGTATTCCTTCAGAAATGTAGAAACAACTGGAGCTTAACAATGAGGTAACAAAAATAATTAGTTAAAATAAGAATCTCCCAGCTGGCATGCTTCCTCCTGCTCATAGCAGTGCCCAAGGTGAGTTCCTGTATAGCTCAGGCAGTGCTTTGCCAAAACTCTGCCTCAGGAGAATTCTCTTCAAATGATTCTTTTCAATGCTTCTTTTTGGACCCTAATGAAAAAAAAAGGAAAAAAAAACCACCAAGAACAAGGCTATCAATTTCTTTTCATTTCTTGAATGAAACACATTTGAGATGTTATTTGATGATCCTCAGATTATTTCAACAAGACTTATGATTTTCTATATTTTTCCCTTCTATTTTTGTTCCTATAAAGACCAAATCAGTTCCCTCCTCAGTTTCTCAGTCTTTACATGTTGACTTAAAAAATGTTTCATCATTGCCTTTGGTTCATATCTCACTGCCACCTCATAACTGAACCCTCCCTCCCTTATAACAAAATATATATTAGGTGTTTTATTCACATTTATATACATCTACATGGATTGTCTAAATATGGATGGTCAGGCACTGCTATATAGCTCTGGATATCTGGAATCTAGTTAACCCCTCTCTAAGGAAGACTTTGGTTTTACTGAGAAGGGGAAAGAAGGTAAAAAGTCTCACTGTTATTTTCTCCTCTAGGGTTAGGTGTGGAGAGCGGATTTGGATGAGATAAGAATAATAAGTACTTGCCCTTCTAAATATTGTAAATTTAGGGGCATGATTATTTTTTAAGGCTCTGAAGCAACACAGTCACTATTTTCCCTGGGTGTTATCCCTTAAAGAGGAAGGGATCATCCCATGTTTACACATGCAGGCTTAATTTCTTTCTATCAAATGCTAGTTACACAAAAGAAAATGAGAAAATATGAATAGTAAGCAAACAAGCAAGTTAAAAAAACCCCACAAATTGGAGTTCTACAGGTGAAAATTTACCAGAAAATACTGAAAATAAAATATTTCGGTTTAATCCAGAGAGAGGCCTTGGTTTCAGTCAATTGGAAATTCCCCACAATCTCTAAGAAAATGATGAATATATTGAGGCAACCATTTTCCCCTAATGTCTGCCTCATGTATTAGGGAATGGATTTTCATCTCAATTTATTTATTTAGATTTCCTACATCTCTTAGATACCAGAAGTTTATCAAAAGCACCTGATATAAAGATTACCTCCCTCACTTCTATTTATTAGTTTCTCGTTTTATTGTCTGTATTATTTTTGCACACTGATTTTTAATGAATACTGTTTACCTTCAGAACTGCCTTTGAATGTAAACATAAGGAAAAAATAGAGGATATGCTGAACCATCATTTTAACTAGTTTAGTTATAAAAAGTCAGTGTTACATTCTTTAATATATGTATTGCTAACCTGGAAGTTTGGTTAAAGGAGCTAAATAGGCTAGGTTAATATGCATTTTTTGCCATTTATTCCCTTAAAGCTAGCAGATGTGTGTTCACAGAACCAGAACCTAAGTTTTGACTGCCTGAACAAAAGAATGAGAAAGACTGAATACATTTCAGAACGATCCCAATTGAGGATGAAATTTGTGATTACAAGAAATGAATTTTCTTAATAAGAGAATTGACAAGGTGTCAATTGGATTTATGACCTAGAACATCTGTGTTTTCTTTATCATTAACATGCCATAACATAGTATATGTCCACAAAATATTAAGATAAGAAAAAAGTTCCATTATTCATGACAGCATCTTGGGTTCTGGGTCTCATCCTTGACAGAATAAAAAATGCTCTTATGTCAGCCCCCTCTGGGGCTGTTGACATAGGAAGAGGTATTCTCTGAGTTTATTCAGAGAACAAAGAAACTGTTGGGTCCAGGCTTTTCTTCTGATTGATTAGTTCAGGGTCTGGCCCTTATTGAGGTTATTAAATTCATGTTAAATCATTATCAATATATTTACATAAAATATGTATACTTATGTATTATGCATAGATATATGTATATGCATACATACATACATACACACATACATACATACACACACACACACACACACACATATATATATATATATATATATATATATATATATACATAATTTCATTGATGTGGCCATAAATGGGACCACTTATATGACTATATTTTGTTATGAGATTTTCCATGCAATCTTCCGAGCATATGTTTGTCTATGACCATCTGTGGCCTTGATCGCAATAGATACTGGGCCAATGATTTCATTGGTATAAATATCTTTCAGAGAGGCAACTCTCTCTACCAACAAATTTAGAAACTTCTTCTGAAATTTATAATCCAATATAGTTACCTAGGGCATGAAATGGTTATGTGATTTAGCCAGGGTCACACAACTAGTACATATCAGGTTCGATTTGAATTCAAATATTCCTGGTCCTAGGGGTGGCTCTCTATCTACTACAATACCATATGTCTTCAAGAACAGGATTTCTCAACTTTTTCTGTATCATGGACCATTTGGAAGCATGTTGAAGTATTTTGACATCTTCCCAGAATAATATTTTAAATGAATAAAATGAAATAAATTACAAAGGAGGCCAATTATATTGAAATAGTTATAAAAAGTATTTTAAGAAAGTTCAGGGATTTCAAGTTAAGAGCATCTGCATTACTTTTTCTAATGCACAAGAACAAATCTGATTTCCCAGAGAAGTTAGTATAATATTGCTACTCCTATCTTAGGAAGTAGCAGGAACAATTGAAGGACAATAACCAAAATATAAGGAATACAACATTTAATACAATGTATTTCATCAAGTTTTTAAAAATAAATCTTTAGTTATATAGCCCTACATGCTGTGCTGAAGATAAACAGATCTCCTCCCACACCAACTCCCATGTTAAAAAAAAATACAGTCTCTGTCCATTCTACTGGGGAACATGGCATTTAGTAGACAATTACAAAATTATTTGAAGTAGGAAGGAGCACTAACAACTTTGAACAAAAGAAAAATACTATATATGAAGGTAGTAGCTAAGGACGGACAGAGAGAGAGACAGACAGACAGACAGAGACAGACAGAGACAGAGACAGAGAGAGAGACAGATAGAGACAGAGAGACAGAGACAGTGAGTAGAGGGAGAGATGAAAAGAGAGAGACAGAGACAGAGAGACAGAGACAGAGAGTAGAGGGAGAGACAAAAAGAGAGAAAAAGAGAGACAGAGACGGAGACAGAGAGACAGAGAGGGAGGAAAAGAGGTCTAGGTGGCACGGTGGATAGAGGACCAGGCACAGAATTAAAACCTGGCCTCAGACACTTACTCACTAGCTATGTCACCCTGGGCAAGTCACTCAACCCTATTTGCCTCTGTTTCCTCAGCTATAGAATGAGCTGGAGAAGGAAATGGCAAATCACTGTAGTATCTTTGCCAAGAAAACCTCAAATGAGGTCACAAAAAGTTGGATATAACTGAAATGACTCAACAACAGCAGTGTATAGGAATGTATTCTGAGTTGACTGTCATAAACTTCTGGGAGGGTTGAGGAAATGTCACACTAAGGGGAATATTTTAAACCAAGAAATGAAACTCCTTTGTGGCATCACAATGTAGCAACAAGCTGGAGTTATCTACATGATCCCAATTAGAGGTAGGGCTACCTCAGAGGCTTACTGGAGAGGTAGCATAGAAGTTAGTTAGTCAGACTAAAGAAGCTTGGTGTGTGTGTGTGTGTGTGTGTGTGTGTGTGTGTGTGTGTGTATGTGGGTGTGTTTGGCTTCTCCACCTGCTTCATAGTAGGGGATGGTCATTGATTTTGTGAGTATCCAAAGTTCAATGACAATATCATCTGAGCTGGAGTTGATGCAGTCATTGGAATATATGGAAAATTTAACCAGAATCAATTTATCTGTAAGCTAAACACCTACTATTTGCCAGGCAGGTTCTATGCCAAGTACTAGAGATACCAACAGAGGCAAAAGAGAGTCCCTGGTTTCAAAGAACTCACAATTTAATGGGGGGAGACATTATGTGTGCGTGTGTGTGTGTGTGTATGTGTGTGTGTGTGTATGTGAGAGAGAGAGAGAGAGACAGAGAGAGAGAGAAACAGAGAGAGAGAAACAAGCTCTATACATGGTAAATAGGAAATAATTAACAGAAGAAAGGCACTAGAATTCAAGGGAAAGAGAACATTCCATGCATGTTGATCAGCCAAAGAAAATACAGGGAGTCAAGAAATGGGGAATGTCTTGATTGTAGAACAGTCATGAAGCCAAGGTCACCAGATTGGAGTATGTAGGGGAGAGTTAGGAAGGGCTTTGAAGGTCAAAGAGACAATTTTGTATTTGGCAGTATGTAGGTAATCAAAAGCTACTGAACTGTGTTGAGTGGGGGCCTTGAGGGGGAGGGTGACATGGTTAAATCTGTGTTTCAGGAAAATCACTGGAGTAGGGAGAGACTTAAGGCAGACAGACCCATCCAGAAGACAATTGCAATAGTCCAGGCATGACAAAGAAACCCTGATTGAAGAGTGAGTTTACCATGTGTCCTAGGGATCTTGAACCAAGGAGTGGTCCAAGATATTTAGATTGGAGATCTCTGAGGTAACCTTGATGATTATATTCAGAGTTTGCCTGATGACTAATCAGGGTGAAACAAGTACTGCATCTATCATCAGTGGGTTATCCATTCTCCATGGAATAAGACTGCATTATTTCTCCACTTTGTGATACTAGGGGGCATGCCTGAATAGCTCTCCTTTTCAAGCAGCCTTTGGAAACCTGAGTTTCCTTTGCCAAAGTGAATTACTGGACTGAATTGGGAGGGCAGACCTTGCTAGAAGCAGTAGATAGTCAGCTGTTTGGAAGTTTTAATATTGTATCATTCAGATGTCCATTTTATGCAGAAAATGTATTATGAATTATAATACGAGTATGTTTTTCTTCTGGCTTACCAAAACATAAATGGAGATGAAGATTCTAATGGGAAATGGGACAAAATATAAGGCAATTGTGATAAATTTGTAGAACATTTTATGGTAATTGTAAATCCTAGATAATGAAAAATTAGCAACCTGAGAAGAAAAAAGGACATAGACAGAGAAAGAAACTGAGCAGTGGTGCTCATCCACCTATCTGGCTTCTTCTGATGTTCATATAAAGGGGTAGATTCATCATCATAGACCAGGAAAAAACAATTTTGTAAGTTGGCTGCATCATAATTCTTACTTTACTCAGAGGGTACCTAACTCCTTCAATATGTGTATTGTTGTCTTGACATTTTTTTAAGTTTATGGAGTATTTAACAGAGGTGCTTGACAGGTATGGATTGTTGTTTCCAGCTGGATTTTTTTTAAAGTTTTTTGAAAAAATAATTTAACTTCATTTTAAAGACTGATTTAAATTTTTTCTTTTCCAATGGAATTCTTTATTTCAAGTTAAGATATTATGCATTCATTCACTGTAATTCTGAAACTCATTTCATTTAGAAATATTTTTATCTTCCTTTTTTAATATCCATTTTGATTTTAACTTTTGAGTTTTATGAATTTTTAAAAGTTTATTCTTTCACTCATCTTTCTCAATGGAATTTTTTTTTCTTTTTCCTGATCTTTTCTGCCTTCTCCATGGGATTCTAGATACATGCTATAGTGCTTTGCTAGTATAGGATTGCTTAAAGTAATATTGACTGCTATTAATTAACAGCAATGTAGGTTATATGCTATTGTTCACTCTGATGGTTAATTGCATATTTCACTGAATTCTTTGCAATTGTGTTTTAATGTGCTAATTGTTGATGTATGCTTTACAAGTTAGCTTTGCATATTTTATGAATATTTTGGGGGATTTTTACTTCATACATTTTGGTTTGCTTTTGTGCTCTTGATGTATTTATTTCAGGCTTAATTAAAATTTATATCCTAAACATGAAACTCTCTCCCTTCTTATCTCTGCCTCTGGACTTCAAGTTAAGGTTTCTTCAAGTCTCAGCTAAAGTTTCATCTTCTGCATCAAACTTTTATGTGTCCTTAATGCTAATGCCTTCCTTTAGTTGATTATCTTCAAATTATCTTGCATATATCTTGAGTATATATAGTAATTTGAATATTGTCTCTGCTATTAGATTTTGAGTTCTTGAGAGCAAGGACTGTTTTTTTTTCACTTTCTTTTTATCCTGAGTACTCAGCATAATACCTGGCACATAGCAGGTATTTAATTAATGTTTATTGACTAACTGGAACATAGGATACACTTGATATGTGCTGGTTAATTGACTAATCTGACATGTAAAAATGAATAAGCTTTTTAAATGCTTAGATGAAATTTTTGTCATAGAAACAAAGTACATTTTTATACTTTGAAGTAGTAACTCATAATTAACTCTGAAGTAGTAACTACTATGAAGTAATTCTTAATAGTGTTATCAGATAGAAACCGCTGATAACTTAGTATTTTCTAAGTTCCTGATAAAATCAAAATAATAATTTTGTTTCTTTTTTTAATTGACTTGTTTATTTACTTTTAGTTTACAAGATTCAGTTCCAGAATCACTGGAGTTTCAGATTTTCTCCCATCCCTCATCCCCCTCCCCCATGGTGGCCTACAATCATGTATAGGATCTTTTAAGAAGGGGTTGCAGGACATGTGGTTCTGAACCTGTAATTTCATCAATGTAATGAAGATCAAGTGAAAAGAAACATCTTATCAAAAAGATAACACTTCAAAGAAGAGAGATTGCTTGATTAATTGGAAGCTCAACAAAATTTACCAGTGGATATACTGAACATATTGATTAAACTCAAAACAAAATTCTGTATGCATAGATTTTTATGGGCTTGGAATCTACAGCACTACAGGGGAATCATAGGACTAAACTAGAATACTTTTCAGATGCTAGAATCTATGATCTCTTAGAGAAGAATTAATGGAAGCTTGGTGCAGTCATTTGACTGGATTACTACAGCACTGGCGATGACCTGAGTAATATCAAAAAAAGGAGGGGGGTAAGATTTTAGACTTAAAGGTGCCTTTTGTGTTCCTCTATTCTTAAAATCATACTAACTCTCTCTCTCTCTCAATATAGATATTGATAGATAGAGGTATGCATATATATACATATATGCGTCCACATATATATTTTAAAATAGGCTTCTATTTTATTTTGCTTTCAATTTTATCTATTCTTTGATTTACACATTTTCTACTGTAGTATTTAGTTGAAGGGATCTGATTTGTTACTATTCTTTTTTTAGTTGCATATAAAGCTCATTGATTTGTTCTTTTTCTTTTATTGAAAGGATTTAAATATATTAAGCTTTTACTTAAGGATTATTGTAGGTACATTTTGTTTCTTTTATTATGTTATCTCATTGTTATTTTCTTTGATGAAATTTTCCATGATTTCTATGACTTGTTCTTTGAATAAATAACTCTTTTATGATGAATTATTTAGTGATTTTAAAGTTTTCCTTCAAGTAGCTTTTTGGAATAGTTTTATGACATTGTGATCAGTAAAGAAAGTGCTTGTCATTTCTCCTTTTCTTTATTTCTGATATTTCTTATTCTGTAAAACACAATCAGTTTTGTAAAGAATTATATATGTGTGTGTCTACATACATGTATATGTGTGTATGTATGTGATTGGCTGCTAAATATGACTTCTATTGTCTTCCTATTTACAAATTTCCAAAGATCTATCATCTCTAATTTTTTAAGGTTCTATTTGGTTCTTTAGATTCTTTCTCGCTAATCTTTTTATTCAGTTTGTCTAGGTCTGAAAGGGATAATTTGGAGTATTTCACTATTATAGTTTTATTGTCTATTTGTACCTGAAATTTGATTAACTTTTTCTTTCAGTGTATGTGTGTATACGTATGTGTATGTATGAGTATATATACACACACACACACATATACACCAACAATATACATACATATATAAATACATGTATAAAACATATATATGTAATTATATGCATAGATTTGATTCATTATCTTTGATGTCTGTAAGCATGATATACACTTTCTGTTTAGTTCTTTTTAAAATCCTTTCTATTGTTTCCTTGTTTGAAATCATGATTGCTGCTCCTGCTTTTCTTTTAGCTCATCTGAAACATATTTTTTCCTAGTAACTTAATTTTAACTCTATAAATATTTATGCTTCCACTGTATTTCTTGTAAAGAAGAGATTGCTGGATTCTGCCTTGAAATATATTCTGCTTTCCTCTTACATATTGTGGGGGATTTAATCCCATTAATATTTACACATATGGCTACTAATTGTTGATTTCCCCTTCTTATATGATCTTCTATTTTCACTCCCTTTTGACCCTGGGGCCATTCCTGCTATTTACAAAGTAGAAGAATAGGCATTGTAGCATATGATTAGTGTTTGGATAGAGTCCATGAGTAATATCTTCATTTCTGGACTGGGGAAAATGAGACCTTGTCTTAAAAAAGTAAAGCTAGTTTTTTTTTCTTTAAAAATATGGTGAAAGAGAAACACTTTGCTTAATTAAAATAAATGATGCATAGTTGAATTTATCTGTATAGCTGCATTGCCTGTCTTCTCTCTTTCTCTTGCCCTGCCCCCATAATAGGTTATTAACCATTCTTTGTTTTTAATCTCACATTACATTTCATGCTTTATTGCTAGAAATTATTTTTCTAAAGTTCCTATTCTCACACCTTTCTTACTCTTCCTCTTAAATATTTTTTTCTCTCATTTCATCTTCTAAGACAATAAAAACAGAACAAAATTGCCCACAGACCTTATGCATTACTCTTTAAGGGGAATTTTTTAAAATTTTATTTCCCTCTATTCTATCCCATACCCCACTTATTCTCTTTTCTCCTTTGACCCTATCCCATTTCAAAAATGTTTGTTTCTAACTACCACCTCCCCCAATCTGCCCTCCCTTCTATCCTCCCCACTCTTATCCGCAGCCCATATTTTTCTCTAGGGTAAGATACCCAATTAAGTGTGTATGTTATTCCCTCCTTAGGCCAAATTCAATGAAAATCAGGTTGTACCCTTTCACCTTCCTACACTTCCCCTCCATTGTAACAGTTTTTTCCTTACTCTTTTTTGGAGATAATTTACCATAATGTATTGCTCCCTTTCTTCTTCTCCCAACAAATTCCTCTCTCACCTCTTAATTTTATTTTCTAGGTATCATCCCTTCATATTCAAATCACCCTGTGCCCTTTGTCTATGTATACATGAACATACAAATGCCTATACTCACATATATATTTATATACACATACAGCCTCCTATACATACATATATATGACAGCTATCCTCATACTGAGAAAAGTCTCATGAGTTACAATGATCATTTTTTCCAAGTAGGAATATAAATAGTTCAACTTTAATAAGTTCCTTATTTCTTTTTCCTGTTGTATTTGAGAGTCAAATTTTCTGTTCAGCTCAGGTTTTTTTCATCAAGAATGCTTGAAAATCCTCTATTTTATTGAATGACCATATTTTCCCCTGTAGTATTATACTCAGTTTTGCTGGGTACGTGATTCTTGGTTTTAGTCCTAGCTCCTTTTATCTCCAGAATATCATATTCCAAGCCTTTCAGTCCCTTAATGTAGAAGCTGGCTAGGTCTTGTGTTATCCTGAGTATGTTTCCACAATATTCAAATTGTTTCTTCCTGACTTCTTGCAGTATTTTCTCCATGTCCTGGGAACTTTTAAATTTGGTTATACTATTCCTAGGAGTTTTCTTTTTGGGATCTCTTTCAGCAAGTGATAAGCAAATTCTTTCCATTTCTATTTTGACCTCTGGTTCTAAAATATCAGAGGAATTTTGCTTGATGATTTCTTGAAAGATGGTGTCTAGGTTCTTTTTTTGATCATGGCTATCAGGTAGTCCAATAATGTTTAAATTATCTCTCCTGGATCTGTTTTCCAGGTCAGCAGTTTTTCCAATGAGATATTGCCTTCTATTTTTTCATTTGTTTGGATCTGTTTTACAATATCTGGATTTCTCACAAAGTCATTAGCTTCCAATTGCTCCAATCTAATTTTGAGGGAGTTATTCTCTTTGTTGTGTTTTAAAATTCCTTTTCCATCTGGAAAATTTGACTTTTTAAAGCATTCTTCTCCTCATTGGCTTTATGTACCTCTTTTGCCATTTGAGTTAGTCTATTTTAAGGTGTTATTTTCTTCAATATATTTTTATATCTCTGTTGACTTGCTTTTTATGATATATTGCATCGTTCTCATTTCTCTTCCCAATTTTTCCTCCACTTCTCTTACTTAATTTTCAAAATCCTTCTTGAGCTCCTCCATGGCCTGTAACCACTTGATATTTTTCTTGGATGCTTTTGATGCAGGAGTTCTGACCTTGCTGTCTTTCTCCTGCTCCACACCTTGATCCTTTTTGTCCCCCCAAAAGGATTCTATGGTCTGTTTGTGCTTCCTGTGCTTGCACATCTTGTCATCCAGTTGCTCGACTTATGAGTTCTTTCCTACAGTAAAACTCTGCTTCCAGAATGGAGAGAACTATGTCCCAAATAGCTTGGGTTTTTACAGCTGCCAGAGCTATTAGGTGGGTGCCCTCTCTTCATCCCTCACATGCTCTGGCTCACTGGTAACACACCCCAGGCCCACCACTTAAGACTATGATCTAGATCCAAGCAGGTCAAATCAAGGACAATTACCCTCAGAATGATTGCTTGTCCCCCCTACAATATGAAGGTCAGGAGGTTTAAGCCATGTGGCAATGGCTGCAGCCACCATACCTCTACCACTTCTCGCTCAAGGGGTAGCAGCCAGACTGCTCTCTTCTATCTCCCCATGGCCAAACAATGTTCCACACTAACCTTTTACTTTGTCTTTGACATTTATGGATTGAGAAGTCTGGAAACCACTACTGCTGCTGGTGATTTACTCTCATGAAGGCTACTCCAGCAGCTGCTGCTCAGGGCTGCCCTGGGTCTAAAACTGAGGCTGAGGTGGGAATGTGCTTTTCTCCCAGAGCTCTGTGATGGACCTTCCTGCCAACCTGCTGGCTTCCTTCAGAGGGAGATTTGTTTCTCTCTTTCATTGTGGGTTCTGTAGCTCAAAAATTTGTTTAGAGTCATTTTTTTACATATATTAGAGGAAGCAGAAGTTGGAGCAGCACCGAAGTGCTGTTTCTACTCTGCCATCTTGGCTTGGCCCTGGGAGTAACCCTCTAAAGTTATATGAGTACTAAGTGATTATTGAATTCTTCCCCCTTAGGGGAAAAATCGATCATTTCATAGTACATTCAAATTGATCAAAATTACTTATCTTAGCATATTTCTTTTGACTCTTTTTGCATTTCAGAATTTCTACTCATTATGACATTTTGTTATGATCAATTTGTCTTCTACTTCATTAAATGTTTATTTATCCATTTATTTCTCTATCCTTCATTCATTCACCTATTTATTTATCTATTTATCTATCCATTCATTCATTTATTTATTGCCCTGTAGAATTCTACTCATTTTTGTTGAATAAGCTATACTAGGTCATAAGTTGCTATATTGTTTAACGCAGGGCCTAACATGTGGCAGTTACTTAATAAATGTTTTATTTACTGGCTAATATTTTAGAATTGCATATTTTTGAGTTCTCCTATCTATCATTGATAGAAAATGACCAATCTGGTATAATTTTCATCATGAGTTCTTGTAAGCTGAATTCTTTCTTTATGGCTACTTTATTTTTGACCTAGAAGTTCTAGATTTTTGGACATGCCATTCCTCAGAATTTTCTTTGTAGAAGGGTTGTTTACTTCAGAAAGTTATTAGTGAATTCTTTCCTTCTGACTTTGTCCATTAGCCCTAATATTTCTTAAAATGTACAAAACATGACTGAAAATATTGCATCCAGGCAACTTTTTGGCATCATGTTTTTCAGGCAATGTAATGAATATTAAATCATCTTTTCTTGATGTTTTCCTGATTAATTATTTTTACGGATTCATACCTTATATATTCTTCTGTTTTCCAATATTTTATTTTGTTACAACATTTCAATCTTTTTTTTTACTTTGCCTTTTTCTAGTTTTTATGGAGTTCAAATTTTGATTTAATGCCATCAGTTTGAATCTACTTATTTTGTCATTTTCCTTAATACTACATTTTGCTTGTCTTGTTCCAATTATCTTAAGTTGCCTGGCAGTTCTTCTGAGTAGGATATTCTTTTCTCTGCTACACGATGGACTCCTTGGAATTACTTTCTTCTTTTAGGTTTTTTTGTTGGAATTCTCTCAGGCAATGGTTTTCTTTATTTCTTCAATTTACCAATATTTTCAAGATAATTTCCTTTAGTGGGTCTTTGTTCTTGTATTAGACTCTGAGCCTTCCTGCACTCTTTCAGGATACTATGGGCAGGTCCTAATTTGACTCTGGTGTGTTGGTTGAAAATGGGGCCCCACCATCAGTAAGAAATCTCAGTTTAGAGCTCATTCTCATTGTATATCAGTTGAGGGTTTGTTCTAGGCTCCTTGTCTTTCTCCTTTTCCTTGAACATTCTGAAGATAGCGCCATACCTTGATAAGATCCTGATGGACTCAAATCAGATGTCATACTTATCATAGGCTTTCTGCAAAACTTGAGGTGCTTTTCTTCCCGGGTGCTACCTTGATCATTTCTTCTCCTGTGATTCAAATGTGAGCAGCCTGGGCACTGATCCTCTTGTATGTTAAACTTCCTAGACTTTAGCCCTTTCTCTAGCTGTCACTTATTTGAGGCTGCCTGAATGTTGCCTGGGATCCAGTCTAGCCTTTCGCCTACATTGGGAACTGACCTGGTACTCTCTCCTGCTCTGGATATATGATGTTTATATATTTTGCATCTTACCTACCCTGGCTTCTCTCCATATGTAGCTTCTATAGGATTCTGGAAGTCTTTTTCTTCAGTTCTGCATTGAATAGAGAAGCTTAGAGTTGTTCCTATTTTTCTGTATTATTTTTCCTTCAACTACATTTTCAGACCTTGTTGAGGTGTTTATGGGGAATTTTATATTCTCTAGGCCTTAACATGCCTCAATTATCCCACAATTCTACTGAATATAATTCATTTTGTTTAGAAGAGGTTGAATGACATGCCCTGGGAACATCCAAGTGGGGTGAACATTAGAAAGATACCAATGAAATCCCTAATAAAGAAGAGATGTGAGTGTTGACAGTATGTCGGCATAATCAAGAGAACAGGTACAGAGAGAGAAGAGAAGGATGTCCAGGGAAGAGCCCTAAGAAATTCCTGTAGCTGGGTGATAATATTTCACGAAAGGAGAACAAGGACCAGCTGTATGGATAGGAGGAGAATCAGAGAACAAAAGCCAAAAGTAGAAGACAATGTGCAGGAAAAAAGGTTGATCATGACCAACAGAAACTGCAAAGAGGTAAGGATGAGGAATAAGAAAAGGCTATGACACTAAGCATTTAAGATCATATTAATAACCTTGGGAAAAGATACTCTTCAGTTGAGTGGAGGAATGGAAAGCCAGACTGAAATGGCTTGAGAAGTGAGTGGAGAAGTAGAGGCAAGTACATAAATAGGACTTTTTTCTTCAAAGTTTATATTCAATTCAATAAGCATTTGGTATATACAATGCCCTATGAAGATAAAAAGAAACATGTAAGAGATTCTGCTCTGAAAGAACTTACATTCTAAGTAGGGTTTGCAACACATATATAGGTAAATAAATGCAAAGTGTGTACAAGTCAATTTCAGGAAGGAAAGAATATTAACAAAAGAAATGAGGCATGCATCAGAAAAGACCTCTTGCATATTATGACACTGAGCTGCTTTCTGAAGGAAGTTACTTATTCTAAGAGACTGTCAAAGGCAGGAGGCATAGGTTGATACCCTTAGGGAATGGAAGATTAAAATAAATCTTAAGGATGAGGAAATTGGGGCATTTTGGAGGTGACAGGGAAGGAGTCAGTGGATAAGGAAACTGTATGATTATATGTTAGTAGATCTATCTAAGGAACTTCAATAATGGGAACAGCTCTGGAGCTGTGAAAGCACTTTTGTAAGTGTTTTGAATTTTAATTTGTGGAATGTGTTAATTACTGAACTATGTATAGATTGTTTCTGGGCATCCATGTGGGAAAGGGGATATAAAATTATTGCACAGTATTTTGTAATTTATAAACCATGCTGACTACATGCTGAGCACAGTAAGGTCATTGACTAAGTGGTAAACAAACCAATTTCCTTATGATGCTTTAATATTCCTGATCTTGTAAGTCTATTTTTTCCTTCTTTAAAAGGACTCCTTTGAAAAGGACTGAATATTCACTAAGGGCAAAATATGATTTTTGGGCTATGTAATTGCTAAAATAAATCCTGATTTAACAAAATTGTTCTTGCTTGGCCTTGTATGCTTTCATAGATACTGCTGTTACATCCTCTGGAGCTCATTCTCTTTCCCCCATGATGACAAACAGTAACAGTGTAGCCAGTTGACAAGGTCAAAACTTATTCAGTCCAGTAAAAATCACCAGCAGAGCCAAGTTCCTTTGTAGCACCAGATGAATCTCTTCTATTTTTTTTTAACACTGTGTTGGGGGTATTATTTGTACAAATGATGTTTTGGAGAGATTTACTTAAAAAAAAAGGAAAAAAAAATTTCTCCCCAAGACTCTCACACTATTCTTTCTTTCTTCTCTCTTAGGTGAGAACCTTGCCTCATACTGAGAAAATAAGAGACCATTAACCTATGAGTTCCCTCCTTTTCCCCTCATGCATCTAAAAAATCTCTTGATATCTTTTTTCTTCCTTTCCTCCTTTTCTTGATTTTCCTCATAATGAAGTAACCTGGCTCTTTTCCAAAACTAGCCTTCCACATTTACCTATGATTCAATTGTCACTACAATCATTCTTTCAATCTAGTGGATACTTTTCTCCTGCTTACAAACAAAAAACCACAACAAAAAAATCTTCTCAATAAGTACTATTGTCAAGGTATTGTCGTATCTCGCCACCTGATCCAAGACAAATACTTTTTAAAATAATATTTTATTTTCCCAAGTTTCACATAAAGACAATTTTGACATTCAATTTAAAAATATTTAGAGTTCCAAATTTTCTCTTCCTACACCAACATTCCCTTCCTGAGACGGTAAGCAATTTTGTATAGGTTACACATGTTCAATCATGCAAAACATTTCCATATTAGTCATGTTGTGAAAAAAAGACACAAATCCAAAGGGTGAACATGAAAAAATATATAGGATGTGAAAAAATATTACACTTCATTTTACATTTGGATCCATCAGTTCTTTCTCTGGAGATAGATATCATTTATCATCTTTAAGTCCTTTGGAATTGTCTTGTATCATTGTATTGCTGAGAAGAGCTAAATCATTTACAGTTGATTGTTGTACATATTGCTGTTACTGTATACAAAGTTCTCTTGGTTCTGCTCATTTCACTTTGCATCAGTTTATTTGTCTTTCCAGGTTTTTCTGGCATGAGCTTGCTCCTCATTTCTTATAGTACAGTTACATTCTGTTAGAATCACATACTTGTTCAGTCATTCCCCAATGAGTAGGCATCCCCTCAATTTCTAATTCTTTGCTACTAGAGAAAGAACTGCTAAAAATATTTTTGGTACAAATAGGTCCTTTCTCTGCCCCTTTTTAATTTCTCTGGCATACCAACCTAGCAGTGGTCTTGCTAGATCAAAAGGTACGAACAATTTTATAGCACTTTTGGCATAGTTCCAAATTGTTCTCGAGAATGATTGCATAAGTTCAAAATTCTATCAGCAATGCATTAATGTCCCAATTTTCCCACATCCCCTCCAACATTTGTTATATTCTTTTATTGTCATTTTAGCCAATCTGTTAGGTGTGAGGTGGTACTTCAGAGTTATTTTAATTTGCATTTCTCTAATCAATAGTGATTTAGATTGTGACTAATTTTTTTTTCATTTGAGAATAGATAGTGTTTATTTCTTCATTTGAAAACTACAATTCTCATATCCTTTGACCTTTTATCAATTAAGGAATGACTTGTATTCTTATAAATTTGCCTCAGTTCTCTCTCTCTCTCTCTCTCTCTCTCTCTCTCTCTCTCTCTCTCTCTCTCTTTCTCTCATATATATATATGGATAGATAGATCTAGATGATGAAGATCTAGATTGATTTCCAAACTTTTCTACTTTCCTTCTAATCTTGGCTACATTGGGCTTATTTGTGCATAACCTTTTTAATTTATAATCACAATGGTCCATTTATACCTTGTAATGCTTTCTGTCTCATATTTTGTTATTCTTCCATTATCCATAAATATGTCAGGTAACTTATTCCTTGCTCTCCTAATTGGCTTATGTTTTCCCCTTTTTGTTTAAATCGTGTAACCATTTTGATCTTATTTGGTATATGGTTTAAGATGTTGCTCTATACCTAGTTTCTGCCATACTGTTTACCAGTTTTCCTAGCAGTTTTTTGTCAAATAGCGAGTTCTTGTCTGAAAAGCTGGAGTCTTTGTCTTTATGAAACACTAGATTACTATGGTCCTTTATTACTGAGTCTTGTGTACCTAATTTATTCCCCTGATCCACCATTCTATTTCTTGATCAGTATCAGATTGTTTAATGATTACCTCTTTATAATACAGTTTGACGTCTATTACAGCCAGGTCACCTTCCTTTAGATTTGTCTGTATTCATTCCCTTGATATCCTTTACCAATTAATTTTAATGCATCTTTCCATGGCCATTTACTTAATGTAATTTTATTCCATCATGATGTGAAATAGATACATCTAATATTCCTCACTTTTTGCATTTTTGTGAGGGAGACAGAAGCAAAACATTTATGCAAACACTAGAAAACCAAATTCCAGCACCAGGAACCCAAATTCATCATAGCAACATAAAAGTTAATACACTACAACACAGAAAAGAGGCACACTATCCTTTAGCCTTTCCACATACCAACACTCACAAGCCTAACCTGTCTCCCTGGGTACATTTTCTCTCTACCCCCATCCAGCTACTCTGATTTTCGCTTCCTTCTGGGCTCTACACCACCCCTCAGCAAACTCCTCCTGCCACAAGCTCCATGTGATTACATTCAGCCTATTAGGGGGCAGAGAAAATCTTCAAATTCCCTTAGGCTTCTTAAGGAGCAGGGGAGATTTTCAAATTCCCATTACCATTACAGGCTCTCAACTATTCCAGCTTTATTGTCTCTTTGTTCCTGTGACTCATACAATTTCTCCCTTAGAAATTTGGATGCTATACCATTTGGTGAATATATATTTAGTATTGATGTTACTTTGTGTAAGGCCAATCAGCAGTAGATTCCTAAAAGAATGCTACTGTGAACAGCTTTTAAGATTCAGATTACTCAGTATTAGTGAACACTCTGCTTATTCCATTACAAATCTAGATTCAGTACAATGTTCACAGTTTCAACAATTCACAATATTATATACAATCTTCAGAACAAGGAAAGTCTCAATATTATATCTTATTACAGAAAGGAACAAGGAAGAAGAGAAGAATCAGCTGGTTTCCCTAAGGGAGAAACCAGCTTCACATTTTTAGATTCAATCAGTCAAGTTAAAGAACCAATCAATCAATCAACAAAACCAATGACCTAGTTTCCCTAAGAGGGAGTTGATTCAATCAACAGTTAACAATATACTGATCTTCCACTCATGGGGCAACCATTAACTTTAGTCTCCAAATAAAGTTCTTAGACAACCACACAATCCTTCCACCCCTTGATTTCCAACAAACCTCAGTTTAGTCCAAGGGAAGCCTTTTCTTCATTTTGACTCTGGGTAGTCTCTCTGATTCCCTGGATCCTCCTCCCTGGTCCCAGCTCCCTCCTGAGACT
>CM053593.1:273685563-273702006 GCA_028646575.1 Pseudocheirus occidentalis
TTCATCTCCTTCCTCCTTTTGAAAGCTCGCATTTTCCTATTGAGATTTCAGTCACTCTGATTCCCTACAGTATCTGTAGTTGCTTTTAGCAACCATTGAAAACAATTTTTAAAATGAACTCGTATTTTTGAGGCTTTTTTTTTTTGCTTTTTGGAGGGCAGTTGGGGTTAAGTGACTTGCCCAAGGTCACACGGCTAGTTTTTTTTGTGTTAAGTGTCTGAGGCCGGATTTGAACTCAGGTACTCCTGACTCCAGGGCCGGTGCTCTACTCACTGCGCCACCTAGCTACCCTGAGGCTTTCATTTTCTGAAGCAAAATGCAACAGATTGACAATGAAAGAACCTGGCAAGAGTTCAACTTCTGCCACTAACTCACTGAGTTATGTTGGACAAGTCAGGACCAAAGGACAAGAAGGACCAAAAGCAGTAACATTAATATAATATTTTATATGCGTTATCTTATATGATACATATATTTACATATAAATATAACTTTATATATTATTTTTATCTATAAATCATCCATCCATTTAACCATCCATCTACCTACTATCTATCTATCTATCTATCAGGACACAGTAAAAGACATGTTTCCCAGGTTGTCCATTCATCTGAAAGTCATATGCATAATATATTTTTGGATCACTTTAATGTTCTTGGTGCATGACATGATCAAATTGTTTTGGAAGCTTATTTCCCCTTCTAGAAGGTTCTACAATGTTCCAGGGCCTTATGCAACCAATATAACGTCAATAAACAAGACCCTAACAACCATAGGAAATCCCTCTTCAACTGATGTTCTGCGATGGAGCTCATCAATCACTGTGGCAAATATGTGAACCTGTTTTATATCTTGCAGAATATTCATGAAAGGAGGAAACTGAGAAATGGCATCTCTTGTCATATATTTCAAGAAATCTGGAACAATTTAGAAATAGGGGTTATGAGAAACATTTTGTTGGAAAGAAAGCTTTTAAGGAGGTATGTTATTAAAGCAGTAAGAGAGAGATATTCAATACCTTTTTTAAAATAAACATCCCCTCAATGACATAAACGGTATATTAAATAAAGTATCTTTGAAAAAAAGATTAAAAGTTAATAGGAAATGAATTTAATCCTAAAGAATTGGTAGGTCAAAACCAAATCATTGAAATAATAGAAAATTTCATTAGAGATATTGGCAATAATGTAAAAAAAAATCAAAATGTGTGGGTTGTACACAAAGAAGCTTTTGAGGGTAAATCTATATCTCTAAACATTTCAGTACATTATTTTTGCAAATATCATAATTATTTGCATAGAGAACACCAGAGATTCTAAAAAAATTTAATTGAAAAATTACAAGTAGTAGAAGGATATGAAATAAATTCCCAGAAATAATCAATGTACATTAAAAATAGAGATAGAGAAATTCCACTTAAGATAGCCATATTTTAAGCTATATAACTATATAGAACACTTGTTGATCTATGTATAAAGATATATGTATTAACTATAAATATACAACTACAAAACAGTTGTTAAAGAAAAATATATACACAAATGCACACACACACGAATATATCTCCAAATAAGTGGGAAAATAATACTTAGTCATAGGTAAGCTAAACCAATTTAATAAAATGACAACATTACCTAAATTCATTTATGTTTTCAGTAGTATAATAATCAAACTCTCCAATGATTACTTTTTGCAGCTTTAAAAAGTAATGATGAAATTAATCTGAAAGATTAAAAAGTCAAAAATCTTAGAGGACAGAATGAAAAACTATGACAGGAGAATAGCAGTATCAGCTTTCATTATTATAAAAACAATAATTATCAACATGATTTGGTATTGCTTATCTTCTAGGGAGGTTGATCAGTAGAACAGATTGAACATACAACATATGGAAACCAATTAACCTAGTAACCTAGAAACCAAAGAAACCATCTATTGTTCATTACCATACATCATTTTACAAAAGCTAACAGGAAAAATTGAAATGTACACATTTTGTTGTTTTTCAGTTGTATCCAACTCTTCATGACCCTGTTTGAGGTTTTCTTGGCAAAGATGCAGAACTGATTTTCCATTTCTTTTTCCAGCTCATTTTACAGATGAGGCATTGAGGCAAACAGAGATAAGTGACTTGGTCAGAGTCACACAGCTAGTATCTGACTGCAGATTTTAAGTCAGGCAGATGAATATTCCTGACTCCAGCTCTGGAATAGCAAAAATGAGTTATACACCATCATCTCAAATAATACGTGAGTCAGTTATTTAAGCCTATAATATGTTAGGAACTTCATGATAAATGTTGGAGGTACAATGAAAGGCAAAAGACAGCTCCTGCTTATAAATAACTTACCTTCTAAAGGGGAAAACAAAATGCAAATGAGTATGGGCATGCAAGTGTCCAGGAAGAAACAATTAAAATATCTGCGAGCCACAATCGGAATTAGATGGTACTTAGCAGCTGTATTAGAGGTTATGGACTATGATAATCTGGAAATCAAAGGTGCTAAAACTATAATGAAGAATCACCTACTTTGTGAAATTAAGCATAATACTCCAAGGGTGGGGGAGGGGATGATTGTCATTCAATGAAATAGGGGGTTTTCAAGCTTTCAAAAGGAGAATCCAGAATTGAACAAAATATTGCTCTTCAACATCAAGACCCAAAAGTAGCCTAAAAGATAAAAAAGGTAAAAGAAACTATAAGTGATTGAATGGACCTAAACTGTTTACATCCCTACATGGAAAGTTAGTACTTGTAATTCTTAAAAATTGTACCACTAATAGTATAGATAGAAGATAGAAGGAATATACATAGATGGTATGGATATAAGATGAATTTGTAGGAATGACACAGAACAATTAAGGGATGAGAAAGAGTAGTACACTGGATGCAGGACTAGAGAGGTACAGTGAAGTAAATTATTTCACCTGAAATGCATGAAAAATCTATTACATCTGAGGGAAAGATGGGAGAGGGGAGTGAAGGGCATCATTTGAACCTTACTCTCATCACTAGTGACTCAAAGAGTGAATATTGTAACACAAATAATTGAATACAGAGATCTATCTTAATGGGGAGGAAAGGAGGAGATTAAGTCAAGGCAGGGATGTGGAACTGATGGAAAAGAGTACATAATGGGGTAGGTGGTAGACAGAAGGAAAACATTGTCAAGTAAGTAAAGGGTGAGAGGAGAGAAAGGACAAACAGAAGGAAGAATAGAATGGAGAGATATACACAGAAATCATAATTGTGAGTTTAAATGGGATGAAATACCACATAAAACAGAAGCAGAGAGAAGAGTAGTCCTAAAACCAGAATGCTGTATAATATATTGTTTACAAGAAGCACACTTGAAACAGAGAGACACACATAGAATAAAGGTAAGGTGCTAGTGCAGACTCTATTATACTTTGACTGAAGTTAAAAAAAACAGAAGTAGGAAATCTGATGTCATTCAAAGCAAAAGCAAAAATAGATCTAATTAAGAGAGATAAAGGAGACTATATCTTGCTAAAAGATATGATATCAAAGTAATATCAGTACTAAATGTTTATATATACATATAAATATAACATAAATACACACACATAAATATATGTATATGTACATGTATGTACATGCATTTGTACATATACATAAATATATGTGTGTATATATGTATGTATATGTGTGTATATACACACATGCACCAAATTGAATGACATCCATATTTTTAAAGGAAAAGCTTAGTGAACAACAGGTTCATGACCAAACAAGAGTTAGATAACATTATAACATATAAAATAAGTACTTTTGATTATATTAAACTAAAATCTTTTGCACAAAAATATGAATGCAATCAAGATTAGAAGGAAAGCAGAAAGCTGGGAAATAGTCTTTACTGCAAATGTCTCTGATAAAAGCCTCATTTCTCAAATATGTAAAGAACTGAGTCAAATGTTTAAGAATACAAACCATTCACCAATTGATAAATGATCAGAGGGTATGAACAGGTAGTTTTCAGATGAAGAAATCAAAGCTATATATAGGCCTATAAAGAAGTTCTCTAAATAACTTTTATTAGAGAAATGCAGAGGTGGTTAGTTGGCTCAGTGAATAGCCCTGGAGTCAGGAGGACCTGAGTTCAAATCTGGCCTCAGACACTAAACACTTAACTTACCATATGACCTTGGGCAAGTCACTTAATCCCATTTGCCCTGCATTCCCCTCTCCAAAAAGCAATAAATAAATAAATAAATAAACAAACAAAGAAACAAATAAATAAATAAATGAAATTAGAAAAATGCAAATAAAACAACTCTGAGATACCACCTCATACCTATCAAATTAGCTAATATGACAAAAAAAGGAAAATGATATATGTTAGAGAGAATGTGGGAAAATTAGGACACTAATGCACTGTTAGTGGAGTTATCAACTGATCCAAACATTCTGAAAAGCAATTTGGAACTGTGCCCAAAGACAACCAAACTGTGCATCTCCTTTGATTTAGCAATACCACTACTATGTCTGTATCCCAAAGAGATCATAAAAGAGAAAAGGATCTAATTTGCAAAAAAAATATTAATAGCAGTTCTTTTAGTGGTGGCAAAATGTTGGTAACTGAAGAAATGCCTATCAATTTGGGAAAGGCTGAATCAAAGGTGGTATATGAATGCAATGGAATACTTCTGTGCATGAAGAAATGATGAATAGGCAGATTTCAGAAAAACCTGGAAAGACTTGTACAAACTGATGTACAGTTGAAATAAGCAGGACCAGGAAAACATTGAATACAGTTTCAGCAACATTGCGTGATGATTGACTATGAATGACTCAGCTCTTCTCAGCAACACAATGATCCAAGACAAGTATAAGGGACTGACAAAGGAAAATAATATCCACATCCAGAGATAGAATTGATGGACTTTCAATGCAGATTGAAGCATACATTTTTCACTTACTTTATTCTTTTTCACATTTTTTTCTTTTGATCTGTTTGTTCTTTCACAACTTTGACTATGTATAACATATCAAATTGCCTACTGTTTTAGGAAAAGGGGAGGGAAAAAGGGAAGGAGAAAAATGTGGAACCCAATATCTTATAAAAATTAATGCCAAAAATTGTTCTGAAATGAAATTGGGGAAAAAATAAATACTATTGAAAAAACAAGCATGATCGAAAAAGCTATATACAAGACAATTTGTGGACAATTGCCAGAGAGAAGACATTAGCATTCAGTGGGAATTTGGAAAGACTTCTTGTAGAACAATATGATTTTGGCTGGAATTTGAAAGAATGCAGGGAATCCATGAATTGCAGATGAAGGAGAAAACTGTAGGCATGAAGGGAAGTAAAATATGCATGCAGTTAAGAGATGCAGCATGTCTTATCTGAAGAACTTCAAGGAGGTCAGAGTGACTATATGAGGTGTATATGTGTGTGTGTGTGTATACATACATATATATATTCCAAATAAATACATCATTTAAATAAAAGTTCACAAATATTTAATTTAGAGGAGCAAAGAAGAAATTACAGTTTGTATTTATGGGTAGGTGAAGAGTTAGTGACTAAACAAGGGATCTCTATGTATCATCAAAGAAAATAAAATAGACAATTTTGGTTACATAAAGTTAAAAGTTCTTGCATCATCAAATCCAATAAAATCTCTAGGTAATTTGACATTATAAGGCAGACAACATTAGAAAGTGTAGCGAGTTACTTCAGTGAATAGAGTGCCAAGCTTAAAGTTAGGAGACTCATCTCCTTGGGTTGAAATCTGGCCTTAGACATTTGTTAGTTTTGTGTCTTTGAGCAAGTTTCTTAACCCTGATTCAGTTTCTCACCTGTAAAAATGACCTGAACAAGGAAATGGTAAACCACTCCAGTATTTTTGTCAAGAAAACCCCAAATGGTGTCCTGAACAGTCAAACATGACTGGAACAACTGAAAAACAAAATGAGCATCATTAGGAAAACTATTAATGGGAAAGAATCATTGCAGCGAAGTTTCTCTCAAAGTATCATTTCCAAGAACTGATTAAAATGTGCAGGAATAGGTCATTTCTGAATTGGTAAATGGTCAGAGGTTATCAACAGCCAGTTATCGAAGGAAGAAATGAAAGTTGTCAATAGACATATTAAAAAGCTCTGATTCGGTAATAATTAGAGAAATACAAGTTAAAATAAGTCTAAGGTTACACCTCATACCTATCAAATTGACGAAGTTGACAAAAAGGTAGTAAACAGGTTATAGGAAAATAGGCCCATTGATTGACTCTTGGTGGAACTGTGATTTGATTTAGACAATTTGGAAAGCAATTTGAGATTATATCCTCAAATTTACTAAATGGTGCATACTTGCTGACACAGAAATAACAATGATAGGTCTAGAAATCAAAGAAAGAGGAAAATGGACCCATATGTATAAACATTTATTACATCTCTGTTGTATTAAAAAACTGGGAACTAAGGAGTGATCATTAATTGGGAAATGACTAAACAAAATATGGTTTATCAATGACATGTCATAAGAAATGTAGAAAAGTAGTTTCAGAAAAACTTGGGAAGACTTGCACAAATGAGTACATAATGAAGTAAAAAGAACATGGGCAACAATTCTTGCAATAACAACTGTTAGGTGGCACAGTGAATGGAGCACTAGCCCTGGAGTCAGGAGGACCTGAGTTCAAATAAGGCCTCAGACATTTAACACTTACTAGTTGTGTGACCTTGGGTGAATCACTTAATCCTGACTTCCTATTGCCCTGACTTTCCCATCTCCAAAGAAAGAAAAAGAAAAAAAAAACTGCTGTGTGAGACAATTAAAAAGAAAAACTTAGAATTTTTCTCCTCAATGCATTGATCAGCCATAATTCCAGAGTATTGATATGACTGCTTCCATTTTTTAATAGGAATCATTCACTGTTATTAATAACCTAGGATATGGAAAGGGTGTTTCTTGAGCTTTTTCATCTTCTCTTCTAGGAAAGAGATCAACATTTACTTGGAACATAGCAATCATTTGATGAACAAAACAGAAGCTCCATAAATTCCTTTTTAGTTGAAATCCTCAGGCTTAAAAAACTCTATATGTTTATATTTCACCTCATCACTGCTTAATTTAAGTCTTTATAATATTTTCTCAGTGCTTAGTAATTTTAGTCACTCCATACTTCATTTCCTTTCTTTCACAAATCATTTCTTTCTTTCACCAATTTCTTTAATCTTTTGTTTACTTTTTTATTTACCCTACTATATCTGACCAGTTTCTTCTTCTTCTTCTTCTTCTTCTTCTTCTTCTTCTTCTTCTTCTTCTTCTTCTTCTTTTTCTTCTTCTTCTTCTTTCCTCTCCTCCTCCTCCCCCTCCTCCTTCTCCTTCTATCTTTTTAAAATCTTTTCCTTCCTTGCTGCTGAGGCAGCCAGGTAGCACAATGCTGGTACTGGACTCAGAAAGACTTAGTTCAAATGTGACCTCAGATACTTACTAGTGATACTGAACAATTTACTTAACGTATGTCTACTTCAGTTTCTTCAGTTGTAAAATGGAGATAATAATAACATTTACCTGATAGGGTTTCTATGAAGATCAAATGAGACAATACTTGTAAAGTACGTATCACATGTCAAGTCTTGAAGTAAATCATAGCCATGAGTTGAGGAATAAAGGATCTTTAATTGAAATAATGGAGTAGCAAACCTGCCACCCTAGGAGATGCCTAAAGGATTCCCAAACTAAAGAGACCCAGGACATTTTTTTATAGTTTTAGGAGATGAGGAGGAGGATAAAGGGGGAGGAGGGAGCCTGGGGTAGCAAGGCTTGGTCATGGGCTCCCAGCCACCTTCAGCACTCCTAACAAGGATAACTATTTCAATCTTGCTGTTTTTTCTTTCATGCCATGCATCCCAATGGATGGGAACAAGGACATCAGAGGCTTATATCCAGTTTGAGTGGGTTCTCGCAGGAGGCAAGATCTCAGAATGAGAGTTAAGATCTGATGCATCACAGCCTAGTTGATGCTATTTTGTTGGGAATGCTACTGACATTCTGACATTGGTAGAATCATTCAGGGAGTGGCAGGTAATATTTGGTATTAATATTCTGTCATATTAACAATTATCTTTATTTTTACTACATAGTAACAGGTATGTGACAGGCATATGATAAATGCATGTTTTCCTTCCCCTTCAGATTGAAAACCTCTTTTACTTTATATTGAGTTCTTTCATTTGTTGCCAAGTTCTCAAAACACAACCTTTGGCCTTCTTCATAGGTCAACAATTCCTCAAAATTACCTCTGGATTTATTTATTCAACATCTTAAATCTCTTTCTCCCTACCCCTCCTTCTTCTATTGCAGCTTTCAAACAGAATCTAGAAATAGAATCTGGATATAAAAATTGTTTATCTTCAAATTTTCTTCAGTTCTTCCCAAATCCTCTCTATTTGTCTTTCTCCAAATAGTCTCCAAATCTCCGAATTTCTTCATAACTGCAAACCCTTCCAAATTATTTTCATAATTTCCTTCTTATTTAGAAAACAGTCCTTCTCTACTCTCCTGTTTTTTCCATAACCTTTTCCAGGATGTGAGAAGTAGAATTGGCTATTGTCTATTGTTTAGACAATAGTCATTCTTCATCCTCTTTCTCAGTCTAGCATTTAGTTAACAAGCATTTATTAAGCACTTATTATTTGTTAGGCACTGTACTAAGAACTGGAAATACAAATACAAGCAACAAGAATGATAGTCCTTACCCTCTAGGAGCTTATCATAGCGGGAAAGATAACATGAAAGGAAGCTGAAGGATGGAGGGAGGGTGGAGAAGTTCAAAAGAGTGCTGGCTGGTGGGAAATAAAGAGAAAGTGTGATAACTAGGTGGCACATGGGATAGAGTGCTGAGCCTGGATTCAGAAAGACTCATCTCCCTGAGTTCAAGTCTGGCCTCAGACACTTACTAGTTGTGTGATCCTGGGCAAGTCACTTAATTCCATTTGCCTCAGTTTCTTCATATGTAAAAAGAGCTGAAGAAGAAAATGGTGAACCACCTCCCTATCTTTGCCAAGAAAACCTCAAATGGGGTCAAGGATATGAGTAAACAACAATTCCTGTGAACTCTCCTTCAATGGAATTTCTGGGAGGAGCTACCCAATCAGAGGGAGAGTTTTTAGTGCCACAGGGTATTTCCAAGGTTATACACCTAAGTAATGAAGTGCTAGAGGTTTCTGGGGCAAAGAATTCATTACTTTGAAAAATAGTTCTACTTTTTACAGGTATAATTGTTTTGTTTTGTTTATATATATATATATATATATATAGTTAAAAATAAATGTGTACATATGATCGTTCAAAATACTTTGTCAAAAGTCTTCACTCAGGAAAAAAAAACTACCATTCTATTCTTCTCTTGACTTTCAATGAAAACTTTTAGTTAAAGGCTGTATGATATCTTATTAAATATTTTGCAGAAAATGTTTACCCTTTATTTAGAGGTTGTGATTAGATGATTTATGAACAACATTATTCATTCTAGGATTCTAAGCAACAACCTTGACTAGGCCTGAACATTGGCTGGGTTTTTCCTCTGAAAGTCAAACTTTGCTTTTGGATGGTAAATACTGCTACATCTTCTTGTGCAGGAGTTGCCACAACATTGGATAGAGTCGTTATGCCTACAAACACGTTAGTAAGGAGTCTTAGTTAATAAATTATGAAGAACTTTGATTTTTAAAAAGGGGAATCTGATCTGTCTAACAAGGGTAGATCCTTAGAAGGAGGAAAGGGCTGAAGCAATGGTATCCTGCATCCAGGACTGGAAAATATTTTTTAAGGAAAAAGTCTATAAAGACTAGTCTTCTCTATCCTGGTCCAAAGTTATTCATGCATAAAACCAAGGGCAATAAAATGGTATGCTCAGTAAAGCTTCAGTAGTCTTAATAGGACATAAGGCAAATGGATACATAGAATCCTCAATAGTGTTTAATATTATCTAGGAGCTTTATATTCCTATATAATATATAATAATATATTCCTATATAATATAATAATAATATAAAATATTATATTATTTTATTATTGTTCATTCATTTCAGTTACTTCTGACTCTTTGTGATCCCATTTGGGGTCTACTTGGCAAAGTTATTGGAGTACTTTGCCATTTCCTTCTCCAGTTCATTTTACAGATGAGGAAACTGAGGCAAACAGGGTTAAGTTACTTTCTCAGAATCTCTTAGCTAGTAGGTATTTGAGGCTGGATTTTAACTGAGGTCTTCCTAACTCTAGGCCTAGCATTCTATCCATTGTACCACATAACTGCCACATTAGTTAGCCAAAAGACATGATTACATCCTATTTTTCTTTATACATATGAGAGCAATTTTTCATATATTTGAAGATGAAATATAGTAGTATAATATCATTTATTTCATTCATTTTTTTCTACAAGTTACTTTTTCTTAACTCTGAAAACATTCTGTTCTCTAAGTACCTGGCTAGTAGAGTGATTAATTTAGTTTAAAAGTTGGCAGTTCATAATGCTGGAGTTCACCTTAAAGAATATGGAAAATAGTAATAACTTCTCTATGATTGTTAGTGGCTATAAATATCTTATACAAATACTAAGCCCTTCCCCCCAGTCTCCTTTAAAAAATCTCTTTGGGATATAAACCTAGTAGTGGGATTGCTGGATCAAAGGGTACACACAGTTTTATAATCCTTTGGGCATAGTTTCAAATTGCTCCCCAGAATGGCTGGATCAGCTAACAGTTCCAACAACAGTGCATTACTTTCCCAATTTTTCCACATTCCCTTCAACATGTATCATTTTCCTTTTCTGTCATATTAACAAATCTGAGAGGTGTGAGGTGGTACCTCAGAGTTGTTTGAATTTGCATTTCTCTAATCAGTAGTTATTTATAGCATTTTTTTCATATACCTATAGAAAGCTTTGGTTTCTTTGTCTGATAACTGCCTGTTCATGTACTTTGACCATTTATCAATGGGATAATGATTTTTATTTATATAAATTTGATTCAGTTCTCTATATATTTGAGACATGAGACTCTTATCAAAGAAATTTGCTGTAAACATTTCCCCAACTTTCTGCTTTCCTTTTATTCTTGACCGTATTGGTTTTGACTGTTCAAAAACTTTTCAATTTAATTTTATGAAAACCATCCATTTCAATTCTTGCAATGATCTCCATCTCTTGTTTGGTCATAAATTCACTTATCCCTAGATCTGATGGGTAATTATTCTATGTCCTTCTAATTTGCTTATGGTAACACACTTTATGTCTAAATCTTACACTAATTTTGACCTCATCTTATTATAGACATTGTAAACATTTAGTAAATTCTTGTTGCGTTGAAATGAGATCTTACCATATAGTACATTCCTGTTATAACATTTCTGAACAGGACTTTGTTCAGCTTTTACTTGTATATCTGTAGATGGAAACCTCATTACATCACAAGGGTGACAATTCTGTTTTTGAGGCTTGTAATTTTAAATGAGCAGCTACCTGCTGCTATTCACTCAGTGAATAGAGCATCAGGCCTGGAGTGAGGAAGATTCATTTTTTAAAAAATGCGAATCTAGCTTTAGATTCTTACTAGCTGTGTGACCTTAAGAAAGTCACTTAATCCTATCTGCCTCAGTTCTGCATCTGTAAAATGAGCCAGACAAGAAAATGGAAAATCATTCCAGTATCTTTGTCAAAATAACTCACATGGGGTCATGAAGAGTCATGTACAACTGAAATGACTGAACAATAACATTAATTGTTACAACACATTCCATTATACAAAACTGAAACCTACCTTTTTGTGGCTTTTAACCATTAGTACTATACCATTCTTCTTACTTCAAGCAGAATCTAAACCTTAGATCATAATCTTGGAAAGAAATACAATTAGCATTGTCTTCTGTGCTTTGTGAAGATTGAAAAAATCATTTTTTGTAATAAATAGGTTTATCAGTTTTTTATGTCAATTGGTGACAGATCTTTTGTATCCTGTAGTTTTTCTTTGTTTCACTCTGTGTGGTGCTTTTATAGCTGTTTTGCTTTGGTTCTGTGATTTCCATTGTGTGGGGAACTGGCAGGTGAAACATTACCCTCACTGGTACAACTTGTTATCTTGTGTTTAAATTATATTCATGGGGAAGCTAGGTGATGCAGTGAATAGAGCATTGGCCCTGCAGTCAGGAGAACCTGAGTTTAAATCCAGCCTAAGACACTTAACATTTACTAGTCATGTGACCTTGAGCAAGTCACTTAACCTCAATTGCCCTGCCTTCCCCCCTGCAAAAAAAAGTAAAAAATAAATTAAAAAATAAATTATGTTCAAAGAGCCCTGAAATCAGGAAGAACTGAGTTCAAATGTGGCCTCAGCCAATTACTAGCTGCATGTACCTGGACAAGTCACTAAACTGATCCCCTCCCTGCCAAAAAACGAGTTTATTGGGTCCTGAGATGTTAAGTGACTTCTTCATGGCCACACAGCTTACCTGCATCAAAAGTAGAAATTAAACTGAGATCCTCCCAACTTTAAAGCTGACTCTCTATCCAGTATCCCATGATGGCTCATCTCGCGCTCAATTTTTGACAGCTAAATGCAAGACTATATATATATTACGCTTTGATTGTATCTTTTTGCTTTCAGGCCATTTTTCTACTCTGTCAAGGTCTTTTTTAATTCTGGTTGTTACATTCAGTATATTAGCTAGTCCTCTCAGCTTTATGACATCTGCACATGTGATAAGAATGCCGTCATCCAAGATGCCCATGCATTCATTAAAATGCCCAGATGAGCCTGAGTGAATAAATCAGTATAATTAATCATTGCTATTTGAAAAATAACTTAAAGCGAATGTTTTACTGACGTTGGCTCAGTGGCCTCATCCACATTTTCAGAGAATAGTAGTTCTCTCTGGCTTCACCTTATCAAGCATGAAAATGGTTAGGTCTAAGGTACTTTTGAGTTCTATCAATAAAGAGATAAGCAGGAATATGAATAATGAGGCCCTAGAAGGGTGGTTCTCAACCTTCCTAATGCCGAGACCCTATAATCCTGTGTGGGCTTATCTGCATGTGGGTGGACCTGCCTGGAGACAGATAGAGCAGCAATGTCTCAGTTCCTAAGACCATTGGAAATATGTGTTTTCTGAAGGTCTTAGGTGACCCCTTTGACCCCTGTGAAAGGGTCGTTTGACCCCCAAAGGGGTCGCAGCCCACAGGTTGAGAACCACTGCCCTAAGAACATGACTGCTTTACCAGAATTGAAGTGATACTGTGCAATTGAGCCCCAATGTGTTGGACACATGAAAGCAAGATGAATTAAAACAAATACTCAATGGTTTCCCTCTGTGCTGGCCTTAAATGAAGTTCTTGTAACTAAAGAGTATGAAAAATTACAAAGACAAGTTTCAATGACAAAATTCTATGGATGCAGCATAGATATGGAATTGGGGGAAGTAGCAGACCAACGTAGGATGCAGCTGTCACAATTGGGCTGGCTTGTTTTTGGAAAAAACTCCATGGGCTGCTTTCCAGGTGACAAGGCCAATGTCAAAAGTGACAAATGGCTGCAGCTGCAAACGTAGGACAGTCTCAGTGTATATAGCATAGAAAAGGCTTCTTGTCTCCTCAGTCATAGACTATGCCCAACAACAAAATCAGCATTGACTTCTGGGCCTTTGAAAAGTAGGGATGAAAAACACTAATTTGGAAGAAAACCAGTCTGAAGTCATGAAAAGTGTAAATAATAGAATAAAAAAAATACAGTTCTATTGCTTTCAGGCATTTCACAGTAATTCCAGTTAAGATAACAAATAGTTGCCAAGGTTATATCCTGTCAGAGATCTGATCAAATGACCACAAAAACAAAATTATTTTTAATGCTCTAATAATTTGTGTACAGATAGTCCTTGTAAAAATTATCTTTTACATTAGGTTAATTCCCCTTCCTTTCTGTTCATATAATCTGAATAGTTACAGTTTATTAATTTCTTTACTGAGTTTTCTCCATGAGAAAAATATGGTAAAACATATTGATTTAAGTTGGTGATTCTTCTTAATTTTATTTCTTGCATTTCTTCTTTTTTGTCTGTTGATTTTTCCTTTGGAAACTATGCGTCTTTATCTCCCTCAGATTTAAAGTACCTGACGTCTCATGGCCTGATACCACTTCAGATCAGCACGGTAGCTTTGACCATGTTTCAGTTTTGAATTTGTCTCCCTTTAGGCAGGTTGGCAGGCCTCTGCTCACCCTAAAGTGGGTTATCCTAATGATTCAAGACTCAGTAGAGATAGGTGTTGTGTTTTAGTCCTAGTGTAGCTCACAATTCCTAAACTCAAGCAATCCACCAGTATCAGTCTCCCCAGAAGCAAGGATTACAGATGAGTCACTATGACTGATATGTCTTTTCAAGTTCTTTAGAAGCTTTCTCTACTTGTTCATCTAATGTGATAGATATTGGTTCCCAAATTACAATTATTTCTATAGTTGAACTTTTGCAAATATTTATCATGAGTGCTACAATGCAAGATTACTAAACATGCTCCCCATAAAAAGACCTTTCTGTTCCTCTTAGAATGACATCGACACAGATTGATTCCATTAACTCCATCCCAGAGGGTGTGCAGCTTCTTTACGAAATACATACAGATAAATAAGGACATGAATAACACATGATGAGACTTTGCATGGTCTCCACCAGCAGAGGGAGTAACTGAATCTTTCAAGTAGCAAATTAATATAATACATGAATTTATCTTTAATTTGTAGGTGCTAGTATGATTTCCATTTTTCAATTGAGGAAAATGAAGGAAAGACAGGTTAAATAACTTGACTAGGGTCACAGAGCTAGTGCATACCTGAAGCAGAATTTGAACTCAGGACTTCCTGAAGCCAAGTTCAGGAGTCAATGCGACCATATGTATGCATTCTGCTACTTAAGTGCATCAATGAACCAGAAGTCTTGATTAATTTTAAGCTATTAAAGGTTGAAAATATATGCATATGTGGTGATAAATGCATATATGCATTTCTATGCACTTATATCTTCTTGTGTAATATGAGCTCTTAAATGGAAGAGAGATATCTTGGGGCAGAGCTAAGATGGCAGAAAGGAAGCAGTAGCTTTTCCAAGATCCTCCAACAATTCCGTTGCTAAAAGCTAAAAAGTAAATTTAAACAGATATAAGAGTGATAGAACCCATTGGGAGACAGAGCATAAGAGATTCCGAGCCTGAGTTGAGAGGGGGGCAGAGCCAAAATGGCGGCGTAGAAGCAGCAAGGATCTGCAGCTCCCATACGGCCACTCAAAATACCCATAAAATATGACCCCAGATAAATTCTAGGACTCTCAAACCCACAAAAATACAGAAAACACATCTCTCGCTGAAGGCAGCTCAGCTCATCATGGCAGGCCGGGAGCCGAGGCCAGCCCAGCCTGAAAAGGAAACACGACCAGGCTTCAGGGTGGTCAAGAGCAGCTGAGCCTCCCAAGCTGCAGCTGAGTGTACTCCAGGGAGCAGATCTATAACACCTGGAGGGATTTTCACATCCAGCAAGCCAGAATTACAGGTCAGTGAAAGTGGAACTTTGAAACTTAATTTGGGGGAGGAAAAGCAGTTCAGCCAATCTGCTCCCAGGGCAAAGAAGCAGTGGGGGAAGGGCAGGAACTGACTTAACTGGGGCTGCCGCAACTCAGCTGATTCAGAGCCCCTGACCTGTGGACCCCGCGGAGGGGGGGGAGGGTGAATCAATTGATCAGGGTCAAATGCTCTTGCTGTGAGCAGCGTGGATACAGATCATGATCTTGGGTGGTGGTCCTGGGATGCGCTCTCAGCAAGACAAAACAGTGGGGGGGGGGCTGCAACACTCCCCTAATAGCTCTGGCATCTGGGAAAACTCCAGTGATTTGGAACAGAGCTTTCCCCACTGGAGGCAGAGTTCCACAAATCTGAAAAAAAAAACCCAACCAATTAATTGACTGGCCAATATGAGGAAGAGGAAGCAAAATAGGAACAGCAATAAAACTCTACAATCCCTTTTTATGGACAAAAAGGAGCAAAGCATGGAACGGGAGGAAGACAACACAGTCAAAACTCCCACACCAAATGCTTCCAAGATACTTGAAGAATGCCTAGAAGCTATATAAAAACTGAAAAAGGACCTTGAAAACCAAATAAGAGAAGTGGAAGAAAAATTGGGAAGAGAAATGAGAATGAAAAGAGAGTCAACAACCTAACTGAAGAAAACAATACTTTAAAAAATAGATTAACTCAAATGGCAAAAAAGGCCCAGAAAGTCAATGAGGAGAAGAATACCTTAAAAAGTCGAATTTCCCAGATGGAAAAAGAATCTCAAAAGCATTCTGAAGAGAATAATTCCTTCAGAATTAGAGTGGAGCCAGTAGAAGCTAATGACTTTGTGAGAAACCAAGATACTATTAAACA
>CM053593.1:273702506-273776850 GCA_028646575.1 Pseudocheirus occidentalis
AAAAAAAAAAACAGAACTGAACAGAAAATCTGACAATCAAACACAAGAAGCATGAGAAGGTAAACACGGGAAAGAAGTCATAAGGAACTTATCAAATTTGAATTATTTACATGCCAGTATGGAAAAATGGTAATAGTAACTTATAAAACTTTTCTTAGTATTTCTTAGGTGAAGGGAATACATACATACATACATACATACATACATACATACATACATACATATATATATTTGCACACATGCACATAACATGGGACTCAAAAGAGCAAACTTACTTTATGAGAAACAGATACCTGTCAATACTGAAATTTGTATAAGTATTGTGACATTTAAAAGAGATGTACACAGAAAGAGGGTGTGGGTATAATTGAACTAATCTGATGATTTAAAAGAAAACCTATGAAGGGGAAGAAAGAGATTGTAATGGGAGAAAAGGAAAGGTAGAGGCAGAAGATGATAAATTATGTCACAAGAAGAGACATAAAAACATACTAAAGTGAGGGGTAGGAAGGAAGAAAATGAGCATCATATGATTGTTACTCTCATTGGTTATAATTTAAAAAGGGATCAATACAAATGGCTTAGTATCTAACATTAAAAGACACAAAAATTTCATAAAAATAGAGGGAAAAGAGGGAGGGAGAGGAGCAATGTATGAAATTTACTAGCATTGGTTTGCATTCAAGGAGAGAATAACATGCTCTGTTGAGAATAAAAAATATATTGTACCCTATAGGCAGTAGGAGGGTTAAGAGGGGAGCGGTGTAAGAAGGGGAGGTTAGTCAGTATGGACGTAAAGAGTAGCTAGGGGAAAGGGTAGGTAAAGTGGTGGGAACACAGGGAATACTGAGGGAGGTGGTAGTCAAAAGGAAAATTCTTAAGGAGGGGAAGGGAAAAGGAAGACATAAGATATAAACAGGAGAGGGAATAAGATGGAGAGAAATTCAGAGAAAGTAATCATAACTGTGAATGTGAATGGGATGAACTGTCCAATAAAACAGAGGAGGATAGCAGAATGGATTAAAAACCACAATCCTACAATATGCTGTCTACAGAAAACACATTTGAAACAAGTGGATACACACAGGGTAAAGGTAAAAGGATGGAGTGGAATATATAATGCTTCAGCTAAAGTAAAGAAAGCAAGGGTAGCAATCTTTATCTCAGATAAAGCAAAAGCTTAAATAGATCTAATCAAAATAGTTAAGGAAGGAAACTACATCCTGCTAAAAGGCACCACTGAGAATGAAGCAATATCATTACTTAACATACATGCACCAAGTGGTATAGCATACAAATTCCTAGAGGAAAAGTCAAGGGAATTAGAGGAGGAAATAGATAGCAAAATGATACCAGTGAGGGAATGCTAGTGAGGAAATAGCAAAACAATACTCAATCTCCCCCTCTCTGAACTTGATAAATCTTACTTCACAATAAACAAGAAAGAAGTTAAGGAGGCAAATAGAATTTTAGAGAGGCTAGACCTGATAGATCTCTGGAGAAAACTGAATGGGGATATGAAGGAATATAACTTCTCAGCAGTACATGGCACATACACAAAAATAGACCATGTACTAGGGCATAAAAACCTTACAATTCAGTGCAGAAAGGCAGAAGTATTAAATGCATCATTCTCAGATCATGATGCCATAAAAATTATATGCAATGAAGGGCCATGGGAAGGTAGGCAAAAAAGTAGTTGGAAACTACATAATTTAACCTTAAAGAATGAGTGGGTCAAAGAAGAAATTATAGAAACAATAAGTAACTTCATTCAGGAGAATGACAATAATGAGACAATATACCAAAACTTGTGGGATGCAACAAAGGCAGTACCTAGGGGAAATTTTATATCCCTGAATGCATACATGAAAAAATTAGAGAAAATGGAAGTCAATGAATTGGGCATGCAATTGAAAAAGCTAGAAAAAGAACAAATTGAAAATTACAAATTAAATACTAAATTAGAAATAATGAAAACCAGAGGAGAGATGAATAAAATTGAAAGTAAGAAAACTATTGAACTTATAAATAAAACTAAGTTAGTTTTATAAAAAAAACCAATAAAATTGATACACCCTTAGTCAATATGATAAAAAAAGAAAGAAGAAAACCTAATTCTGAGTCTCAAAAATGAAAAGGGTGAATGTACCTCCGATGAAGAGGAAATTAAAACATTAATTAGGAATTATTTTGCCCAGCTGTATGCACACAAATTTGACAATCTTGGTGAAATGGATGAACATTTACAAAAATATAAGTTACCCAGATTAACTGAAGAGGAAGCAAATTGCTTAAAGAACCCCATCTCAGAAAAAGAAATTGAACAAGCTATCAGAGAACCCCCTAAGAAAAAATCCCCATGGCCAAATGGATTTTCTAGTGAATTCTATCAAACATTTAAAGATCAATTGATCCCAATATTCTACAAGCAATTTGGGAAAATTGGTGAGGAAGGAGTCCTACCAAATTATTTTTATGACCCAAATATGGTACTGATACCTAAAGCAGGGAGAGACAAAATGGATAAAGAAAATTATACACCAATCTCCCTCATTCATATAGATGCAAAAATCTTAAATAAAATAGTGGCAAAAAGAGTACAGCAATTTATCACTAGAATAACACATTTGGAACAGGATTTATTGAACATTGGATTTATTCCAGGAATGCAAGGATGGTTCAATATTAGGAAAACCATTAGTATCATTGATCATATCAGCAATAAAACTGTAAGAAACCATATGATTGTTTCAATAGATGCAGAAAAAGGCTTTGACAAAATACAACATCAATTCTTATTGAAAACACCAAAAAGTATAGGAATAAATGGAATTTTTCTTAGAATAATGGGTAACATCTACTTAAAGCCATTAGCAAGTATTATATGCAATGGGGATAAACTAGAAGCATTTCCAATAAGATCAGGGGTGAAACAAAGATGTCCACTATCACCCCTCTTATTCAATCTGGTACTAGAAATGTTAGCAGTAGCAATTAGAGAAGAAAAAGAAATCAAAGGAATCAAATTAGGCAAAGAAGAGACTAAGCTATCACTCTTTGCAGATGACATGATGATATACTTGGAGCATCCTAGAGAATCAAATAAAAAACTTCTTGAGACAATAAATAAATTTAGCAAAGTTGCTGGATATAAAATACACCCACACAAATCCTCAGCATTCCTATATATTTCCAAAGAAGTTCAACAGCAAGAGATAGTAAGAGAAACCCCATTTAAAGTTATGGTAGACATTATAAAATATTTGGGAATCTACCTGCCAAATCAAAGGCAGTACCTTTATAAACACAACTACAAAACACTTCTCATACAAATAAAATAAGATTAATTGGAAAAACTGCAACTGCTTGTGACTGGGTAGAGCTAATATAATAAAAATGACAATTTTACCTAAATTAAATTACGTATTTAGTGCCATACCAATCAATCTATCAAAAAATTACTTTATAGAACTAGAAAAATAGTGATGAAATTCATTTGGAAGAACAAAACGTCCAGAATATCAAGGCAATTAATGAAAAGAAATGTTAGGGAAGTTGCTCTAGCCATACCAGATTTTAATCTCTATTATAAAGTAGCAGTTCTCAAAACTGCCTGGTACTGGCTAAGGAATAGAGAAGTGGATCAATGGAATAGATTGGGTACAAAAGAGTCAGTAGTCAATGACTATAGTAATATACTGTTTGATAAGTCAAAAGACCCCAGTTTCTGGGTTAAGAATTCACTATTTGACAAAAACTGCTGGGAAAACTGGAATATAGTATGGTAGAAACTGGGCATAGACCATTGTCTAACACCATACACCAAAGTCAAGTCTAAATGGGTGCATGATCTAGGTATAAAGGCTGATACTGTAAATAATCTGGGGAAGCAAGGAATAGTTTGCCTGTCAGATTTATGGAGGAGGGAAGACTTTATGATCAAAGAAAAGTTGGAGAGCAGTATAGAATGCAAAATGGATAATCTTGATTACATTGAATTGAAAAGTTTCTGTACAAACAAAACTAATGTAACCAAGATTAAGAGGTAAGTGGGAAATTGGGAAAGAATATTTATAACCAGTATCTCTGATAAAGGTCTTATTTCTAAAATATATAGGAAAATAAGTAAAATTTATAAGGATACAATTCCTTCCCCAATTGATAAATGGTCAAAGGATGTGAACAGGCAATTTTTAGAGGCAGAAATTAAAGATATCTTTAAGCATATAGACAAATGCTCTAAATCACTATTGATTCGAGAAATGCAAATCAAAACAACTTTGAGGTACGACGTCTCACCAGTCAGATTGGCTAAGATGACAAAACAGGAAAAGGACAAGTGCTGGAGAGGATGTGGAAAAGTTGGAACTCTAATGCATTGTTGGTGGAGCTGCAAACTGATACAACCATTCTGGAGGGCAATCTGGAACTATGCCCAAAAGGCTGTAAATAATTGCATTCCTTTTGACCAAGTAATACCACTTTTGGGTATTATAGATATCATAGAAGTGGGAAAAGGACCCATATGTACAAAAATATTTATTTCAGCTCTCTTTATGGTGGCAAAAAACTGAACATTTAGGGGATGCCATTCAATTGGGAAATGGTTGAACAAGTTATGGTATATGAATGTAATAGAATACTATTGTGCTATAAGAAATGGGAAGGAGATTGACTTCATAATTACCTAGAGAGTTTTATGTCTTATACAAATTGATGCTAAGTGAGAAGAGCAGAACCAGGAAAAATTTGTACCATCATATATATGACAACAAACCTTGATAAAGTGGATTCTTTTCAGCAATGCACAGTTAAAAGACAACTCTACAAGTCTCAGAATGGAAGGAGATATCTACAGTCAGAGAAAGATCTAGAAAGACCAGAGTTTAAATGGAGACTGAAGCAACACATGCTATTGTTCTTTTCCATATTTGGTTTTGTTTCTTTTTTCCCATTATTTGCTCCATTGGTTACAACACTTCTACACAACCAGATTATTGTACAATGTGAAAGTGTTTTCAGATTCCATGCATGATGGTAAGCCACCATGGGGGATGGGAGGAAAAAAGGGGAGAAAATCTGAAACTCAAGTGATTCTGAAATTGAATCTTGTAAACTAAAAGTAAACAAAGAAGTCAATAAAAATTTTTTTAAAAGAGATGTCTTTATCCATTTCACATAATCTGCAGAATCATGAGCATAGTATCAAGTCCATGAACACCTTTGGCAATCTTTGAGGTTGACTTATTCTGATGTCATGACTATAGAATTCTGTAAAGATAGGAAGGGTTTACCAATGTGATAAATCAGTAAACTTCCCTGTATGGCCTTAAATGTTCCTTTGTGGGGATAAAGGTGTTCTCTGGTGAGAACTGTTTCACATGTCACCTGCTGGTAGGTAGGGAACAAGATCCAGCTCAGTTCTGGAGGTTGACACTGATATGTGAATAGCCTTACTTCCATTGTATCTACCTGAATCACCTTTTACTGCTCTGTTATTATTCAATGCAAATGTAACTCACACAGAGTGATGAAATGGGAAATTTAGAAGAAAGCTGAAACAAGAGCTATTTGCCCTTTTCCAGGGGAACTTGGCTGTTACCTCATGCTTTCAGCTTGGGAGGAAACAGAACAATGAGGATAGTGCTTGCTGAATAAGTAGAACCTTGTTGAACTGATTGTTTTTCAGTAGCACATCCCCAGAGATCCTGAGAAATAGTTTTTGACATAATTTAAGCCTATGTTCCCCCATATTATGCAATATTATAAGTCACATGAAAATTTACAAGTGGAAAATGATTTAAGAAATAGGAAAAAAATTAAATTCTAAGCCAAACTTTAACAGGGATGCTCCCTCTTGCACAATGCCCCTAAATATTGTAGAGATTTCTTGGGCTACAGTTAAGCATACAACAACCAACCAAGAATGCATTTGTAAATGAATAATTCTTTTAATTTGATCTCATAAGTCTAGCTAGCTTTCTTGATAAAGACTTTATTTGCTTACTATATGCCAGGAAATAGACCCATTGCTAGGGATACCAAAAGAAGAAAACAAGATGCTACCTATTTTCAAGAAGCTTGCATTCTAATTGGGAAAGACAAAACAAACAGAAAAACGTATGGGAATGATTTGGAATGGAAGTGAGAGACTTGTTGAGGTTTCTTAAAATAGGGCATCCCAAGGCAGGGAAGCATCAGTGATCATACATGCCTATAGTCAGGAGTCATTCTTAGAAAACCCAGGTAACTTGTGAGGAGGTAGATTTGGAAGAGAGATGGAAACTTCCAGGGAGCTGGAAGTTAACTGAGCAACATGGTTTGGACTACTCAAGATATGGCAATCAGTTACCAGTAAATGATAGCATGAGATTTCCCCCCATCTTTTTCATATTCATTTTTTTTCTTAAGGAAAACTTAGGTGTACAGACCCTTTGAAGAATTCTCTGTAGAGCCTGTAGAGTACTTCCAGCATAAGGCAGAGTTTGGCCTCTAAGCACAGTAAATGAACTGCTAAAGTGAAGTGCCTTGAGCTACTAGACCCACTTGCCACTTTGATGTATGTTCCACCAACTTGTGAGAATTGCACACACTAGATTTCAGCAAGATTCTTTCTTAAGGACTTACCAGCAGCAAAAGGAAAATATTATATTGGCATAAATAGGTTGCTCATTGACATTGGCTGTACCTCTAAAATTAATATCTTTGAATGGGAAAAATACTGACTTTTCTTTTTTTGTTATATTTCTTTCAATTCAAATAAATGATAGATCATGTCTCTTTATTTGTTGGCAAGTTGGAATGCAGAAAGAAGAGTCATGACCATCTCTGAGTTGCTGCAGGTCAATGTAAGATTTTTTTTGTGATCTCTTTTATCTCTAGGCTCAAATGAGAAAAAAATCCTGTACTTAAGGTAAAAAGTTTGTTAATATAACAGCAATATATGCTAAATTATTTTAATTTTTGTTAGTGTTTTCTTCATTTTTACCACCATCAGTTTTATTTTCACTGAGACTGTAATTCTAGAAATGTACTTACTTTACCTAAAAGTCATATCTTAGGAAAGAGTACAGATTGAAAGTTTAAACAAGATCAATTTGGTTACTGCAAATGAAAATGGAATAAAGAAAAGTTTTGTCAAGTTTGGGGTAAGATAGAGGGAACTAAACTGATCAGTCTTGTCTGCATCCTACGTCAAACATCTTGGTTCTTTCTCCAGTTTGGAATGCAATAGTTTATTCAAATGTCATTCTGACCATTTTGCTCAAAACATCTAGCATTGATAGTATTTAAGGGAATTCTGTATCTAATGGAATATGGCATTATCCCTAACACTCATCATTTATTGTGGCTATCAATTGGGATCCCGGAAAAAATAAGGTTAATCATTTTGAAATCACTGTAGGCTGGCTTAATAGATCCCCTAGTGTTTTATTCATCTTTAGGTGCTCAAGTAAGGAACATTTTCCTGATTGTGAAAAGAGATGAAATTCTATGGGCAGAGAGTCTCTAATAAAAGAAAGAGATAATGATATTAACGGCTGGCATTTCTATAGAGTGTTAAGTTTGACAAAGTGCTTTACAAATAGTGTCTAATCTTATTGTCACAATAACCTTGGGAAGTAGGTGCTATTATTATCATCATTTTAAAGATGATTAAACTCAGAGAAGCAGAGGTTAAGTGACTTGGTCAGGGTCATAACGCAAGCGTCCTAAGGTTTGATATTGGATTTGAACTCAGTGTCTAAGGTCTGAGGCTGGATTTAAACTCATGTCTATCAGATTTGTGGTTTAGTGCTCTAGCCACTGCATCATTTAGTCCCTTGTTAATATACTAAATTATAGAGTTATGAAGACTGCAGATTACACTAACTTCATATTCTCTGACCCTAAATCAATAGTTGTGTGACCAGGGAGGAATAAAAATCAAATTTGGCAAACTGGGAATTTTTGCAATGTCTGTCAGGAAGAAATGTAATAAAGTAGGAAAAAAAAATCACCTCAAGCAAGCAAACTATTCAGAATATTCTCTCCTGTGCTTATCTTGGGCATCTAGGTGGCACAGTGGATACAGTTCCAGTCTAGCCTCAGATACATACTAGGTGTGAAATGAATTCATTTCAGTTCATCTGTAAAATGACCTGGAGAAGAAAATGGAAAACCACTCCAGTATCTTTGCTAAAAAAACCCCTAATGGGGTCACAAAGAGTTGAACATGACTGAACAACAACTCAACAACAACAATGTTTATCTTATTGTTCACATTAAATTTTTGGAAAACTTCTTGGAAAATATCCTAGGGGAAAAAAAAGCAGAACAGTGAATTTTACTGAGTATGCCATTATGCTCTAGGTAACTGAAGGGAAGGGGACTCATGAACATCGAATTAGTATTGAAAACACTGAAAGCTAAAACCAGATCAATTTGGCTACTGCAAATGAAAACAGAATAAAGAAGTTTGGGGTAAGATAGAGGGAACAAAACTGATCGGCCTTGTCCGACTTCTATGTCAAATGTCTTGAGTTCAAATTCTAGTTCAGCCTTTGACATCTGTGTGACATTAGGCAAGCCACTTAATATATCCACACTTCAGTACTTTATTTCTAAAATAATTGCTTAGACCAGATAACTACTCAGGTCCATTTGGCTCTAGATCGATGATTCTGGGAAATGTAAAAAAATGTCTCACTTATTTATAGATATGCCATAATAACTTTCACATGATTCTGTTTTGTAAAATGTCTTGAATTGAAACTAATCTTTGTTTACTATTATGATTATTATGCCTACTATTATTATTAATATTACTATTATCATTAATATTATTCCTATTGGTATTATGAATGAGGAACTTTTTCAATGTGTTGTTTTGCTAACATAACCAATATTTTGCCTTGCATGCAGCAAAAGTTTAACAAATACATCTAATTAAGTTTCAAAGATCTTTGGAAACAAACAGCTTTATTATCAGAGATTTTGCATACATATTATGCTGAGAGGTAAAAAAAAAATAGTAAACTTGTCAAAATTAGGTACAGCATCTAGGGAAAAGGTCCATAATTCATTATAGTTCAGTCAACACATTTATTGAGCATCTACCACGAGCAAGGGAAAATAGCTCACAACTTGGTCTTTGAAGATGCCATCATTAAGTCTACAGGTAGCTACAATTCAGTCTATTGAATTACTTCCTGGTTACCTGATTACCAAACATCCATGAAGAGCTCCAGGGACTTTCTGATGTATTCTTGCAAGATGATGGCAACTCAGGGTCTGGAGAGCTCTTTGCTCAATTGAATCAATTCATAATGTCCTTTATGCATAGCCTTTTCCAGAAATGATTTTTCCTGCTATGGCTAAGTCATTCTGCTTTTGCTAACTGTTGAATGAGCTACAAGTCTCATTTCATTCCAGGACTGAATATAAACTACCACTGGTCCGGCCTGAATCAAGACCAGCAGAAAATACCTTCCTCATCAGACAGTTTTAGTATATTGAGCCTCCCATTAAAGATTTCTGCATGTTTGTAGTACTGGGCCATCAGTAAGTGACCTATATCTATTTTAAAAATCACTTTCCAAAGAATCGTTAGCATCAATAGTCATTATTTTTATATTTGGGCCACAGTAGATTAGCCAGACATTAAATCTCCTTCCTTGGATGATGATGGAATTTCCTTCCGTGATGAGTTATCAATGTCCTTTAGTTCCTAGTGTATAGCAATGACGATAGAGATTATCCCAACCTTTCCTTCTCCAAAAATTGTCTTCATTGACTGCTAGCCAAATTATTGTTCAATCTAAACCTCACACCTACAGTATGTTTTATTAAAAACAATTTTAAACTATTCTTCATGTAATAGGCTTTGTTACTGGCACATATCAGACATTTAATTCATAAATGCTATTTGGCTGAAATATTGGCAAATAATTATAAAGATGCAAGATACATATAAGATAGATGGAAGGTTACCTTAGAAGAGATGGCTCTAGCAACTAGGAGATTGGGGAAGCTCTTGAAAAAGATGGAGATTGTAGATGAGTCTTGATAGAAACCAGTAATTCTAATTGAGAGTGAGGATTCAATGGTGATGCTGAGATTTTGAGTCTGGTTTACAGGGAGAATGATGATGCTAGTGATAGGGATATTAGAAAAAGGAAATTATTGGGGTGGAGGGAGATAATATGTTTTGTTTTCAAGATATTGTCTAAGATGCTTCCAAGACTTTCAGTTCTAGAATCCAAAAGGAGGTTGGTGATATATGAATGGTGCTTATGAGGGAGTCTAGGGTTGTATGTATGGATATGGGATTTTTCTGCATAAAGATGAAAATCGAACCCATTGGAACTAATAAGATTACCAAAAGAGATAGTACAGCAGAAAAAAATAGGAAAGCCCAGATCAAAGCAATGGGAGATGCTGACCATTAGTGAGCCAGCAAAGACTGATGAAGAGTGTTCAGAAAGATATAAGAGAAAACGAAGAGAGGGTGGTGTATGATAGCCTAGAGTTGAAAATATATATGAAGAGAAAGTAATTGGCAGTAACAAAGGATGCACAGAGGTCATGAAGGAAGAGAATGAAGAAAATGTTATTAGATTTGGCAATTAAAATATCATTGGTAACTTTGGAGACAATATTTCAGTTGAATGATGAAGCCAGAATACAGAACACAGAGATTTAGGAAGAGAGTGAGGAAAGAAAGTGAGACATCTATTACAGACAAATTTCTCAAGAAATTTATTCATGAAAGTGGGGAGAGGAATAGGATGATATTTAGCAGTGATGAATGGATTAAGTTAGGGTTTTTTTGAAAGTTGTGGGAGACATGGTGTGTCTGTATGCATCAGGGAAGAAGCCAGAGTCACAAAGAGGTTAAAGGTGAGATACAGAAAGAGAGAAAGGGAGACAGAGACAGAGACAAGCACATAGACAGACACACAAACACATAGACACACACACAGACAGGTAGAGACAGAAAGAGAGAGTGGGAATGATAATGAGGAAGATCTGTTATAGAAGATAGGAGGTGGTCAGATTGAGGATGAGTGTAAAGGAGTTTACTTTGATGTTAGGAAGGGCTCTTTCTCCATCTAATATCAAAGTGAAGAAAGAGGTGGTGGTTGAAGATGTTTAAATTATGTGAGATGAAGAAGAAGAAAGAAGCGATAGTGGTGAATATGCTCATTATTTTTTTCCCTTTTGTTATAGTGAAATATAAGTTTAAGTCATCAGCTCAGATGATGGGGGAAAGGAACCAGAGGGCTCAAGGAAGGACAAAGTTTCAAAATCCACTGTAGAGAGTAGGATAGTAAAGCAAGTAGGGATTAAAAAAACAAGAAAAAAAAATTTAGTAATTGCAGTGGAGTCCTGGATGGGATTAGATAACACATTCATAGTGGACTCAGTTTGTACAGTTTTGTGATTTTCTTCAGTTCTGTCCAGCAGCCCATGAAGAGAAATGAGATTAATGTAGAGTCACGTAGGTAATTTTGAACACGTGAGGTTAAAATTATTTCAAATGCATAAACTGTCTTATTTTTATTCTTCTGATTTAAATTTTTTGGTTCTAACCTTAGCTGAGACAAAGTGATTATCTGACTGCAGACATAACCCAAAACTTAGCATAGTGTTTGGCCAATATTAAGAACATTTTTTTAAACTCATCAATTCCTTCATTCAAAAATTTCACTTTAAAATTCTTGCTTAGACATCTTACACTTTCTGAATTCCAGCTAAAGTAGATACTACAACTTTATCCACTCTTTTCTTGGCTATTATTCCTTGAATGGATTAATCTCTTTTCCTTAAGATCCTTATATTCTTCAGGTATCACTTCTCCATGAAACTTGTCCTTAATGTGCAGTCTTCTCAATTTTCTCATGGCATTTTGCCTGGACTCTTCCTTTATATTCACGGATGATAACCTTACATGAATAGATCTAGGAAAGATCCTAGAGATGACACAATCCAATAATTTTATTACAGAAATGAGGAAACTGAAGCCCAGGTGATTTGATCAAGGTCATACATCCCCAGTAAAGAGAAGAATTATGATTGAAACTCAGGTTCTGTGACTCCACATTCAGTGTCTTTCCTACTGTACCATAGTTTATTACCATTGCTTTACTCTACTTTCTGTGTGTATATGTGTGTTTATGCATTTATATATACAGCTTCCTATTCAATTTTAAGTCCTTGCCACCTAGGAAGATAGCTTATTTAAAGCTCCAACTCCTAAACCTTGCTTTGTACAGAGCAGGTAATTAATATATATTTCTTGAATTGAGTTTTACACAGAATAAAAATAACACTCCTAATTTTACAAATGAGAAATAAAAGGACATCAAGGATCTAACCTTCTAGGGAGGTTAGCTTTAAATTATGGTCATTAGTAACAATTACCATGTTCTCCAGTATTTAACCAGGTTGCTCCAGAGCCTTGTGATCTGGTCATTACATAGTCATGAATATCATTGTCATTTTCATCATCACCACCATCTGCATATTTAGTACCTTGGTTATAACTATGGTTGGTTAAGGTTTAAAAAGGGTTTTACTGATCTTTCATCTTCATTTTTTCAAACTCTTATTGATTTAAATGAATAAGTCCATGGATCTTAAATTAGGATCATCTGTTAAAATTAAAATAACCATCATGTTAAAGATAGTTTTATTTGTTTTGCTTTGAAAAAATCAATTTTTATCATATTCTCAGCTCTGTATTTTCTCCCTCTCCTTCATTCTCCCCATCCATTGAGAATGCAAGGAAAACAAAACCCATTACAAATAAGTATAGTAGTTTTAAATATGTTATAACCCCATTTTGAAGAAAACTTATCTGCAAATAACTCAACCAAACTGAGAAACCAGTAAGAACAAAATATCACTCCTTACTTGGTGTGGCTGTTTGTAAAAGCGTAAGAAGTCTGAGCCTACATGCAGATTGCTTCTCAATACTTTGTCACCTTTTCTATGTGTGTAATAAAGCAGGGTTTTTTAAAGTGAGGAAATATTTTGGTCAGATTTGCTCTTTTAATGTACAGAAACTGGTGCAAGGATTATTGCTGTCATCCTGTGTGTTACGATATTGTAGGTTACTATTATAGATCCTTAGATGATGTACCTAATACAGAAATTTAGGACTATACCTTATGGATTGCGTGTCTCCCTCTGTGTGTGTGTGTGTGTGTTTTCACATATGAGTGTAATGATAGATAAAGGAATAATTTTCTTCCTATGAACTTTTGATTAAATTATTTATTCTAAGTATGCACTAAAAGGGTTCCCAGTCTCTTCTTATATAAAATTAAAATTCCTGACTTTAGGCCTTAAGATCAAAGATCAAGTCTTCTCATGTGTTAAACCATATGAATTGGAAATACCTAGTATCAAGGCCACCAGCGCCTTTTTCTTTGGTTAACTACTGAAAGTGCATTCAGATGGACAAGGCTGATAGCCAGTGTTTGATTCAATCTGATTCCACAACCACATTATCCCTTTTGGATGAGATTAAATGAGATAACACATGTAATAGGCCTTGAAAACTTTATTGCACTATATAAATGCTATCTGTAATTTTTCCATATTATGGTACTCAGCCTGTTTGGGTTATGGAGTATGGGGATGATTACCCCAGATTAATGCAAATGACAAATACCTATGAACTGTCCTTTCCCTTCTGTTCCTTCCTCTAATCCTCTCCATTAGCATAGAATCAACTTGTAAATAAAACTCAAATCAAAACTAAGTAGATAAAGCACAAGACAATGAGACCCATGTCATGCTTTTCACCTTGAAACTTTTTAGCCTTTTTGTTCTCTTCACCCAGCAATCAAATCTCTTATCTTCTACTACATACTTTCCACACCACACTTCTGTACCATCAGGCCGGGCCTCGGCCTATGATAAAACCATTCCTACACAAGTAGTTTTATATACGAGTCAGGGCTCTCAAATGACACTGGAAAATTTCAGTGTGATCAACAATGTCAGTGTGTGCAAATCTCCAGGGAAAGAAAGTGTCATAAAATTTTCAATCTCAATAGGAAAAGGACCTTAGAGGTCACTTGATTTCATTGTACAGCTGAGGAAACTGAGGCCCAGAGAAGTTAAGTGACTTGAACAAGGACATACATGGGGGAATACTTTATGTCACTTGACACCACATGAAATGTATTTTAACTAGCTTTGAAGAAAAGCAAATCCACCTTGGTTTGAAACAGAACTTGAACTTTGACCCATGCTACTCAATACATGTTTACTTACTTGTTAATGTCTGGACACTCAAACAGATATGGACAATGCAGCTATGGAGATAGATGATAGATGGGATAGGTTAGATGGACAGAAAGGCAGACAGACAGACAGATGAAATATATTTACTTCTGCTTAAAACCAAGATGGAATTACTTAAAGTCAGTTAAACTTCATTTCACACAACAAGAAGAAAAAAGTAGAGGGCATTCTGTTCTTTATTATTCACTGTAACGCCTGATTCTCTGCCCCACCAGCACCCATCTTCTAATCTGCTGATAAATTTCTCTATTTGCCTAAAGGCCCTTGTTATATCTTATCTCAGTCATAAGTAACATTTTTCCCATCTGGAAAAAGCTTCAAAAAACATGCATGGAAAAAGTTTTACCAAAAGTAAACCAAACTATTTTTTTTTAAGATAAATTCAGTTGGAGGAGGAGGTAGAAACATCAGAATACTAAAACTCATGTGCAGAGGCCACGTGATGCATGGGGAGTCTGTTCATTGTGGCAACAGAGTTGGCTGTTTGGTTTATGGGGCAGAAAATCTGAGGGAAGAAGAAAAGGGTGTCATCTGATAGTTTCTTATTTTAACTAACAATTTTTGTTAATTAGTTGTTAATCCCAGTTTCTTTTGCTAAAGAAATGCATGTTATATCAGCACCATAGGAAACCCCTGCTCCCCTCAACTCTCCTAGTCTTTTTATAGTTGTGGTGGTTATCTTATTTTATTCTTTATTTTAAAAAAAATTACAGGGAAACCATGCTCTTTGCCTTCTACCACTGAAGTTTGCTTTGTTTTGTTTTTGGGAAGCGGTTAAATTAGGCAGGATAGAGAATGCTCAGTGAGGAAACTCCCTCTTGCAATGCCTATTGGGAGCTGTTCTAGATTATACTCTTAGAGACGTGCTGGGACATTAAGCAGTTAAGCGACTTGCCCATGGTCACGTAGCTACCATGTGCTAGATGGGTGCCTTGAACATAGGTCTTTCCAAACTTCTGTCCTCTATTTGCTTTACTAAGCTGTGCTGGCTCACCTCTGCATTTCCCCCTGAATAGTGCATGATATCAAGATGTGTCTTGCCTAGGTGGAATGTTTTCCCTAGAGTTTTCTGCCAAAGTACGTTTCTTTCCCATTTCAAAACAAAAGGAGTCTCTTTAATGAAGGATTTTTTTTTGTTAATAATAGATAAAATTTATCCATATCTATAGACCTATTTAAGGCTTGCCAAGCACTTTAAAAATATTATATCATTTTTTTCTTACAACAACTTTTGGAGGTAGGTGTAAATGTTCTCCCTATTTAACAAATAAGAAAATTGAGGCACAGTGAGGTTAGATGATTTGCTCAGGATTACAGAGCTAGTCATAACTGAGACCACATGTGAAGCCACATCTTCCTGACTCCAGGTCTAGCACTCTATCCTTTATACTAACCGTGATCTTTTCTGCAACCATCTATGTACAAACACTGACAGGTCACTTCATCTTGCTAGGCTCGCTAGGCTCCAGTTTCTTCAAGTATAAAAGGACAGGGTTGGACAAAACAGCCTCTGGCCTTTCATCTAGCTTTAAGGTCCATGATTGTATAACTCTTCCTTGTTAAGAGAGAGAAAGGTGAGGAGAGACAGACATAGACACAGAGATATAGAAACAGACAGATACAGAGGCCAAAGAGACATAGAGACACAAAGAGAGACAGAAAGAGACAGAGACAGAAATGGAGGGGAGACAGAGAGAGAGACAAAGAGACAGAGACAGACAGATACAGAGACAGAGATGAAAAAGGGAGAGTAAGCACAGAGAGAAAGAGATAGACAGAGAGAGAAAGAGAGAGAGAGAGAGAGAGAGAGAGAGAGAGAGAGAGAGAGAGAAGAGACACAAAGAGACACAGAGACAGACAGACAGAGATGGAAAGGGAGAAAAGGGAGAAACGGAGAAAGAGAGAGAGAGAGAGAGAGAGAAATACAGAGACAGAGACAGAGAGAGACAGATACAGAGACAGATACAGAGACAGAGACAAACAGAGACAGAGATAAAGAGACACAGAAAGAGACAGATGGAAGAGACAGAGATCAAGACAGACAGAAAGACAAAGACAGGTAGAATTGGAAAGGGAGGAGATAGAGAGACAGAGACAGACACACATAGACAGAGAGATACAGAGACAGACATTTGAGCACACCTTCTACTTTTTGTTACCATACTCCAACAGGGCTGCTTATAACCAGGGCAGAAAGTTCTGAAATTTAGGGCCATTTCTATCCCATTTATAAAGATTTGCTTACCGCTTCCTAGATTCTGAATGGCCATTCTTGGCTTCCTGAGCTCTGCCTGTTTCTTCATACCCAACTTGAACTTTGACCCATGCTACTCAATACGTGTTTACTTGCTTGCTGTCTCTGATTACTGTGATAGGGCTTAAAAATAAAGGCATTCATTTTAAATCGCCTCTTCATATGAAGCAAAGTAGCGAATAATTCATTCCTGATTTTCTCTACTCTCCTGTTGTTATTCTGGTACTGTTTTATTAAATGATACATTTGAATTAAATTTCATTATCTTTATTTAAAATATACTCAACTCTGAAAGCCCTGAGTCTTATCTTCAATCTCAGCACAGAAACTTTAAAGTTCAGCACAGTGAATAAGAAATTCACCTTTTTTCATTTGCTTTTTTGACTAGCTCAGTCGATTAAGTGTGTTCTCCTAGTACCATCCGTGACCCCAATGCAGAGAGAGAAAATGAATTTTTGCTGTTAGCACCTTGTCCTGGTCGAGATTTGAGTTTTATTTTCACATTGCTTCTAGCCTAATTGCAGTCTTGCTGTGCTGGTGTCAGTCGGCATAGCTCAAAACCCCATTAGCATTCAGTATTTAGAGAGTAAACATAATTGCTCACTAAGCTCTAAAAATACTTCAGTCTTATGTGCTGCATGCTCTTTTGTTAAAAAATCAGGTTACTTAGGCTATCCCACAAAGTGTATATACAGACTATTCATTTTTGTCTTTCGGATTGCCTGAAACAGGGAACGCTTTTTGCCTTTGAATAACTGCATCCAAATCTATGTGGTTGAGAAAAACAGCGAAATGACTATGAAGAGGAACAGGAAAGATTAATGTCACAGTGTCAAAAAAGACAGAAAAGCCAGAATGAGAGGATGGTCAACAGGTTCAAATGCTTCATAGTACGCATTATGGATAAATATTGAGAAAAGGCCACCCAATTTAGCAATTAAGAGATACAAAACATTCCACAGTAAATGAAAATATGTAAACTTTCTTGAAAATGTCAAATGGAACCCAAGAAGAAGCAAATATGCCCTCTTTAAAGATGATATTTCCTGTTGCATCCTGGTGTGCAACCTCATAATTTCATGCCCTTCCCCATTGTTATTGCTTTATAGTTTATCCACTAACTTAAATGTCTCCCCACTCTAGTCTAGCCCCCACTTAGATGTCGAAGTAATTTTACTAAACTGTAGGTTGGAGTATGTCACACCTACTACTTATATTTACTACCTTCAGAATATATTCAATTATATATATGAGTATAAATTATACTCATATCAATTATTTTATGTATTTATGAATTAAGCCTACATATTTTATTTATAATTTTAAACTTTTATACTTAGTATTTTTATGAAGGGGAGAAGGGAAGAAAGAAAGAAAAAATCTATACAATAATTTTGCTCTATATTTGAGAGGAATAGCAAGTTGTACATAGTAGATTTGTAGTTTCATCTACAACCATCTTTTTTATTGTACTTCTTTTTGTAAATGCTTGTTTTATTCCATAAATTAAAAATAAAACTGGAAAAAATATATATAAGTATGTTATATTTATATATTGGAACATATTAAATTACATGTACTACCTTCCGAATAAAAAATAATTTTATTTGCTTTTAAAGTCCTACCTTTCAATCTTCTTATCTTCATTCCTTTCTGTATACTTTTTGATTCAGTGGCACTGGTCTTAATTGTTTCTCATATAGGATGTGTCTTCTTCCTACTCTGTTCCTATTAACCGGCTATCTCCCATGTCTGGAAGCTTGCCTCTCCTTATGTCTGATTGGTGACTCCCCTTACTTTTTTGAGATTCATTTCAAATCCTGCATCTACAGGAGAACTTTCCAGGTTCCATTCCCCTGTTAGGGTCTTCAGTCTTTGTTTATTTTCCATCATCTTTGTATATATCATTTATGTGCATAGCTGTTTGCATGTAAGTTCTTTGGGGACAGAGACATTACCCTTCATATCTCCAGCACTATGCTTGGCACATTGTAAATACTTATAAATGCATGTTAATTGATTGTTAATGGAGGCAGCGCAGTGTTTTGGAAAGTGCTCTGGATTATGAATGAGGGGAAAAGAGCTTTGTACTAGTTTGTATGATCTGAGATAAGTTGCTTTATCTTTTTAGGTCTCATTTTTCTCATTAGTGATAATAATGATAGCATTTACATTTTACTTTAAGTTTTGCAAAGAATTTGTGAATTTTATCTCCTTCTATCCTCTCAACAGCCTTGGAAAGTAAGTACTACTCTTATCTTCATTGTACAGATGAAGAAACAGGCAGACAGAGGTTAAATGTCTTGCCCACGATCATATAGCTAGGAGACGTTTGAAATTTAATTTGAACATGAGTCTTTTTTAATTGTATCAACTTTTATTCTTTATCCTATCAGCTTGTTATTCTTCAGATTTATTTGCTGCACTACCTAAATGAAAATTAAATAGTTAGACTACGTCATTTCTTTACATTCTAAAGGTGTGCAGTTTCATCACCCTTGTGTTTTGGAAAATATCTTGAAGCTTTTGGTGTGAGGTGGCATTAGCAAACAACTCATTTCTATAGATCATGGTTTTGTGCATTCTTAGCTCTTCGTATTTTTGAAGTCCTTAAAAAAGACTTTGGGTAAAAATAGTAGGGACAACCCAACGTGTTTCCTACACCAAGTAGCTTCAAGCCACTTGTAAAGCAGCCTCAAAACCCTATGATATTGTTTGTTATCCAAGATCAAGTACTGAATTGTAGCAGAAATTATAACACACAGCCTTTGATTTTGAGTCTTTAGTATGTTGCTCCATCCCTGAGAAATGTGAAGTTGATGGGAATTCCAATATGCCTCCTAGTCCAGAATTAGGACCACATGACTGTTTTTCTTTTCTTTCACATGCCTTTACTGCCTGGTGTGTTTATGTTCCCTCTCTGACTTTTCCTTTTTCTTTCATTTTTGACATGGCTGTGTGAACTGTATTTAAGCACTAAGGTGGGATTGAAGGTAAAAAGAAATCTGATCAGAGGAAACATTGGCTTTTCTATGTTTCTCCAAATCCATTTCATGGGTAACTCAGTGTAGGAAGCACATGCAATTCATTACTCTGGGAAACTCTGCCCTCAATCCATGAATTATGAAGTAAGTTACTTTTGCCAACTGACCCTTGTAAGACTGTGGGTCCAAGCTTAGTTTTTTTTTTTCTTAAGGCTTTTCTGAAGAGCAAAAGCACTTTGAAAGCTTGTAGTCTTACATTTTTAATAGGAATTATATAAAACACAACTGAGGTGCCGGTCTATTTATACAGATGCATACCTCATATGGCACTTCTGCTGGTGACTTTTAATGTTGCTAGTCTGTTACTACATAGGGATTCAATTATAATTTTTTTCTGTAAAGGAAATGTCAATTCTTTTTCAAGAATCTGAGGTATTTGGGGCTAATCAGTTTCATAATCCTATTAGGGTGGTTTCATTTGAAGGTGAAACAGTGCAATGTGCTGATGAATGAATGACCTTGACTTCTCATTTCTTACTCAGTGATTTTACTGGGTCCTTTGGAACCACTGGGGCCCTGTAAAGAACAGTCCACTGAAAGTTTGTTTTTGAAAATGAAACCTACATCAATTCGCTAAGAAATATGACCTTCAACAAGCATTCATCATATACCTGTAGTAGGCAAAACTTTTCATGAAATTTTGGAGATGTAAAGAAATATGACATAGACCTTTGACTTAAGGTGCTTAGCCACACCCACAACAACAACAGCAATAATACTAACTAAAATTTATATGGTATTAACTATGGACCAGGTACTGTGCTAAATACTTAACAAATCTTATTTGACCTTGACAATAATCCTTAGAGGGAAATGCTATTATTGTCCTTGTTTTACATATTGGGAAACTGAGGTAAACCAAGTTTAAGTGACTTGTCCAGGATCATACAGTTAGGACACGTCTGAAACCAGATTTGAACTCAGGTCTTCCTGATTCCAACCCCAGTGATCTATTCACAGTATCACCTAGGAGGATAGGACACACAGAACCATAGCACAAATTAGAATCTGATAATTGCATGTGAGAGTCACAAAAGTGTTGAGAAGGTTCAGAAATGAAAATGATCTTTCAGGTTGGGGGGAGAGGGATTTGAACCTTCCCCAGACAGTGACTCACTCTGTTACCTTGGGCAAATCACTTCACTTTTCTGGGCCTAATTTTCTTATCTGTGAAATGATGAAAGCTAGGATCTGGTAACTTGTAAGGTGGCTTCCAGCTGTATATTTATGATCTTACACTCCTATAAGCCCATGGACACCACAGTCACTCAGAAAATTTTCCAAGGATTCAGGTGGAAGGCATCAAACATTTTTCCCTCTTTCTTTGCTCTTACTGAATAACCTTTTGGAATCAAGCGAGTCACAAGAATATATTACATGGTGCACTGTTGTCAAATATTACCAATGGTTTTGTATTTGGTTCAAGCAGAACTTTTCAGAGCATACTCTTCTTAGGAAGCATGTAACAATCACCACCAAATGAGATGGTTCACCCTAATTCTCTGGGCCCAAAGTTTGCTTCTACCCCACACCAGCATATACCCAGAGCACTGCGACATTTTGCACCATTCCTATGGAACTCAGCAAATACTTGTCTGAAGTGGAATCTTTTTTTTTGTATTTGAATGCCCTCTCTCTCTACTAGGATAAGAAGCAGTGTAGTGTACTGGAAAAAAAGAATTTGGAATCAAAGGACCTGTTTATTAACCCCATTTCTGTCATGTGTTACCTACATGATCATAGACAATTCACTTACCTTTCTTGTCCTCAGTTTCTTTATCTGTAAAAGGAAGGAATTGGAGTAGTTTCTAAGCTTCTTCTAGCTCTAAATCTATGATCCTATGACTTCAGACTCCTTGAAGGCAATAGCTGTATTGAATTTATCTTTGTATTCCTCTTGGTCCTTAAAGTGACTTATGTATAGTAGGTGTTTAATAAATGGTTTGTAAAATGGATGGAGAGAAGTATGGATGGATAAGTGGATGGATGGAAGGTTGAATCAATCAATGATTCAGAAACCATTTCATCATTACTTTCTTGAAGGTTAGAGAGGAGCAAATGAAGAAAAGGGACACTTAGCTGTTTCAAATTGTATTTTTCACTTATTTTTGCAGCTAAAGTCTTGATCATTGCAGTGGCTGACATTTATTCACAGTAGTCCAAATATGGAAACCTACGTGGAATGGAAAATAGCTTAAAATCTTTAGTTGAAGTTGAGGATGTAAGGAAGCAGTCAGAGCTGACAGCTCCACCTCTGACCACTCCACATTTAGTAATCTATTTTCTGACTCTACTTCATTTCTCCTTTTCCTTTTCTATTCTCTCTCCATGGGATAACTGTCACAAGGCAAAGATGGTACTCATCAATCTGAAACACCCGGCCCCAGTCCTTATTTTATCACTTTTTTTTGGCAGAAATTGTAATGAGATGGCTCTTTCCTATCTCTATGTTGCATGTGATCCTGAATTTAGCAGCATCTTTCAATAATATTTCCTTCTGAAAATGATTATTTGTTTCTGTATTGGAACCTTTTCTCAGTTCTCTGTTTTCAGAAGTTACTTCTTCAGTATCGCTTTTGGAAAATCTTTATGCATAGCTCCTATATAAGTGAGAAAATAAAACCAAAGGCATACACACACACACACACACACACACATTGAATTTATGCATCTGTGTCTGTGTGTATATGTAGACACATATATACGTGTACAATTGTGTATATACATTTACATGCATTCCTGTGTGTGTGATTCAAAGTTAAGAAAGTAAACCTAGCACAATGGGACTGTCGGAAATGGTGTTACAGAAACCAATGAATGTAATTGCTACCCTGCTATGTCTGAAAGACTAATTCAGCTTTTAGAAATATTGTTTTGGGTTTTTTTTCCATTTCAATCAATGTTGACAGAAAACTATACTATGCACAATAACAATCAACTGCAACAGTTTGAATGGACAATTGATAAATGGGTCGAGTCAGAGGTGTCCTATACTTGATTGTGATGGTGATTTTTTTCAATTAGAGATATTGGGCTGTGGTACAATATTTTAGTAACATAGAAAACAGGTCAATAATAAAAGTGATAACTTACTAAAAATTTAAATAGCGTGTCATCAGCATTAGACTGGAGTATTCTGAACACTTTTACTTTTTACTTGATAAGCAAGTTATTTAGATATATTTCATCATAAAATATCTAGATTCTATATTCTATTGCTTAAATTTGGGGAAATTTATGCTTCTAACTAATAAATACATAGACAGAGCAACTCTGGGATCCTAGAAAATCTGTCTGTGCTTCTTTTCTGTAATCCATGTTAACTGTGTAGCCGTCGTACAGTCACTTTAACTTCTCAATGGCCCAGACAATATTAAGACAATCAGTTGCACACTAGGCGCAAATCTGCATTGGTAAAGGGTATTTCCCCACAGGAAGTTTGCTGCCAGATCTAGATTACACAAATATATGTGATAGGTGACACTCTAGGAACAAGAAGAAATACTAGGACAATTAACAAGTGATTAGGGTTCTTTTTACACCAATTATGAAGGCTAATATTTATCTTTCAGTTTCTAAGTTCTTAAATTGATTCATTTCACTATGAGTGCTGGTACATGAAAGTGCTGGGTGAACTTTGATTCTGGCTGTAAAATGCAATTTGCATGTTATAATAGGAATTTAAACAGGTTGTATTTATTGATATCACTAAGGAACGAAAGCAGAATATCACACTCAAAATATATGAAACAGCATAAACTAGTAAATAAAAACATATTAGCAAAATGTTATGGTAGATCAGATTCTGTGCCCTTTGTGGGTGAAAAGTTATAAGAATGCTCTTTTCTTTACCATATATACCATCTGTATCTCTATTTTGAAATGCAATGTAAGTGCGGCAAGCTGGAGTAATTGGTCACATTCTTTATACAGTCCTATACATTCCAAGTTCTCTAGAACCAGATGCAACTCATTTAGCCTCTCTAATACATAGTGCTCTCATTTGTAATATGATAATCTTTATGCTATTTAACTTTTAGAGTTGTTTTTAAGGAAAATATTTTATTAACCTTAAAATCCTTTATAAATGTGAGTTGGTATCATCATCATCATCATCATCATCTTCACCATTACCACCACCACTATCATGATTATTGTGCTACTGGAGAGAAGAGAATGTAATTGTATTGTTCCACAATTCATTTATTTGTTTTGAGGATTTAGGTAACTACACATGTACACCCTATATTGAATTGCTTATCTTCCCAGTGGGGGTGGGTGAGGAGGGAAAAAGGGAAAAAGTCTAGAACTCCAAGTTTAAAAAAAATGTTAAAAATTGTTTTTTACATGCAACTGGGAAATAAGGTACACAGGCACTGGGGTATAGAAATCCATCTGGCCTGCTAGAAAGTTAGGGAGGGTTGATGGGGAAGGATATAAGAGAGAACAGATTGGGGGAAGGGATATTCAGTAGGCTTGCTATTTCGGGATGGGGTGTGGGGGAAAGATGGGGAGAAAAAAGTGTAACTCAAAATTTTGGAGAAATGAATATTGAAAATAAAAAATTAATTTATTTAAAAAATTAAAAGTTTAAAGAAAGTAAATTTCCAATGGGCACTGAATATATATATATATATATAGGTAAAAGGGATTGTAAGGCCAAACACAAAACGCCTGTTTAGAAGCCCTATATATGACTTCATATTTTGATAAGATTTAAGTATCAGCTTCTTTGTAGATTTTAAGTAGTTATAAGTCAGTTATGAATCCAGTTGTGTTTATGTGAGTTGTGAGTTTTTCATGTTTAACATTTCTTTGATACGCAGCATTAAATTGCTTCTGCCATAAAAAAGGGGAGGGGGATTGTAGGCCAAATGAGTTTTGGGAACCTCTGATATAGAAGATACTTAACAAATGTTTGTTTAATTAAAATGATGGAAATATTCCTGGGCCTGAACTTGAAGACTCTGTAACTTGATAAGATTTGCCAAAAGCTTACACTCCTCTGCCACGACTTTCAAAAACCCAGGGCCACTTTCAATTTCATGATGATATACACTGGAAGGGGATTTTAGTAGGGATATCAGTGTGAGTAAAATAGTAAAGATAAAATAAACGAATTTCCACTTCTCTTCAAGAATGAGGAGAGGAAAAGGAGAATTTATCGCCTGCTATGTTCCAGGAACTGTCGAGTGCTTTTGATAAATATTTTCAAATTTCATCCTTACAACAACCCTGTGAGGTAGGTGCTGTTATTATGCTCATTTTATGGTTAAAAAATACAAAACAAAACAGTGAGGTAAATAGGTTAAGTGACTAGCCTAGGGTCACAGAAGTAGTAAGTATGTAAAACTGGATGGATCTCAGGTCTTCCTGATTCAAAGACCAGTGTGCTCTCTGTTTTACAACAAATCTAGAGTACATAGTTTTTTGTTAAAAACTGATTATATGCTATAAAATGAACTGGCATATATGTACATATATGCACATACACATGCATATGTCAATGATTAATTAATAACAATTATACATGTGTATTTATTCTGGCATAATTTCTAAATAATGACCTACAGATTACAAAAAATATTTTACATAGTCAACAAAATGATAATTCTATATGTTATGTTCTGCTCCTCTGTATCTATCTGTGGTAACCAGCCACTTAGCGAGAGTCATTTGAAGGACACAATACCTCAAACACCAAAGATTTCTCCTCCTCGGATTCTGCATCTAATCAAGACTTAACTCAAGGGCTGACTGCACAGAATTAAATGTAATATCTTTTCTCTTTTGGAGTGGGGAGGGCAGGGCAATTGGGATTAAGTGACTTGCCCAACATCACCGACATAGTTTTGTGTTAAATGTCTGAGACCATATTTGAACTCAGGTCCTCTTGATTCCAGGGCTGGTGCTCTATTCACTGTGCCACCTAGCTGCCCCAATTAAATGTATTTTGTTTTTTCTGGGGATCTAGAAACTAGAAAGAAATATTCTAACTTGCTTAAACTTACAGGCAATTTTTTTTCTAATCAAATGTCTGAGATAATAAACTAATCAGTCAAATTAAGTCAATGAGTGCACTAGGGTCTACTTGCTCTTTTTACCCTGTGATATGACACAGTTATTGTGGATAAAGTGAATAAATAAATGTGTTCTCTTGTTATTGGAAACAGCCAATCAACAAATACGTATCAAGCACCTAATAAATTCAAATTCAGCCTCTGACAGTTAGTTGTGTGACCCTGGATAAATCACTTGTAACCTTTGTTTGCCTCACTTTCTCATCTATAAAATTTAGGGGACTAATAGTGTACACCTTTCAGGGCTATTGTGAAGATAAATGAAATATAGGTGAAGAGTTTTTCTAGTCTTAAATTTATAAAATTTATTATTTATTTATTTTTGTCATGTCTTAAAACCTTTTGAATTCCAAATTTTCTTCCTTCCTCCAGTCCCTCCCCCTACCATCGAGAAGGCAAGCAATATGATATTGATTAAACATATGAAATCGGCTTTGTAAACTTTAAAGTGCTTTACAAATGCTAAGCTATTATAATTAGTTTGTGCTAGAACCTCTTCTAGGATATAAAGACAAAAGCAAAATAATGTCTATACTTGAGGAACTTACAATTCTATTTCTTATTGTTTTTTCAGTCTTATCTGACTTTCACTGTTTTAGCAAAAAAAAAAAAATGTCCTTTTCCTACCTGTATGACCAATCACTCTATAAGACTATAAATTAAAGTGTTGAATTTGGAGTCAAATATTCTGACTTCAGATCCTAGCTATACCACTTACCATACTTAGCTCTATGACCTTGGTAAAGTCACGAAACCTCATTGTTTTTCCTCATCTGTAAAATGAATTATATTAGGTTTTCTTCTGATTCTTAATCTATGTTCCCACTATTTACTGTTCTGAATTAGCAGAGGCCAATTCACAGACAGAGTTCTTACCCACACTTAGGGTTTTTTGTTTTTGTTTTTGGAGGGGGAACACTTTGTAGCCCACTTCAAGCTCTTAATGATATTAACTTAACTGCTTAACTGAATTGTCAAGATTTCTATGGGAAGTTTTTCTGTGTAAGAGTATTCAACGGTTACGTTACAACTTAAAACATACTTCAAAGTAGGTATGAACCTGACAACTCTCACCTTGAATGATTTGAAAAGGGCAGTTTGATCTCAAACAAAAAGAGGGTTCTAAAAAAACTTATTTTAAATAAATGTTTCATTGTATTTCAAGTTTCCTTTTTATTTTATTTTTTAAAAGAGGTCTTGCTTCCATATTGTAGTGCTTTCCACACAGGTAATTTGTTTCTAGGAAACTCTTCAGACTTATAAAGAAAAATATTTATGGATCTATAGCAATGTAAATAAACACTTATGGAGATAAAAATCTGAATGCACATTGAGAAGACCATTTTAACCTTGGCTTTAGAGGAACAACACAGAAAAAAAAACTTTGGCTCATGTAGCTTCCAACTAAGATTTACCTTGGCATGATGTAAAATTGATTTAGACAATCATCAGATTTTGCACAATACAGGTATTTATGTGTGTGCGTATAACATATATATACATATGTGTGTGTATGTGTATGTGTGTATACAGGTTTGTATACATACATTTATAAGCAGTCAAGTATATGTACACATATATACATGTAAACACACATACATAGTTGTGTGTATCACTTTCCCCATATTTAAGTGTTAGAAATTTGATTCCCATAAATTCCATAAATTACACTCTCAAGCACATATGCATGTGTGTGCATGTGCACTTTACCCCATAAAGTCCAGGTAGTCTTAACTTGGAAATACATACACACATGTATACACACAGAATGCATGCACACATGTGTTTAAAATTGTTATAGTTGTACCTGTTTATACATATGTGTGCACATGTAAACTTACGCCTATACATATGCATGACTATATTGCAATGTGATTATTTTCATTAGTAATCATATTTTAATTTATGCATTTAAAATATTATTCTGAGAATAGCTCCACAGGCTTAAAGAAGGTCTAAGACACAAAAAAGTTTAAAACCCCCTAGTCTAAACTATAAATTAAGACTGAAATTACTACCTTAGTGTGCCTGAGGGTATTTTAAGCACCTTCCACATTGCCACATGTGCCCTTTGTCATATCTTAGCAAACCAGGACAAAGCAAGGACATAGTTTTTGCCAGGACTTTGAAGATTTGCTTCATGGTTGTGAAAGCCATGAGGCTTTCAATTATTTTTTATGACAACCCCCCCAATGGCATTTAATTATTTTTATGACAATTTCCCACCCCTACCCCCACAGCTTTTATGCTTTCACAAGCAGTGTGCCACTTTTAGGCTGTAAACAATTGTAAATCCCTCCAGGGCCAGGCTTTATGAGACTCATTCTCATATAAGAATCCTAGATTCTTAGAAGGCTCCATCTGCTAAACTTTGTGTGGGTGACACTAATCCCAGTATCAGGTACAAAGGAATAAAATGGTTAAGAGAGAAGTCATACCTGCCACCTTCCCCAATCCAACTTAGTGATAAAGGTTAAGAAGGCTTTCTGTAGATAGTTACACATTTCCTTCGGGCTGGGTTGGAGGTCATTATTTTGAACTAATAGTTGACCTCTCTGGCTTCTCAAAGTCCATTAAGCTTAATGGTCTGAGTTAATTTGCTGTGCTATAGGCCTGAGTGGTCTTCATTATGAGCATACTTTCTGATCTTCCTCCTTCTCCCTCTCTTATGAGGTAAGAGCTGGTTTGGTTTTAATAGCTTTGTATAAAATTGCCCAGAAGAATTAACGCACATTCAGATAATGAAACAGATTCACAGAAACCTTCAACCTTCTACTATTCAGATGGGGGGAAATGATTGCCAAGCACTTGAAAAAAAAGTACAAAATATTTCCCTTTACCAGATTTATGAGCAGGAATTTTTTATGCCTAAAGTAAATACCACAAACCACTCAAGCAGTAAACATGAAGAGCACTCTCATTTTGAGTTACAGAGATAGGGGATAGGCACCAGTTACTGCTGGATTAGCTATATTAGAGGGGGTCAGGATGGGAGAGGAGCTTCCCAGGTCCATCATTTGGGAACTTGCTTTACTAGTATTTTTAACTGGTATTTTTGCTAAGTGAGTGTGAAGCTTTGATGTAGATGTGCAAGAATAAAAATGGATAGAAAGGACTCATAAGTACAAAGATATTTGTAGCAATATTTTTGTTGTTATTGTTGCATCCAAGAACTAGAAGCCAAGTATGTGTCTATCATTTGGGGAAAGCTCTTGAATAAATAAATGGTGTCACATGAATGCAATGGAATGTTATTATATTGTAAGAAAACATGATAGTTATGAAGAATTCAGAGAAACTCGAAGAGATTGGCATGAACTAATGTAGAGTAAAAGGAAGAGCAATTATTTGCTATTAGAGATTTGCTATGAAAAGGAGTGTAAATTAAAGGAAAGCTATAAAGATATAAAAAAGGGAAGAGCATGGAAGGAATGGAAGGAAAGGAGAAAAAGGGAAGAAAAGAAAAACAATAAAATATTAAGATGTACACAAAAGAAAATGTTTTAACATTTAGAGAAGGACAAAAAGAAGACTTTTGTTTCTACTTTGTTCAATTTAATATACTTTTTGTTTTTGGTATTGTTTTTGGAAACAAATTTATAAAACAAGTTCATAGTTTCATATGTGACCATTTTTGGTTTGGCACATTGGAAAGTTTCTGTGATGACTGTTAAGTTCATAATTTAAAAAGTAAAAAGAATAAAACATTGCTGTAAGCATCTTCGACATTCAATAACTTCTAAATCTATCACCATTTTACTGTGACACCCTTGATCAAAACCCCAATCACTCCCACCCAAGTCACGCATCTGGCCTTTCCTTTCAGAGCAAGGAATGACACTCTTGTGGTTTTAGTGAGATCTCGATCACTTCATAATGGATCAAGGACAACCTCTCCCATGAAGAATCAGAAATATCCATCTTTCTTAAGGTGCATACATAGTAGATTCACCAGTTTGGTTTCTATATGCTTTGCTTTGCTGTCTCCACATTCTAGCATAGCACTTTTATGGAAATAGACCTGTTTGAGCTTGCTTTTATTATGTCTTTAATTGGAAAAGGATGATAGGATCTTTAAATATTCATCCTTCTGTTTCATGAAAACTTTCTTAAAGTATAGATTTTATTTTGTTTTGTCATTTTTTGGTATATAATTCATTTTTAAAGCAATTCTTCCCTTAGGAATTGTCAGGCTGGAAATGCATTATTTCTTAGGTACCCTTAAACTGAACTTAAATGATGATGGACCACAGCTGGCATCTGTAGGCCACAATCTAAGTTCTCTTTTTATTTTTCTGCTTGCCTAGGATCTTCTACAAAACTATAGACCAGGCCCTATTTGGAATATGGAAGGGCATGAAGTGGTATCCATAAATATTCCTGCAGGTGGTGCTGTAATCTTACAAGTTTTTCTAACCTCAATAGTGACCAGCATTGGCCTCCATTGTAGCTCAGCTCTGTATTGATTTTGATCCTTAGGGTAAAAAAAAGAAAAAAAAAAGTAATGAAAGAACAGTGAAATCTGAGAAGTAGTCATTACTTTAAGAGAATGAGGAGAAATCCTGCTAAATAGCTTTGGAAATAAAAAGAGAAACAAATGCCATTAATTTTAAAGATGGTTCAAAAATCTTTACCAGCTCACCATCCTACCCAATGTAGCAAAAAGTAAATGAAAACAACAACAACAACAAATTCTTACACACAATTATGAAAAAATGGGTAAATATCATTTAAAATTCTCTTTAAAAAGATAGATTTATCTAGGGAAAGAAGTTAGTAAGTATGCCTTTTTTTAAAGGGTCTATATATCCCCATGAGAACTTAAATGATCACATTTGATCAAAGTTAGGGCTTATATCTGAGAAATCTATTGTCTCCAAGAACCCTTCCACTTTCTCAATGTACAATGTTGACCAAGTGAAGGTGGGAAACTTCACTGATTTTTAAGAGCAAGGTGGTTGTAGAAAGCTTGTTAGGTATTTGTAGCTCTTAATAGGCTACCCAGCAAATAAAAGAAATTTGAGATTTAAAGCCATATCACGCGTTTCTTTCTGTACAAAGACAAGATGCTATCATTTCTTTAACTGGTAAATTAAAACAGAAATGAAAAGGTTATCTCCATGAATCTTTAAGACATCAACTGACATAGATGATCATTCTGAATATTTTATGCTCTTGACTTTATGCAGGGGTGGGGAAACAGTGGCCTTCAGGCCACATGTGGCCCTCTAGTTCCTCAAGTGTATCTCTTTGACTAAATCCAAACTTGCAGAGCAAAATTTTGATTAAGTTGAAGGGCCTGACTTGAAGACCTTGAGGGCCATATGATGCCTTAAGGACTCAGTTCCCCTACCCCTGCTCTATGCTTTCATTTTTTCCCATTCGTAGTCGCAATAACTTTTGAAATTGTTTCCTTTTGGACTCCGTTGAGATATGGTGTGACAATCTTAATAATAAGGCTGGGCCATGTTCATTTTGCCACCAGAGTTATCATAGCTGATTCACTATCTAAATGTAGGATGAAATTTTCATCAGAAGCATTGCTCTTCTTTTAGACTTTTCCAAGTTGTCTGAGACCTCTTCAGAGTAGTGATGCATAGCTTTCATTCTCTTCTCTTCCTTCTGCCCTCTTTAATTAAGTTTGGTGTCTGTTTCCATAGACAAACACATGTGATAATGATAAAGAATTGTCTTTCATCAAGTAGACGTGAAAAAATATTCCCAGATTGATGGTTTTAATGTATAGTAATTATTCAGAAAATTTCAAAGGATAAAGAAGGAAATACTGGATGGTTCTTCTATCTCTAGCAGAGGGGCCTTGATAAATGAAATAATGAAAAGGTTCTATAAGTAAATGCATGTCTCATGTTTCTTGCCTTGGTTATGAACATAAAGGATTTTAAGGCAATCCTCTCTTAGATTTTAAAGTAGAGTAAAACACGGTATAGGCATTTTACATATATATATGTACATATATGCACACATACATATATACACATATAGATCACATACATAGATGACATATATTTCTAAATTTTTTTTTATCAGCTTAGCATTATTTTTGAGAGATAATGAAGGTATTTTGAATATAAAGTTGTATAGGAAGATTTGGGTTTGAGTACTGCTCATGACATATATTAGCTGTGCTCCAGGTAATACCTTAAAACTATAGCCTATAGAGGATTTTATCTGTATTGTTAGAGGGACTTGCCTGTAACAATGAAATAATATGTTCAGTTCCTACCCCTTTCCTTTATAATATTCTCTGTGTTGAAAAGAAATTAAAATGAATGAATCTAGCTTTCTTCTTGACTAAGAGTTAGAAGAAGAAACACACACAAATGAATTCATCATTTGTCATAATCTGATAAATACTTTATTAAGGCCTATCATAAAGATGACTTTAATATTACCAGGTTTAGATGTTGATATAGAGGATAAAGTTGATGAACCACGTTTTTGGATGTGAAGATTTTAAAGGACTATCCCAGTGGTCCATTAGATCCACCTTAGTCATTAATACTGGTTGGGGAGGAATTTGTACATATGTGGTAGTTTATGTATTTGTGTGCTTTTACTTGGGGATTTCATAAAAGCTTTTTAATCATTTCAGCAAAACGTAGACATGAAGTCTCGCTTCAGACTAGAAGTTTTAAATGTGTACGTTAAAATAATACAAAAAGATATGAAAGACATAATTACATTAGCATCTCTTCAAAGATCTGCTAAGGTTTGACAGCAAATGAAGTTATTAGCAAGATTATATATATATATATATATATATTTGTCTGCCCCTATCTCTATTGCTTTGTGGGCTGGAACTCTACAAAATTAGTCTGTCCCTCTCTGACACAGCATAAACATACATTTTTTATTCAGACATGTGAACACAAATGTGCCGATGCATATGTATGTGTATACCTGTTTATGTATATACACATACCCCTAGATAACTCTGTAAACATATAATTAGCCAAGTAAGTGCTAATATGCATTAGTAGTGTGAGTTCTTCATTAGTAAATCTCTATATAAAAATAGTCACAGGTTTATCAACAATATATACACATGCATATATACACACACATATATATACTTAAACATACATGTGAATATGGGTGTGTGAATACATATGTATATGAATGCACATATACACGTGTGTCCTGAAGTAATAAAAGATCTGACAAATGTATAAATATGAATATAAATTATGTATATGAATACATACATACATTTAAATGGAGACTGAAGCAATCTACATGCTATTGTTCTTTTTCATGTTTGGTTTTCTTTCTTTTTTCCCATTGTTCACTCCATTGGTTACAAGCCTTCTGTACAACCAGACTAATGTCCAATGTGAAAGTATTGGTACTTCCTATACTTGATCGCATGCTGCCATGGGGTGGGGTGAGGGAAGAGAGGGGAGAAAATTTGAAACTCAATGGATTGTGGAATTGAATCTTGTAAAGTAAAAGTAAATAAACATGTCAATGAAAAAAAATACATACATACAAGATGATATATATATATATATATATGCACACACACAGGCACACACATACATACACACAAGCATATACACATATACATACACTTATATATGTATGCATATGCATATACATACACACATGTACCTATATATAAAATAACACATATATTTATAATTTGTCTATAATTATATATTATATTTAATATGCAATATAGTAAACATATCATATTATATATTATAAATAAATTATTATAAATAAGTACATTATATTTATATATTATATGTTAATGCATCATATTAATATACTATATGATAATAATATGATATTAATATATTATAAATATTATGTCTTTATATTTATATTTTATATATGCACATATACAGAAGTGATCATAGGCTGGGTCTGGGAGAATAATAGAGAATATAATTTATAATGTATGTAAAATTAATGAAGTATGTGTAGTTATATGTAATTTTAATACATTAATCAGCATATTGTAACATAATTATGTATTATATAATGCATATTAATACATTGATACATATGTTTTGATATATAAATATAAGATGATTACATTAATTTGATATATGATATTCTGGGGTTCATAACCTACCTCCCCTGATTTTCACTCTTACACCTTACTCCCTACAATGTATTTCCAATCTAATGACATCACCTTCCTTGCTATTCCTCAAACAAGATATTTCATCCCTTGATTCCAGGGATTTTCTCTCTCTGACCCCAATGCCTAGAATCTTCTTCCTCATTCTACCTCCCAGCTTCCATGGCTTCTTTCAAGTTCCAGCTAGAATGTCATCTTCTACAGGAAGCCATCTTCCAATTCCTCTTAATTCCGGTGACTTCCATTTTTTTTTATGTCTGATTTTTGAAGTCTATAGCGTTTTTATTTTTTGGATATGTTTTCTTGCACACTATCTCCCCCATTACACTGTAAGTTCCTCGGGGATAGAAATTTTTTGCCTCTTCCAGTATACCTAACTCTTAGCACAGCATCTTATATATAATATATACTAAATAAATATTTATTGATGGACTGACTGAAGAATTTATTATATCACATATGATAGCTTCAGTATTTATTCATGTATTGATATGAATATATATGATATGCACATATACACATATACACTTATGTATATGTGTATATGTGTGTGTATATATATATGTATTCTACTATACCTATAAATTACTATTTCATCTATCCATTATATATTGCTCTATCTATTTTACCAGCTCACTTTACCTTAGGGAAAGCCTGATGAGAAAATCTCTCTATTCATACATATTAGCATATAACCTATTTTTTCTTGTCTTAGAGTTATCTAGACATACTGAGAAATTCAGTGTTGCCTCAGGGTCACACAAACATGGGAAAAAAGGTAGATATAGCCTCCCTAAAAGAATTTGCCACTACGTTGAGCTGTATTTTGTACAAAGTCCAAACAAAAGCATTCATTAATGATGATGTTATTCAATTGCTCCTTTTTGCATATGGCACCCTATGGATTTAGTTGAACCCTAGAATACCTCAAAAATATCCAGTAAAATCTATAGTAATGCAAAAGAGTTTGAACTAACCTTCTACATGGGAAAAATAAAATTATTTCAAAATGCCTACTCACAATAGTATAACCTTCTCAAAACCAGGCTGTTGTATTTCTTTTAATGGCACAGGCCATGGATTATGGGTTGGACTGAGATATAGAAATGAGTTTGAAAACCCAAAAGATACATTAGTATCTGAAAAGAATGATCACATAATAAAATCAAGGCATTCAGTCTGTTAGGTAGATTCCCTTTAAAAGATTTTTTTGGGGGGACAAACATGGACTACTCTGATGATGTTCCTTTTCACTAAATTCAACAAACTATCTCCCATCTCCATGCATTTCCGTAGACCATCTCTCCCATTTCTTGGAATGCCAGTACCTCTTTAACTTGCCTTTCAGAATCTTTCTCTTTCTTCAAGGCTCAGTTCAGGTACCATTCTGTCCTTAACACCGTTCTTATTGTCCTAGCTGAAAGTTTTCTTTCCTCAGTTTTGTTAGGGCCCTTGATTTGGATCTCTCCTTTACCCTTTTTCCATTCCTGTATGTGTTATACTGAGTTATATAGGGGTGTTCAGAGAGGACTAACACCTCTGGTGTGGTGTCCACCTGACACCTAACTCATCTGTGGCTCCAAAAAACTGTGGCATGTATGGCAGTCCCACCTCAGTAAAACCATCTCAGCAGACAGGATAAATCAGGTTTAGGGTAACCAGCAAGCTTCAAACCTATTGGCAAATTAGGGAAATATCTACCACAAGCATGTGAAGGCTTGCCCCAGTGGAAAAGACAGATGAGAACAATTCCTTTAAATGGCCATATTTGCACTTGTAACTCCAGCACTTAAAATAGTTTGTATTATTTTATGTATCTAACAACTAAAAGAAAAGTGTGTGGATAGTTTAAAGAAAATTCAAGTTGTTCAACTATGCAAGATATAGGTTTTGTTGTTGCTGTTTAAAAGTTCTGTGTTGCCTATCAGATAATACAACTCCTCTAACTGGAAATTAAAGCCCTCTATGACCATGATCCAAGTATCCTCCTTCACACAATCTGCTGCTCCAGTCAAATTAGAGTACTAGATTTTACTGGTCCAGGAATAGGAGTAGGCATATTCCTCAATCTTCGCTCTCACTTCTAAGCCAAAAATTCTAAACAACCTCTATTTTAGGTCTCACTTCAGCTAACTGTATCACCTAGTCTGACTTCTTGTGGAAGTCAATAACCAGCTTCTGGCAAAATAGAAAAAAAAAACCAAACTGGAAATTAAAGCCCTCCCTTACCGTGATCCAAGTGTCTTCCTTCATACAATCTGCTACTGTAGCCAAATTGGAGTTAGAGGAGCTTGGTTCTAAGCAGAACTCAGCTACCTACTTCCTATGTAATCTTTGATAAATCAACTAACCTCTGTGCACTTCTTTTTTCTCATCTATAAAATGAAGGGGGTTGGACTAGATGATCCCTGAGGCCCCTTCTAGTTCTAAAGTAAGATCATAAGATGCTCAGGGAATTCAAATTTGCAATACTGTACTGACATGCATGCCTTAGTGTCCCCTTAAATTTCCCAGTTTCCCAATTCATTACCATTCTAAGCTTCCATGACTTTAGTCTTCATTTCCCCCCAGCCTCTCAGAATATCATTCAAATTTTATTCTATTATCTGTAAATGTCCTACCTCTATGATACAGGACTTTGAATTCCCTTTCCCTGACTATAATCTCATGTCCTTAAATCTCTCCCTCTACTTCATCTTTCTAAGTATATTCTTCATTTTTACTATGACATGAAATCACTCTACCATTCTTAATTCTCCCCTTCATCGCCTCTGCTTTATCTTCACTTTCATCCCTTCACGGTCTTGGCCATATGATTAACTAATTTAACCATATACTACCAGCCATTATCCATTTTTTTAATCTTTCTGTTCTCTCTTGTCTTATTGCCAGTCAGCCTCTTACAAAATCTCAGTCCTTAAACTACGTTCTTGATGGAAGTGAATTAAATTAAATTCTCCAATTCGTATGTATAGGGCTGCTACTAGGGTGTGCAAGACACTGAATATTTGGGGGATGTCCCTGTCTATATAAATAATTTCATTTAAAATGTGTTACAAAATTCATGGGCCCACGTGTAGTACACTGATCTATTGATGAAGATTTAGAGCAATTAGCTTACAACATTCATCTTTTCATAACAAGTATTGTGATTTAAAACATTTAATTACAAAGAGCCCAAGCAACCGTCTAAATTTGCAGTACTATTGTCCATGAGACCATTTTAGTTACAGTTCCATCTGCCGTGTGAACCACTGACAGAAAATAAATCTCTCCACCCAATTCTCCTGGATATTGCATGAAAACAGTTTATACCATGAGAGCTCACTAGAATCCTATGATACTCAAAGTATGTCAACATGCTAAAACATGCATAACTTCATTTTCAGAAAGTACTATCAACACCATTCAATAGCTGATACACAGAAATTGGAATACGTTGAGCAGCCTATTGTCACTATAATACACATTCCAAGAAAAACTGAAAATGTTGCCCTTTATGCAACAGCATCAAAGAACAAAACTCAGTGAATAAAACTTTATCATGTCAGAAGTCATTTGGCATGCTTCATGTAAAAGTCCCTGCTTAGAAGTTCCTGAGGACAATCATTATGAAGGGAATTTAATGCATATTTTTGTTTCATCTTACACTAATGTTTAAATTATTATTTGGTTAATATAATTTGCTACATGGCAGAAGACTCAATTAAGCAGATGCTGTAATTTTTCCAAAATCAAGTCAATTTCATGATTTCAATTGAAGTGAATTCTTATCTATCAGACAAACATGGAAGACATTAGTACCAAACACATTGCTGTTAGAGTTCATCTGAAGAATAACCTTGCCATGGTCAGGTTAAAGTGGTTTGTAAATAAGAAAGAAGAGTCTGGGTTAAATGGAACTACCCCATACAACTGATCATTTAGACATTCAAGGGAGCAGTGAGGGTTATCAGAGTGCTGAAAATTAGTAAAAGCAGAGTTTACTATTGCTGCTACCAGAATTCTAAATAAATTCAGGAGAAACCCTCTCAGAACTTAGATCTAAAGGCACAAGCAAATATAGAATAATGAACTTAGATCAAGCAAGAGATTGAAAGGAAATAACTGAGCAGACGAGGGCATATAAAAGGGAAAATGGAATGTGAAGAGAGCGGGGTTCATGGTCATAGTTAAACTAGTCATGAATTGTTACCAGATGAGGTCATATATTTCTCAAGGGCCACCATGGTGGCCCTCTATTATAAGAATTCCAAAGCAAAATAAGAGTGCTTATTAAAAAAATTATAAATCCATTTGGTTTATTTACCCATCCACCCGCACCTTTCTTAAAGTGAAGGTAAGCAATTATGACCTTATTCTAAGGTATGTATTTTGCATTAGTACTTAGAAGAAGATAAAGATCCTCAGCAGAAATAAGATAGGGTTATATTTCTTACAAAGCACCAAAATTGGTCTTAAAGAATAATTTATAGGAGAGGACATGATCTAGTATGACTGGGATGTTAAACTTTATAATCCTTTCCATCCCCTTCCCCACTTCAGCAAACATTAAGAGTGTAACCCCAAGGGCCATTAATTACTGGAACACATTTAAACTTTCTCCCTGGAGATCATAGTCCATGATGCTGTATTTTAGTACATTGCCGCTCAAGGCCCTAAGCTCTCTTGAACAGGAAATACTGAAGTTAGTGTGATGGACAATCACTTAAGACTTTGAGAGCAGAACAAAATGCTTAGCAAAACCAAGCAATAAGTAAATGATTACAGGGTCCATCTTTGTTTTTCTCATATGCTGCTGCAAGGCTGTTTCAACAATTCATTTTTGCAGTGAAAAAAAATAAAAATAAATTACATAAGCTTTATATGTCAAATATTTTATAGTAATCCTAATATTAATGGTTAATATTAAATATTATATTATTATCCTACCAATGAAATTCAAATTCTAGTAGTAATACAAAGTTTTTAGAGTTATGAAAAAAATAAATTTCAGTAAAAATTTATTAAAAATTACTTCAGTTTTCCTATATTAAAAATGGCTATAGTTTTCAACATCCCTCTTACATCACATTCTCCATTAGCATTTACAGTAAATTCTAAACCAAATGCAATGCAAAAAAAAAATACTTCCTTATAAGCCTTCCCAATATTTATTTAAAAAACAATCTACCTTTGGGATAATTATATATATACACATATATGTGTAAATGAGTATATATGTGCATATGCATATAAGCACGCACACACACATTTAATGATATATTTTCTATGCTCATACCCAGCTTTAGGCACTAAACACTTTATTATGTGAAAGCATTTTCTACTTCCTGAAATCTGTAAAAGATTTAATTCTATCATTTATATCAAACTCTGATGAACTATGCTATATACTTGTACTGTAATCTTCAGTCAAAAATAAGAAATATTTACTTTTACTACTATAATATTCTTTAGATGCTTATACAGTGGAAGTATGCCATTTTATCGGGTTAAATTATATATTTTAATTTTTTGTTTTGAGATAAGTGTGCTAGTTTCTACACCATTTCTGTGGTATTTTCTCAAAGAAATGACTTATGTGCAACCTGGGGACTGTGTGAGACAGAGATGTGGTGAATTTAACTTGATATCACATTGAGATCCTATCACATGGGTCCTTTATAAAAACGTGAAGTCATTGCTTTACTGTCTCACCATTAAGACACCCAGAAAACAGGATAGCAGAATGATTATATGATTTTTAAGGGCAGTATACGTATATCATTGAAGCAAAGAACTGGAAAACAATTTGAAGAATATATTCACCAGAACAGAGAAAAAATTCAGACTTGTAAAAAGTTACCAGAATTGAAGTAACTTCACGTTTTCTCTGTGACTCCATATTTGTTTAGGTTTAATTAAAGAATTTTTAACCATAGGTTATTTGACAAGACTTGAGAAGACAAATAAAAAATTTTCTGGCACACATCTGCTTCATTTAGAGTGTGAGCTTGTGATGTCACACAGGAATGTTTTATCCCAACTAAAAGCATCAAAGGAAGATGATCAACAGTGGTAGTTTTCTTCAAGTGACTGAATGAACAGTAGACATTCAACAAATTTTTAGATAAGAGTGAGAAAATAAAAGCCATTCTAAGAAGCTTAAGAATGTACAGTTTGTCTGTTTCTTCTGGAGGTAAATGGAGGAGTGAAAATTATCTGGTGGTTTAGTTACTGGAAGATATAATTCTCATCCTTAAAAACATTAATATTTTTGCTTTTATATCACAGAGATTTTCTATAGGCCCTTCCTCCCACATTTTCCCAGAGAGGTGATCCTTTATAACAAAGAATTTTTGAAAAGAGAAAAAGAATTGAATAAAATTAGCTTCTTCTACAAAATCTGACATCATGGATAATATTGCAACCCCATAGTCTTCAAGCTCTGCAAAAAATGAGTAGGTTGATTGTTATAAATATTCTTGGGGGGAGAGCAAGTTTGTTCATTGTTATATCATTCAGTTTCAGTTGTATTATATATATTTTTTTCATTTATGTTGATTACTTCATTTTGCATCAGTTCATTCAAGTCTTCTCATTCCTTTCTCTAGGAGACAGCTAGATGGCTCAGCAATATAGTGCAGGGTCTAGACTCAGGAAGACTAATCTTCCTGAGTTCAAATCTGGCTACAGATACTTCCTAGTTCTGTGACACTGGGCAAGTCACTTAACCCTTTTTTTATCTTGGAGGTTTCCTCATGTAAAAGTAAGCTAGAGGGGCAGAGTCAAGATGTTGGCTTAAAAGCAGGAGAATCCTGTGGCACCCCCCATTCCCACCTCAAATACCTATAAAATATGACTCTAAACAAATTTTAGAGCTCCAGAACCCACAAAATGACCAAGTAACAAAGCTCCTGCTAAAGGCAGGTGGACAGAAAGAGTTCATTGCAGCACACTGGGAGCAGAGCCTAGTCCTATGCAGTTTTGGCATTACGCCACTGAGGAGAAGTCACTGCTGGAGCTTTCAGGAGAGTAGATCACCAGCAGCTGTGGCAGTTTTTATAATTATCAACCCATAAGAGCCAAGGACAAAGGGAAAAGGTCAGTGGAATTTGGCTACATTTGGGGGAGAGGGTCTGGCCAAGTGGCTACTTCAGAGCTACAAGCCTGCAGATTGCAGAGAGGCCAAGTGATCATTCAGAGGCTAAATGCTCTTTCCTTGAGCTGCCTGGATTGGGATTGCACTCCTGAGGTGTGTGACCAGTGAGCCAAAGCCAAAGGTGCCTCCTAATCACTCTGGCAGCTGCAAAAACCCCAGCAATTTGTGACAGAGCTCTCTCCTCTGGAAGCAGAGTTCTATTGAACCCAAAAGTCAAGTAACTGACTGGCAACATGAGCAGGTAAGGGAAGCAAAACAAGCTCAGCAATCCAACTTTAGATTCCTTTTTTTGGAGACAAAAAAGGATCAAAGCATGGAATTGGAGGAAGACAACACAGTCAGGACTCATGTACCAAAAGCTTCCAAGAAAATGCACACTGTTACAGTCAAAGAGGAGCTTAAGAAGGATTTTGAAATCCAAATAAGAGAAGTGGAGGAAAAATTGGGGAGAGAAATGGGAATGATGCAAGAAAACCATGAAAAGAGAGTCAACAACCTGACTGAAGAAAATATCAACTTAAAAATAGATTAACTCAAATAGCAAAAGAGGCCCAAAAAGCCAGTGAGGAAGTTGAATTTTCCAGATGGAAATAGAATCTCAAAGCTTATTCAAGAGAATAATTCCTTCAGGATAAGAGTGGAGCAAATGGGGCATCATCATCATCAAGATGCTATTAAACAGATCCAAACAAATGAAAAAAATAGAAGGCAATGTGATATATCTCCTGGAAAAAAACACTGACCTGGAAAATAGATCCAAGAGAGACAATTTAAAAATTGTTGAACTACCTGAAAGCTATGATCAGAAAAAGAACCTAGAAATTCTCAAGGAAAATTATCGTTAGTATTTTAGAACCAGAAGGCAAAATAGAACTTGAAAGAATTCACTGATCACCTCTTGAAAAAGGTGATAAAATATAAGCTCCTAGCTCCTGGAGTTCCCACATCAAGGAGAAAATATTACAAACTGCCAAGAAGAAAGAATTTGAATACTGTGGAAACACAATCAGGATAACCCAGGGTGTAACAGCTTCTACATTAAGGGATAGAAGGGCCTGGAATATGATATTCCAGAGATCAAGGGAGCTAGAATTAAAACTAAGAGTCACCTACCCAGCAAAACTGAGTATAATATTTCAGGGAAAAAATGGTCATTCAGTGAGGTGGAGGATTTTCAGGCATTCTTGAGGAAAAACCCTTAACTGAATAGAAAATTTGACATTCAAACACAAGAAGTATGAAAAGGTAAACATGGAAAGGAAATTAAAAGGATCTTATCAAAGTTGAACTATTTATATAACAACACTGAAAAATGAGAATTGTAACTTATCGAACTTTTCTCAGTATGAGGACAGGTGAATGGAATATAAAGGTATATATATGTATTCATACACATATGTCTATATAGGAGGGTATATATGCATATTAATACATATGTGAGTGTGTATATATGTTTACAGTTATACATAGACATAGGGCACAGTATTCATTGAATAGGAAGGGATGATATTTTAAAAGGTGAAATTGAGAGGTGGGAGAGGAATAGAATGAGAGGAGTCAGGGAGAGACAGAATGGGGTAAAGCATCTCATATAGAAGAGGCAAGGGATAACTGTTAAAATGGACGGGAAGAACAGGAAGGCAAAAGGGAATGGGTCAACCTTACTCTCTTTGAAGTTGCCTTAGGGAAAGAATGACAAACACTCTAAATTGGGTATCTTGACCTACAGGAGAGTAGGGGGGAAAGGGGATGCAAGGGAGGATGATGGAGCGGAGGGCAGGTTTTGGGGGAGGGTTGTTAGAAGCAAACACTTCTGTAAAGGGACAAGAACAAAGTAGATAATAGATAAAGGGGAGGGTGGGATAAGAAGGAGGGAAATTTAGTCAGTCTTTCACAGTATGTTCCTTGTCAAGATGTTCTGAGCAGCTACACATATATGACCTATATTGAATTGCTTGTCTTTCCAGTGAGGGTGGGTGACAAGGTGACAAGGGGAGAAGGGAAATAATTTAGAATTTAAAATTCTAAAATCAAAGGTATGTATATATATATGTGTGTGTATATGTATATACACACATACATACATACATACATATATACGTATACATATATAATTGCTATTGATTTTATTTTTATTATTATTATTTACGTGCACCTGGGAAATAAGATATACAGGCACTGGGATAGGGAGATCCATCTTGTCCTACCAGAAAGTCAAAGGGGTGATGGGTGAGAGACCTGATTGGGGGAGGGTGTATACAAAGGGATTGCTGTTTTGGGGTGGAGGGTAGGGGAAAAACGGGAAGAAAAATTGTAACTCAAATGAATGATGTAAACTAAAAATAAACAAAAATTAATTTAAAAAACAGTAAGCTAGAGAAACAAAGAGCAACCTACTCCAGTCTCTTTGCCAAGAAAACCGTAAATGGAGTCAAGAAGAGTCAGACATAGTTAAAAATAATTGAACAAGTCCTTTCTAGATTCATCATTTTTATAATTGCTTAAAATGCAATAAAATTTCTCTATACTTAATATACAACAATTTTTACCACCTAAGTCCACTTGATGGACCTACATTTGTTGATGTACCTTTGACCTGTAGCTCTGCTCACAATTTCTGTGACTTTTCTAGACCAAAACTCTGCTGTTTCATCATCATTCCCAGTATAGTTTTCTCTCACTTAAATACTTAAGCTTCTTTTAGGTTAAGGACTTTTTTGCTTTTATATTTGTATCCCCAATACTTTGCAAAGTTCTGACACAGAGTAGGTGCTTGCCAAATGCTTTTTCGTTCATTCATATGGAAAAGCCTCATGCAACAACCCTGGACCTTCCTCAATTCTGGCCCCTGGTTTCATAATTTGGGTAGTGTAGCTAAACTGGACCCTTCAGTCTTTCACAGATGTGCTCTGGCTCCATACTCACTCATCTCAGGGATAGCAACTCATTAGCTTTCTCCAGAGAATTCTGGTACCTTAATACCCTTTACTAGAGTGAAATGCATCATAGGCAATAGGTGATCTATTTCACCCACTATGGCTTCTTAATTTCCCCAGACTATCTTTTGGGAGATATGGCCATTACTTTCTTTACCAAGGTACCTGATTCACCAGGGTAGGACTTTCTCCTTACCCACAGACCAAGCCATACCTGAGGTTTTATCAATTTATGTCTCCTCCATCTATTTCTTTCACCTGCCAGTTTTATTACACAAAATGATTTTCTCTAGTTGGGGAACATTTCTATCAGTGTCCTGTAAATTTACTACACTCACACCAAAGCCCAGATTACCCTGTCACCCTGACCTAGTTTCAACTCTGCCTTGGACCTCAGACCTTGGAACCACCCACCCACCTACCCACACACACACATACACACACACACACACACAAGTGCAAACATATACTCGTGTGTGTGTGTATATATATATATGTATATATATTTGTGTGTGTTTGTTTATATGTGTGTGTGTGTGTGTACATGTTTCTAATTGTAGCCATTTCTATGGTGAGGGTGGAGAAGGGAAGAAAAAAGGAGATGAAAGATATATAATAACTATTATATTTTTTAAAAGAATACAAATTGCACATAATAGATTTGCAGTTTCATATGCAATCATCTTTTTTATTCTTATGTGTTTTGGGAATGTTTATGGAGAAGAGTGTAAGATTTGGAGAATCAGCATAAAGATGAAACGAAGTAACTTTAGGAGAGAAGCTACGGGAAATGCAAGCAACAAAAGACGGAGATATAGCTAGAACTACATATTGAATAATTTTACTCATATATATTTGTTTCTAATGGTAGACTTTTCTAAGGTGAGGGTGGGGGAGGATAGACAAAGGAGAAAAAAGTTATATGATAACTATAACATATTTAAAAGGAACAGCAAGTTGCACATAACAGATTTGCAGTTTCATGTGCATCCTTTTCTTATTCTACTATGTTTTGGAAATGTTTATGTTATTTCACAAGTTAAAACTAAATAAAAAAATAATGATTGGAATAAAGTTTGGGTGTTTGAAGAGGAAAGCTTTGATTCCCTTGGAAATTCATTTAGGGAAGACTCCTACATCCCCTTCATTGATTTATAATCCGATGTTGCTTTATTGCTATAACTCTAACTCCTTTCCAAATGCATCCCTTTATCTAAAGACCAAAGAAGAATAGCCATTTTGATTATTTTACATAAAATTACGGTCATTTTCAGAAGAACTAATGTTTAAGAGAAAATTGCTAAGTAGGGGTGATGTTTTTGTCATTTCTTTTTCAGGGAAATCCAAGGTAAGCTTTTCTTATGCCCACCCTGCCATTTTCTTATTCATTTCTGTCTTAGATGGAAAAATAACAATAATGATAATAATATATGTTCTACAAGGAATTCAGTTTTCAGGTATTATTTTTTGTCTTGACTATTACATAAGTCTCTTAATCTTCCCCCCTGAATTAAGTCTTTCCCCACTCCAGTCAATCCTCTGTGCTACTTAAACAGTTTTTCTTAAGCTCAGGGCTAACCATTGCAGTCCTATACTCATGAGGCTTAAGTTGTTCTCTCTGACCTCTAGAATAAATATAAACTCCTTTGTTTGTTTTTAAAAGCCCTTTACAACTATGTTGTTGTTGTTCAGTCATTTTCAACTATACATGACCCCATTTGTTTTTTTTTTTTGGAAAAGATATCAGAGTGATGTGCCCTTTTGCTTCTCCGGTTCACTTCACAGATGAGAAAACAGACAAACAGGGTTAACTGATTTGCCCAGGGTGACACAGCTTATTAAGTGTCTGAGGCCAGATTTGAACTCAGAAAGATGAATCTTCAGGACTTCAGGCTCAGTACTGTATCCACTGCATGACTAGCTTTCCTATTTACAACCGTGCTCACCTCCTTCCTCTAACTAAACTAGTCTTCTCTTTTTCTTCCACATATCTCCCATGTCTGAGTGTGTGCACTGGTATAAAGCCAAGCATGGGCACTTTTCCAGAGGACGGCTGATTAGCTTTCAAGGTTCTGATTATACTGCATGGTAAACTCTATTTATTCATCAGTAAATGGGAGCAAATCATTCACAGCAATCAAGGTATAGCATTAACAATGTTTCAATGTATCACTAAATTTGCCACATAACTTTCACCAAAGTGGTCACATAGTTTTAAGCCAAGTACTTTCATTTATTTAATCACAAAGTACAAAAGTCAAAGACCTCCTCCCATGGTTGCAATTAAGTTACAAATATCATCAGTCACTACTCTTCTATACCTACTGTCTGCTGTATTATTTTCAGATTTCCAAGCAGCTTTTGTCAAATAGTGAGTTCTTATTTCAGAAGCTGGGGTCTTTGTATTTATCAAACAGCAGATTGCTAAAATCATTGACAACTGTGTCTTGTGTACCTCATCTATTCCCTTGTTTCTTAGTCAATACCAAGTAATTTTGATGACTGCTGCTTCCAATTTAAGATCTGGCATGGCTAGGCCTCCTTTTCTAGCATTCTGATATTGTGAACCTTTTGTTCTTACAGATGAATTTTGATATCATTTTTTTCTAGATCTATAAAATAACTTTTTGGTAGTTTGATTGGAATGGTACTGAATAAGTAAATTAATTTAGGAAGAATTGTAATTTTTATTAAATTCCCTGGGCCTAATCACAAGCAAATGATGATTTTTCCTATTTTTTAGATCTGAATTTATTTGTGTGGAAATAGTGTTGTAATTGTGAACATATAGTTCCTGGATTTTATGGGTATTTAGGGTGGCTGTGTGGGAGCTGCAGAACCTTGCTGCTTCTACGCTGCCATCTTTACTCCCTAGAACCCCTTTTCCCTTGTGACTGATTTCAAGTTCTCCTTTCTGCTCTCTAACTGTGTGCTAAAACTTCTTATGGGCACCAGAGTGGACAATTAGCACTAGCTACACAAAGTGCAGTGGAGAATCCCCTCTTATCTTTTTCTGATAAGCTGGCCAACTCCCTTGCACTCTCTGAAGGGAAATCTGCCTTGATCTGGGCAAGATTCAGGCCAAACCCCACCTTGGTGTCATAGTACTCTTTTGTCTACCTCCTAAATTGTCTCAGTCTAGGAATATATCTCACTCTGACCTTTTGTTGGCTCTGTTGCTCCAAAATTTAATTTGAGAAGTTATTTTAAAGTTGTTTGTAGGGGAATGTTGGAAAATTTTATCTGGGTTGCTCCTTCTACTGCGTCATCTTGGTTCTATCATTTCTCTCTTTAATTTTTAAAAGAAAAAAAATGTGAAGAACTGGAATGATTCCACAATATGGTGACATGGAAGGAAATGATTAAAAAAACTATTTTTAAAGCATCTTATAAGTTGAGCTGTAACATCTAATATTATTCCCAATGAATAGGCAGTTGTTAATCTCAAATAGTTATAATTATAATCTCCACATAAATTGTTGCCTTTATAGTCTAATTGGTGCATAATTAAAACATTTTAAATATCAAGTTTCTTGATATCATCAATGGTAGGCATTAAAATTATGTCTGATTGCAAGGAGTCTATAGGAATTGCACTTAATGTGAAAAAAATTAGAACTGCCATAGGATTGTTGTGGAGGGAGTCACTGAAGAAAACTAGACATTGTGAAGATGGCTATTAATGCAGTCCTATACTGTAATATAGTAGGGACCTTAGAGGTCAACTAATCCAACCTTCTCACTTTTTTCAAGTGAACAAACTGCAGTCCAGAAATGCAAAATGACTTGAAAGATAATAACACGAAAAATCTTAAATAGGAAGCCACTTAGTAAGAGATCCTTTTACAGATAAGGAAATGGCAGTATAGTGGGATAAGGGAAAGAATACTGAATTTGGAACCAAGAATATAGAAACAAATATAAGCTCTACTCTTTCCTATCTGGCTTAACTTGGGCAAATCACTCCACTTCTTTTGATCTATTGTCTTATTGTAATGAGAAAAAGGTTTTTGCTACAATGTCTTGAACATCCCTTTCAGCTGTAAATTCTTTGACCCTGTATCATTCTTTGAGTTCAGCATTTAAGTTCAACATTTCCCCTTATTATGAAAAATCTAGTGCAGGTGGATAACTTTTAGAGCTTAAGGGAGGATGATAGCATGTCATCAGGGTCCTAATCATCGTAATTACTAGATTAAATACCTGTGACCCTGTATGTAGTCAAACCCCAGACAAAAGGGAAGAGAAGACTCACATATACTGCATCTAAATGAATATATTTTCTGACTTTGTTATACAGTCATTTCTATACAACTCCGTAGGTGTTCTCAGTGGCTGAAACTGTGGGCAACTGGTTTGGTTCACACGGCTCTTCCAGGGACATATCTAACATAGAGAAATATAGACATGATCCAAGAAAAAAAATTTGGGGACAAAGAACTCTCAAAGCTGTTCTCTTCACCATAAAGAAGTCTTCCCTGGCTTCTTTCCTTTTTCAAATATAAGCAGCATTTCAAGTCTAGGATAGTTGGATGATCTAACAATATTCTCCCAGAGGTGTAGACTATCTTTAATTTTATTTGCTGCCAGATGTCAGCCTTTAAGTAAAAGTGAGAATGAGGCTTTCAATATACTTGATGACATACTTCTTTTACAACTCAGCTATTCTACTTTCTGGATTACAGCAGCAACTGACTTCTGCTTGTGTAGGGTTAATGGAATATAAGATCTTCCCCATTCATTCATAGGCCTACATAGCCACATGTGTCCCCTTTTCTCTTGGAACAAGAACCTAAAGGTACACAGGTATTTCAATCATGCTTTGAACTTTGGCACAGTTCACAGCTGTGACTTATCTTCAAACTTATTTCTCAGAGCCTATATAGAGATGGGGGAGGAACTTGCTTAGGGGGAAGCTTTCTACACAAGACTTGCTTGCAGGAAGGTTTTTCCACCTTTTGGTACTGGGCCAATTAGGCACTGAATCATGTGAATTGTGACGTCTTCTGGCTCTGAGTCTATTAGTCGTAAACTTGGGAGGTTTGTATTTAACTTTGGGGTTCATTCATGGGAAGAATGTTTCTCTGTGATTTGGTCAGCGTAGCCATTAATAATGGGCCCCCTGCTGTGCCTGAACCCAGACGTTGATGCTCTCTGGTCTGGTGATTAGGTATCTCTTGCTTTGTTTAGACAACTGGATCCCTGTCTATTGGATTCTTTCTTGAACTATTTATTTGTACTTCTCTGTCTGTTAATTAAAATAAGACAGTTAACCCCTTTAAAGCTGTCTTTCCTTTAGAAAAGCACATCAAAGAACCTCTGCTAACCGCCCACCCTGTGTGTTAGTGTTGTTGCTAATACAGCTTGAAAAAGAGAAATAAAAGAGCCGACAAGGCCAGTGGCTTTTCAACATCTTAGGTATGTTGTCTGCTGGCATCACTTCCCTTAGCTTTAGGCATTTAAAAAAATCTCTGGTAGTGTAGTCATATTCCCTTTTGTTGTATCTTCTAGGTCTTACAGTTTCAACTAGCTGGTATCACAGAATCAGTCACAAGTCACAGATCTAGAGTTTCAATGGACATTGTCAGACACTGAGTCAAACTCCTTCATTTTTGAGGGGAAGATATGGAGGACCAGAGTAATTGCCCATAGCATCCAAAACCAGGTCTTTGGGATTCAAATGCAGTGCATTCAAATTTTATTCCACAGTGAATAGATTTGACCAGTAGAATCAACAAGTCATTAAACTGGAACTTATCAGGCCCCTGCTTTATGACAGGAAATGTATGAGTCCCTGAGTATACAAAGACACATGCAGTTTCTGCACATGGTTTTGGACTGACAACCACTATGAGAGACCCCCAAAACTATTGGTTCAGACTGACACAACTGTAGGCTTCCCTTTGGTATGAGATTGCCATCCTTGTTATTCCTTTTCAGGTTTCATTATCATGCTACATTTGGGAGTCTCAGCTCAGCTGCTACTTGCTTCTGAACTTGCTTCTTGCTTAGTAACACACTGCAGGGGACAAGACAATCCCCTACCCTGGAATGCCACCTTTAGATTCAGGCGCCTTCTTCAGATTGTTTGGGACCCATGACCCAAATCTAGATAGTGAATAGCAGAGTTACCAGCTGACACATGTCGCTGCATCTCATACAAATTTACATCCCTCTATGATGAATCTGGGACCTCCTTGCCTTAATATCACTCCGTCTTTTCCCCATAACATTCCTCACCTGACCTGGTCACCAATGTGCTCAGGCTTCTCTGTCTATCTCCCTAAGTTGAATTGGCCTGGAAAAATGACTCACTTAATTTCTTTTGGTTTTGTTTTCCCAACCATGTTTTAGTCTGGTGTCTTTTCTAAATCTCTTCAAAGGAGTTTTTGCTTTAATTAACTTTTTTTTAATTAGGAGGAGGAGAGGGGGTTTACTATATTTATTCCTGAATCTCTGCCCTCTTTGCTATTCCTTTTTTTATTTAACTCTTATTTCATTTTGTTTTCTTTCTGCCTTTCCTTTCTTAAATGCCTTTATTGGATTGTTTAGGTTAACAACTAAAAAGCTTTGAAGGAATCAAATTCCTATATTTCTTATTTATTTTTTTAAACCTATTCACTAAATCTGTATGAGTAAACAAATCAGAGAGGGAGGAAGACAGTCTGAGCTGGATAATATTTTATAGTCTGGAAAAATCTGACCTTGTATGTATCTATAGCCAGGGCATCATTTTTTTTTCTGCTGAAATGATTTGGGGAAAGAATGATAACTCCATTTACAGCCTAAACAAATGTTCTAACTGCCATCCCTCACTGCACTAAGTAAGCAATAATTTTCTCTTTGGACATACTACATATTTCATTGGGGCAATCCTCCAGACATTGAGGCAAATCACCCCAGGCATACTGTGCTTATTAATAGCACAAGGTATTCCAGACCTGATTATTGCTGTACTGAGCTGGATACTACCTTCAGCCTGTGCCTTCAATAAGGAAAAACAAACCTCGTCAGAGGTGAGAACAGGTGCCTACTTTTCTTTTGGAATTTGATTATACTGGCTCTGCTGCCACTAATCTATATTGGAAAACATTTTTTTTAACATTTGTGAAAGCAAATTTATGTTAATTTGCCGGTGTGATTTCAAAACAGAAGCCTTATCAATTACTAACTTTCCCATCACCTAACTAAACATAACCCTTTTGGATTAATGAGAGGCAGCAAGTTACAATATAAAAAGTATAGGCCTATAAGTCCAGGAGGGCCTGAGTATAAATATTGCCTCTGATATAAATTGGCTGTGTAACTCTGGACAAGTTACTTCTTGCCCTCACACGCCGGTACCCACAGATTACTAGCTCTCTAACATGACAATTTTGAGAATAATGGCTTATGTGTATTGATAACTGGAATTTCTTCAACAGGAGTTTTCCATTGATAACCGGAATTTCTTCAACAGGAGTTTTCCATATATATATATATATATATATATATATATATATATATATATATATATATATATTTCTCTTTCTCACTGCCATTCCCCCCTGGGAGATGGAGGGGGTGGACAGAAATGTGGCTTAATCATGAGAACTTGCTGTAATGGATAGAATATTGATCTCAAAGTCAGGAATATACTGGTTTATATTCTGCCTCTAACACTTTGAGGCTTGTGACAAAGCTTGGGTAAGCTGCTAGGAGTCTTGGTGGTGATCTGCATTGGATGCTGGAGTGACCCACACTGGTAATTACCAATACCGCTAAAACCAAAGATACTTTGAATGTTTCTATAAATGAATGGATAAAAGAAAAATAAGAATGTTACAATGTTAGCAAGTCTTCCCATTTTGAAATGCAAAATAAGAGCTATCTAGTTAAAAGTATATACATCTTAATATCCATTTTATTTTTTGTCTTTTTCTTTTGCCTCAAGGTAATAGAAGCTGCCACTTGATAAGCTGCAGGGGTTTCTCTCTGTATGTCATAATCAGTTTTGAAAGCCTAGATCTTTTGGCAATTAAAATTATTGCTATTTTATTTCACCTGTTGATGAACTTGGCTCTAGAAAATAACTAAGAGATTCTACAACATATTCTACTCATTTCAAAAAAGTATTTTGGCAGGTCAAGAATCTTAATTTCACTTTTGAAAATAATCTCCATAGCTAGCATCAATAGAGGACTGTGTATACCTTGTCTCATTCAGTCCCTCATAACAACCCTAGCTAGGAGTAATACAATAAGTCCAAGTGTAGTGTCTAAAAAGTCTTACAACCATTTAAGCTATTTAAGTTTTTTAAATGCACTGAGACTTTTAGGACACTGTAGTTGCAACCGAGGCCCACTAAAGGTTAGCGACTTCTCTAATTACATGGTAATTAGTTGTGCAGTCCCACCTCCAACCTCCGTCCTATGAATCCAACTCAATTTCTGTTTCTGTCTCTCTGTCTCTGTCTCTCTGTCTCTCTGCCTCTTTGTCGCTCTCTCTCTCTCTCCTTCTCTCTCTTTCTCTCTCTCTCTGTCTCTCTCTCTCTCTGTCTCTGTCTCTGTCTGTCTCTGTCTCTGTGTCTCTCTGTGTCTCTCTTTGTGTGTGTGTGTGTCTCTCTCTCGGTCTTTCTCTTTCTGTCTCTCTGTCTCTGTCTCTCTATATGTCTGTCTCTCTCTGTCTCTTTAACACCATAACTGCTTCCCAAGTGATTAAAATAATTCCCATCTACAGATATTAGCACAACTGTGTGTGGCTAGAGATCTGAGACAAACACAAAAGAAGTTGGCTATGCAACAGAGCACTACAAGAAAGTGGCTAAATTGGTCTCCCGAGCTAGGATTATGTGTTTCTATAACTAGTAATTATAACCAATTACTTTCACCAGATATTATAATTTTGCATTTGTCTGACAGGATCTAGTTTAAACATTAGTTTATAATATTTCTTCATGGAGTAGTGGATAAGAGTGCAGGATTTGGAGTTGGGAAATTCTGAGTTTAATTTTTATTCAGACCTTTACTAGCTGTATGGGCAACTTACTTAACTTCTGTCTGCTTTAGTTTACTCAGATGTGAAAAAGGGGACAATAATAGCACCTGTCTTACAAGATTGTGAGGGTCAAAGGAGAAAACACTGGTAAAGGGCTTCACAAACTTTAAAGTACTATATAAATGTTATCTGTTGCTATTTTTATTATTAATATTATTATTACAGTTATTGTTGTTATTATATATGGTACCATAAAGATAAGACTTTTAATTGATATCTTTACAATAGAATTTAGCAGGAACATCTAAGATAAATCAGTTACAATCTTCAGTTCATAGACGAAAGAACTTAGAACTTATAAATTATCCATACGTACATTGTTTTAAATGTAGTAGGTGGCTTGTAGAATACAGTACTTGAAATCAGAAGACTCATCTTCATAAATTCAAATCTGGTCTCAGACACTAATTAGCTGTGTGACCCTGGCCAAGTCACTTAACCCTGTTTGCCTTACTTCCTCCTCTATTAAACGATCTGGGGAAGGAAATGGAAAACCTCTCCAGTGTATCTGCTAACAAAGCCCGAAATGGGGTTTCAGAAAGTCTGACACGACTGAAACTACTGAGCAACAACAACAATAAACACTATTAAAAAAAATCATAAGCAGTTGTAATAATAATGATTATGATAACTACTGATGGTCATATAACACTTTGAACATTTATGGAAAATTGTACATATTTTATCTCATTTCACCAACAGGAGGATCTGATGATGTACATACTGTAGATATTATTGTAATTTTAGAATTGAAGATAGTAAGGCCCATTTATGGTCACAAAGCTAGTAAGTATTAAGGTAGGATTTGAACCTAGGTTCCTCTTTACTCCAGATCTAGTCCTTTTCCCACTCCATCACACTGATTAGGGGAATCATTTACTCTTAAATGATCAGTATTCTTGGTAGTGTTAAGTCATTTTCCAGCTCTATTTGACTCTTTGTGATCCTATTTGGGGTTTCCTTGGCAAAGATACTGGAGTAGTTTGCCACGTCCTTCCCATTTTACAGACGAGGAAACTGAGGCAAATATAGTTAAGTGACTTGCCCAGGGTCGCATAGCTAGTAAGTGTCTGAGACTAGATTTGAACTCAGGAAGAGGGATCTTCCTGACTCTAGGTCCAGGGCTCTATCCACTGTGCCATCTAACTGCTAATGTTTGGCAGTATGTTTATCTGAATCCACTGGAGAAGAAAATGGAAAACCACTCTAGTATCCTTGCCAAGAACACACCATGGGCAGTATGATAGTCTCTTTAATGTATCACAAATTATATACCAAAAATGTGAACTTTAAAGAAAAAAATAATGGGGTGTCATTGTTTCATAGACAATGGGGAGGCTGAAAATATTTGCCATGTTCTTTTATAAAGGAAAGAAAAATTTTAGAAAATAGTGAAAAGAACAGGTTTCAAAGCCAACCTTATTAGCCTCTCATTAAGAAATTAACCAAATGTGTTCTTTAATTATCCCTGATTTTTACTTTATTCCAAACAGTTTTAAGTTTAAAACTATTGCCAGTGACAGGAAAATATTACAAGATTTTAGACACCTCTTTATACAGTAGCTAAAAGTGCATATGAATGTTTATGTATGTGTATATAACAATCACAGAAATACATAAGGAGATAAAGAGACAGCGAGAGAAAAAAATACTTAGAACCATATAATGAGGCAGCTCTGTGAGATGATGCAGACATTGTAAATGTGTCCAACCTATACAGTAAACGTTGTTCCAATTGCAACAGAATGAATGTCTTTATTTGAACCAGTTAATTGATAAGGGCAGTTCATAAAGTTCCTAAAATATTTTTCCATGATTAAAATTCTTTCACATTGAGTAAATGTGATGTTATACTCTTTTTTCTACCTATGTAACTAAAGCCACAACATTGAGTGAGAAGGCCATGGAAACTCATAGATTCTGGTTAAGAAGGCAGGTGAGGCAGGTAAAGTCTGGAGAAGTAAAAGCAGAATTCGGAGACTATATTTTCTTTTTGTTTTTTTTTTTTTTGACACTGATTCTTCATATTTTGTGGGTTTTTTGTCCCTGAAGTCCTCTTCTCTCATTGGTGAAGGGCCTCAAACTTCCATTTTGACCCCGACGAGACATTTTTTCATTTTATTTTCTTTGTCTGCTTCTAACTCTCCAAACTTTATCAATGTGTCTCAGCTGCCAATTTACTGGAAGTTTTCTCAAGCCCTGTGACTTTCTTCTCCCATTTGGTGAGTTCCTTCTGAAGCGTTCTTTTGGATGGAAGGCTCAACCAGTCATCCTATATTCTTTTTTGGCTCTGTTTCTCATTCTCCTGATTACACCACCATGTGTGCTCTTCCCTCCTCCCCTTGTCAGCTTTCTTTTATGTATTATCCACTGCCATTGAAATGTCAGATCTTTGAAGGTAAGGAAGACTTTATTTTTCTTTGCATTTCTAACCCTACCAATAAGCACAGACTGGAACATACTAAGTGATTAATAAATGCTTATTGCCTGACCAACTATTAAAACAGGGATAGAAATTAAACTAAGTTATATTTTGATGTTGTAGAAGATATCCTACAGGGGAGACTAGGCGATGCAGTGAAGAGAGCACTTGTCCTGGAGTCAGGAGGACCTGAGTTCAAATCCGGCCTCAGACACAACATAAAAACTAGCCTTGTTTTTAACCCCAACTGCCCTATCTTCCCCCATCCAAAAAGAAAAAGAAAAAGAAGATGTCCTACAAGGAGTCCTAGTAGAATTCTCTCTCTTGTGATTCTCCTATTTATAGATTGTATGTTCTCCAAATATATATGTATTAATAGCATTGAGTCCCAGAAACTGACAAATCCACCTCAATGAAATCCATACTCACTTGAAAGAGATTAGTCTAATCATTTATAAAAGAAAAATAAGTTGGATTAAAATATACACTGCCCAGACTATGGACAGGAGTTGGACAGGCAGCCTACTAAATTATTCTATTAGTATTTTGGCACATTTGGGACAAAGGATATATAGGGATATTGAACTGAGTGAACCCAAAAATAAATAGGAAAAGAAGTTGATGTAGGATTGCATTTGGAAAAATATGTTGCACCTTCCAATGACTTCAAGCTATTTCCTGCCTAAAGTCTAACTTTTTTTACATCAGTAATTTCCCAACAATGATGGGCTTCTATAGATCAGCTGGTAGGATTGGAATATATATATATTCATGGAAATCAATGACATTATAGAACAGTTTATATAACTTAGAATGTGACATGTTGTAGAGAATCAGAGATACATTTTGTAAAGACAAACTGTGAATGATTTAAGAATTCTTATCATTGCAATCATCAACCACATTTCCAAAAACCAGAGATGAGGCATGGTGACCAATTGTTGACAGAGAGAGAATGAACTAATATGCACAATAAAACACACATTTTATTGGACAAGATTAGCATAGGAATTTGTTTTGCTTGGATATGTTTATTTGTTACAAGGGCTTTCCCCTCTACCCAATTTGGGGCCTTAGTAATAGATTAAAATGAAAAGAAAAAAAACTGAGTTGAAAAAAAAAGTTCAAGATGAAAAAAACCAATTCTCAGTAGTTTCTTCTTCCCTAGAGTTTTCAAAATAACAATTTTAGGTTAGACAAACTTAATGATAGGAATATAAATGACAAGCTGAACACATAGAGGACTCAAAACTCTATCTTGTTCATTTCTATATTTTATTAAACAAACACAAATTCATGCCAGTTCTAATAGGAAATAAAATATTATTTGAATAAATTATTAATCAAAACATTTATAGAACTCTTATAGAAGCTAGTCTTTTTATCCTAAAAATTACCCTGCATGATATGTACTGCAAAAATTTGATATTTTGTGAGTGGCATCATGATCCAGTACAAAAGATATTATTCTGGAATTGATTTTGTAGAAATCAGTACCCAGAACCCCCTTCCTACTTCTGATACCTTCATGTGATCTAGGCCAAGGCATCCAAACCCATTTAGATATCAGTTTTTATCATCTTTAAAATGAGTATGGCTGACTGAGTGTCCTATAAGATTCTTTGTACCCCCAGATACATGATTCTATGATATTATGGGGAAACAATCTGAAAGTGGCTAAATGATACCTGATCATGATCACACACATTGTTGGATCTAGAATTTAAAATTCTCTGTCTTTCTACATCACTATATTGCCAGACAAGTTGAACAACCTATGCCTGGAGTAATCTCAGATGGTACATTATAATTATGGCCTTTCTTTATGTGGATCTTGTGTTCCCTGCAATATTTCAGTCATCTCTAAACCCATTTTTTCTATTATTTGGGAATTTCTGTTATACTCCATAAAACATTGTTTGTGAAGTCCTTTCCATGTGCCACACTGCTGTTCCTTTTGGGTGTACAGTATGATAATGCTGACTACAGTAGGTGATTCTGGCTCACTAAATTTTGTCTGCTGCAAGCTCATCATGCTTCCAGCTGACTCTGAAGAATGGCAGATAATGATGGGGTTTAAGCTGCAAAGAATGTGCTAAATCATGCACTAGCATAGCAATAAATCTGGAGTTTTATTGGTCTGTAAAAAAGAAGAGCCATGTAAACAAGTTGGATGCAGGATGTGCTTAGAACTACTTAAGATAATTCCATTTTCTTATTTTGAAGTTGTATCAACAGGAAATATAAAATATGCAAACTAGTTTGTAGGGTATGTAAGTAATGGAGCGTAACATTTCATTTACAAATAGCAGGAAGCAGAATGCAAAAAGCCCAGGGTCTTGGTTACCTGCACTACTTTGATCAAGAAGTTGAGTAGGAAGATGCAAAAATGAGTCCTTATAAAAGAGAAATTGGAACCATGAGAAGCACCTGAAAATAAGGAACTGCTTAAGCTTATACAGAATTATATATGTATGTGGATGGGCATATGGGCAGTTAGGTGGAAGTGTTGGGTCTGGAATTAGGAAGAGTTGGGTTCAAAATTGACCCCAGACACTTACTAGTTGTGTGACCCTGGGGAAGTTACCTACACCTATTTGCCTCAGTTTCCTCATGTGTAAAGTGAGGTGGAGAAGGAAATGACACACTCCAGGATTTTGGTCATGAAAACCTCAAAATGGGTCACAAAGATTTGGACTTGATTGAAAATAACAAAAGAAGCAGCACGTTTTTATCACATGCATATTTACTACAAGTATTCATCATTTAATTGATAGAAGCACATCTTTCATTAATACAATTAACAACCATTAACTAATGCCATTCATTCATTCATTCATTCATTCATTCAACAAGTATTTATCAGTTGTCCTCTAGGAAGATAAGGACAAAATGTAAAGCAATCAGAACATCTACTATTTGGGTTCCATTATCATAGTTATTTAGGAGTCAGTATCATTTCCCTGTCCAAAGATGAGACAGCTGAGTGAGATTCCAGTGGCAAGACTATGTTTGTATCCATTTCACTCAATACCTCAGTAATCTACAATTTATTTGGAATGAATACACTTTCCACAAATGAAGATTACTGTGATCCAAAGAGTCGCTAGCCTGTGGAAACTAGGTGATGACTCTTTCATCTCCACAAGTAGTTAAGCTGGTACTCAGTTTAACAAGTATATAGTATACCACTGCCTCTATGCTTAAAGCCTTTCCAATTTAAATTAAATTTTAATTTCCAAATTTAATTTAGAACTCCAAATTAAATTTAATTCCACTTTAAAAAATTTAATTTTAATTAAAACAATTTAATAAAATTAAGTTCAATTTAAATTCCAGTGACATTGCCTTTGAAAATGCCAAGACATCTTGATGTTGGAGAAGTGTTTTGGGGAAAGAGAGGAAGATAAAATAGACAGTGAAAACAACTGTGAATTTAGATTCATACAGTTCTTATAGGAAACTCAGTAAACCAACTGATTTCAAATCCTGGCTTTGATATTTCCTCTTCTGTGTTATCTTAAGCAAGTCACAGTAGCCATGGGCCTCAGTTTCTTCATTTTTGAAAGCAATATATTAGCTGATTTTACTCAGTGATGTTTTCTCTTTTCCTTTTTAAATCTTTGTTAAAAGGATGGCTTGCTGGGTTTTGGGGAGACAGGTTTATTAGAGAAATAAATTTGATATAAGAACAAAAAAAAAGAAATAGATTAGAACAATTATCTTAAAGATCTTTCTAGCTCTAAATTTTATGTGTGTGCATGTATAGATGCCTATATTTGTAGATACGGATACAGAGACAATTTAGATATTGGTATCAATATCATTATGGATACATGTACAGGGTCAGTTTGGAAAATGTAGATTTACCTTTAATGCATATGAGCATATCTGTTCTAATTGTTTAGATTTTTGTATGATTGTCTTAAGTGTGATTGATTGATTCATTCATTCATTCGTTTATGTATCTATCTATCTATTTATTTATTTTTTAAAACTGGATCTGTGATTTCATTGGTACAGGGAACTCCCAGTGAGGAAACTTTTTCTACCTATTTAGGTTACCATTTGCCCTCTACCATATTTTCTTAGTGAGTTGTGCAGGGTTAAATGAGAAATTAAGTGACTTGTACAGTCCTATGGCCAGAATATATCAGAGGTGAGACAGTACTATTTATCTTCCTGAGTTCAAAGCTGCCTCTAGCCACTATGCAATTTTGCCTCTAGGTTATATTCAATTCTGCATTCAAGGAAAAATACATTTGACTGTCCAGTTGACAAAAACATGGCTGCTTTCCTTTTCAACTTTAAACACAAACACACACATATATTCCTTTAAGAGTCGTTTTAGGTATATGATGATATAACCAACTTTGGCCCTGCCTTTTTTTTTAATAGCATTTTATTTTTTTTCTGGACTTGCCTCCTTAGGAAAATATATGTATAGTACCTTACAACCAGAGCGTATTTGTACAGCATGCATAGGCTCTCTTCTCTTGTTTACCCCATAATACTCATTGTTCTGAAATTGTTTAAATACCAAGCAAGCTCTACAAGAGAAAGATTAAGCTTCAGTCTATTTTATACCCCACTGGGCACTTGGGTGAGGCTCATTATTTCTATGATATATTGTTCTAGCCCTTGTCACTTCAACTACTGAGAAAGAAATTACTGTGAGGAGCTCCTTTATGCTGTATTTTCAAGTCTTCCCAGGAATTCCAGTTAGTGTGTATTATTCAAAAAGTGGTTTTTCATTTCTAGTCCCCAGAGATCTGTTGCAGCTAAATTTCACTCTATCTGCCTGTATCAATAAACAAATGCATACTTGGGGAGACTCTGGAACAATATAATTGCTCTCCTTTTTTTGGTAACATGAACCTTGGCACGACATCTCTACTTATCATATGTCAAAAATAAAGTTCTTTGAAAAAATATCAAATATGTGGGAAAATGACACTGCCTAGAATAAGTCATTAAAGTTTAATGAATTCACTGGGGTTGTATGTGTGAATCATATATATGTATAGTATAGTGGAAAGAACACTATATCTGAAAGCTGAGGATTTGGTTTCAAATTAGATACTTTATCCATTAGTTATGTGACCTTGGACAAGTCACATCCTCTTAGAGCCTCTATAGCATGTAAATAAAAGAGGAAGTTGGAATGATTAACTAGCCTCAATTGTCCCTCCCAGCTTTAGGGAAATCCTCTTATAAATCAATTATGTGCAAAACTAAATTCATCAGGCGGTACCATCCCTTGACTCCTACCCATCTTGCTTATTACAAAAGTTTGAGGCAGTATGGTATAGAAAGAGTGCTGGATAAGGATTGAGGAAAAAACAGGTTCACATCCTCCCTCACTTATTTGCTTACTTGCTTTCTGACTCTCGCTAGGCCAATTCATGGCTCTGGACCTAACTTTGCTCGTTAATAAAATCAGGGTATTTATCTGAATGACCTTTGAGGTAGCTTTTAGCTTTAGATCGATGATTTAAATTTTATTTAAAATAAATAAAAGTAAAGCTGTTTCTGACAAGAAAAGAAGAGCACCAATATGAATAAAAATTAGCTATAGGTAATTGCTAATTCAGTTAATTTTGCCACTGAGGTCTTATTCTAATGTCAAATCATGGAATAGAGGTGACTTCAGGTTCTTGAAGGCTCTTCTAGTGCAACACATATTTTAGTAGATGCTAACAAAAATATAACAAGAAGAATATAATTTTCTTGAGTATAGGGATTCTCTCCCTCCCCTTTCTTTTTCTTCTCCCCACATACATATTATATATATATATATATATAATATATATATATATACACACATATATATACACACACACATACACATATGTATATACACACATATATGTATATCCATGCACCTATACATGCATATATACATACACAATGTATGTACATATATGTATGTATATGCTTATGCAGGAACATATATGCATACACATTGGGGTGACCAGGAATCAGTTCTTATAGCCTTTTAAGAACTGATGATTAAATTTTCAATATGTTCCTTTGCAACGTAGGAACTAATACATGTTTTCAATCAAGATTCAGTTATTTATTGATTACCTTGACTTAAGAAAGTGCTAGAGAAATCGTTAATAATGGAGATAAAAATCAAAATATCAGAGAGTTGGTCATTAAACATATACCTACATATGCACATATATGCATGCATGTCCAGTTATATTATAAACACACACACATATTTCTTTTTGTATCCCCTAGTTTAGCATGGTATATTGTACAAAGAAGATCGTTAAATAATGCTTGTTGAATGAAGTATCCTGTAGGCACTCACTAAATGTACCACTTTGGGTAAGTTATGTATGTTTTCTAAGTCTCTTCCACCTGTAAAATGGGAACAGTTACACAAGCATTGCCTCTTTTGGAGTACTTTTTTTTTTTTTTTTTTGCTTTTTGGAGGGGAGAATTAAATATAAAATGTAAACATTTTCCCAGTGATTATATGTGACTTTAAATTATGGAATTTCATATCTTAACTGGTTTTTTTGTCTTTTTGGAAAGGGGAAGGAGGTAGGACAATTAGGGTTAAGTGACGTGACAAAGGCCACATAGCTAGTAAGTGTGTCAAGTGTCTGAGGTCAGATTTGAACTCAGGTCCTCCTGACTCCAGGGCCAGTGCTCTATCCACTGCACCACCCAACTACCCCCAACAATATCTTAACTCTTAAAACTTCAATTCACCCATTGGACAATGGATCAATGCATGGTGGTTATAAGTAAGTTTCCACATATAACTGATGATGAATTGTGCATTAAAAAGCTTCATAAAAAAGATACAATTAAATATTTCATTATTTGGAAAGAAGTTGGGGTAGCAATAACAACAGATAAATTTGTTTTCATTAATATTTTCATAATATTAAAATATCTGGAGAAATTTTCCCCAGAATTGATATGATCAACAATTTCAATGGATAAAAAGGCATTATGGGTTGTTATACGCATTACAGGAGGGAGCACAAACATTGACAAAAATCACAGAACCACTGAAATGTGAAATGTCGGCATTCAATTTCCATTCATTTAAAATAGTGTTCCTCTTAAAATTCCTTTTCTTTTCATTGTGATTTTTCTTTTCAGATGTGGGGTAACTGATCAATGTGATGGGGAATTGGTAGGTTCTAGTCTTTTTTCTTCCACTAATCATCTGTTTAACTTAATCCTGAACTAGAGTTATATCTCTCCCTCATACTTGTTTGCTAAGTCTATAAAATGAGGGAGTTTATTATAAAATTTCTTTTTATGACTCAGCTATTGCTTTGATACCTAAACAGGGACAAGTAGAAAAAGAAAGCTACATACAAATACCTCTAAAAAATATTGATGCCAAAGGACTGAATAAAATATTCTACTACAGCCAAGTGTTCAAATGATTACTATTTTCAAATTGTGTATATAATAGACATATATTGTTAAAATTATGAAAAATATTAAGATATTAGACCATGTTAATAATATATGTAGTGAATATTAAATAATTATGCAAGTAGATGCAGAAAATGTTTTTAAATAAAATTCAATACCCATTTATGATTTTTAAAAACCCTGGAAAGCGCAGGACTAAATTAACCTTTCTTTAAAGTGGTAAAGAGTATAATAATCATAATATAATAATCATATCAAACATAACAATAGCTATCATTGATATAGTACCTTAAATTTTGCAAAATGTTTTGTGCATGTTAACTGATTCAGCCTTCATAGTCTACAAGTAAGGAACTATTATTAACCTTAAAAAAACAAAAACAAAACAGATGAAAGATATAGTCACTTATTCAGCGTCTGAGGCAGAAGTTGAATTCAGGCCAGGTCTTTTTGCCTCCAAGGTCCACCCATCTTCTCATCTGTTAAAACCAGTAAGTGGCATTATTTGTGATGAAAAAAACTGGAAGCTTTTCTAATAAGATGAGGACTAAATGAGTGTAATGAGAATCTGAACATCTTTCCTGCCCCTAGACCCTTTGATAGGCTTAACTGGCTCTTAAAATGTTCCCTGATTTGAAAGTATACTCTGCTCCCTAATAGGCTGAATGTGGTCACATGAAGTCTGTGGCAGGAGGCTGGTTTTTTGGGAATGGCCACATCTTGTTACTTTGTAATTGGACAATGGGTCAAGAGGGCTGTGACATTCTCTGACCCAGAGAAGCCTATATATACGCCCTGATGAGAGGTTTTCTTTGGGGCTCACTTTGAGAAGAGTTGTGTGATTTGGCCAGATGAGACTCTGGGAAACCATTGAGCCCCGTGGCTTTGAAAAACCCAGATGCTGATGCTTCCCTCTCTGGTAACTTGAATAGGTAATGAATGCGATGGTCAGATGGTTGAAAACCCATCTGCTGATCTGTTTCTTGGTCAGCTTGTAACTTGTGTTTGTTACTTGTGCTTGTAACTGGGGTTTGTATTCTCTGGAGTTCAGGGTGCTGACTTTTTCTCCTGAACTAGGTAAATTACATGTTTGTTTGATTAGAGAAAGATTATTAACCCATTTTGAGTTGCCTTCCTTTAGTAAAGCATATCTAAGAACCTGTGCTAGCAGCTGCCCCTAGGTATGCTAGGGTGCTTGCTGATACAGTAAGTCATGTCCATTAGAACCAATATTACTTAATATGGTCTTAGAAAAGTTGCCTATATAAATAAGAGAATAGCAAAAATTAAAAGATTGTTCATAAGCAAAGAGGATACAAAATTATAATATTTTAGATTATATGGTGGTTTGACTGGAGTTATCCTAACAACTCAAGTAAAAATTAATTAAAATAACAAATAACAAATAAAATAACAGAATAAATCAACAAAAATCAACCGCAATTTTGGATGTTATTGGAAAAATTCAAAAGGAAGAATAGAAAAATAATTTTTTTTCAAGGTACCTAAAATATAACTGGAAGAATATTTACCAAGGCACCCCAACACTTATATGAATATAATCATAAAATACATTTAATAGAAATAAAGGAAGACAATTAAATAGAGATGTTAGTCATTCTTAGACCATGACAAAATAATTAAAATTGAATCAACTAAATTAATTGACAGGTTTTGCTCATAAAATTCAACAAAAAATAAGTTATTTTACATATATAGGCAAATTATGTTCACATATGTGTATATGCACATATCATCTGTGTATTTACATATACGTATGTACATTGTATGTGTGTATGCATACATTATCTGTGTATGTGTAGATATTTAATATGTAGGAACAAAATTTCAAAAATATCAAGGGAAATAACAGAAAGAAAAGGTGAAGGAAGGGGCTTAGTACTACTAGAACTCAAAATATAGTATAAAGCTGTAATTATTAAAATATTAACTCAATTTGTTGAAAATGCAACTCATTCTCTTTTGCAAGCTTTTTCTTGTGGGGATGCTTGATTCCTATTCTCTCCCACATCTCCACTCTAATTCCTCCTTCACTGAGAGATACTTAAATGATTTTCCTAAAATGCAGGTGAGATCATTCTCTCTTTCTCTCTCTGTCTCTGTCTCTCTGTCTCTCTCTCTCTTTCTCTGTATCTCTCTGTCTCTGGCCCCATACATGCGCACACACACACACACACACACACACACACACACACACACTCACATACTCACACCCTGGGTTCATTAAACTACAGCAACTTCTTATTGGCTCTAGGATCAAATACAAAATATTTTGTTTGACATTCAAAGAAGTTCATAACCTAGTCAGTCTTCTTATACATTATATCATGGTGTGTACCCTTTATTTTTTTGCTTTTTGGAGGGGGAAATGCAGGGGAATTGGGGTTAAGTGACTTGCCCAAGGTCACATGGGTAGATTTGTGTTGTGTCCAAGGTCATACTTGAACTCAGGTCTTCCTGACTCCAGGACCTGTTCTCTATTCAGTGCACCACCTAGCTGACCGCTCAAAGAGAACTTTTATAAGGAAAAAAGATTTATATACTTTTAAATGAAAAAGAATATGAATTATTACTCGCTGTTTAAAAAAGTCTCAGGCACATCTCCTACAATGTGTTTCCAGTTGAGTGCCAGAATGAATTTCATTGATTCTGTGGATGTGATAACCTGCAGGGCAGCATTTCAGGACTCAGCACTAATTGAACAGGGTGGTTGGTGGACAGGCAAAGGGGAATATAGGGCTTTTCAAGTAAAGCCTGGTTCCAACCTGCTGGTACGACAGCAGATAACCTTATACTAGGAATCAGGAAAAGCTCAGGTAAAATCCTGTCTCAGACACTGCTTAAAACATGGTATGAAAAATCTCTGAAGAGGGGTATAAAAATTAGCAAATAAATGGGGATATCATTTTCACAGATTATATATCTAGAGCCAAAAGGAACTCTTGAGGCTGTCCACTACAATCTCTTTATTTGGCAGATGGGGAAACTGGGACTTAAGGTGTTAAAGTGACTTATCCAAAGCCAAGGGGAGGAACCATCAGATTTGAACTCAGATTCTCTAACTCAAAAGTCAATCATCTTTCTACCATAGCATGCTCGATAGTCACTTTTTAGTATTTATCTCTGACTCTTTTTAAACATGATGTTATATTTTCATTAATGCCATAATAGGCTTGGAGGGCAGGGAAGCCTGTCATGGAAAAGCAAATGGTAAAGTCTGATATCCCGTTAATCTATTTCAAAGGAACTTGTCTTTAGCCTCGCAGCCAGGACACAGACTCCAGCAATGTCAATGTATGTGTACCTGTATTGGAAGCATTAAATACTATTGAAGTTAACAAATCGTATTTCCATAACCGGATTATAAATTGTGCTGAATTAGTGAATTTGCTCAGGTGTCTTCCCTGCTGACGCCCTTAGCTGTGTTTTTTTAACATTGTATATAGGCAGATGGGGATGTCTGGTAGTGCAGTGAATGGAGTGGCAGGCCTGAGGTCAGGAAGACTCATCTTCATGAGTCCAAATCTGGCCACAGACACTTCCTAGCTACTTGACTGTGGGCGTGTCACTTCATCCTGTTTGCCTCAATTCCTCATCTGTAACCAAAATGAGCTGGAGAAGGAAATGATGAACCACTCTATTATCTTTGCTTAGAAAACCCCTCATGAAGTCAGGAAGAGTCAGATGCATCTGAAACAATGGAATAACAACAACAGGCAGGTGTGTGCACCATGAAGAAGGGGTCAGAGAAATAGAGAAATCCAAGCAGTTGCTATATTTAGATTTCTAGATGTAAGAGTGTTCCTTTGGAATAGCAAGGCTCATTTACCACCTGAAATAACACTTTATTCCGGATTCCAGAGTTATAGATGTCTCATGCACAGGTTTTCTGGTTTGTTTTCTTCCCAGAGTCTTCAGTTTGTAAACTCGTTAAGTAAAGATAGATATTACAGCATAAAGAGGGCTGTCTAATTTCCTTCCTTTTTGGTTTATTCCTCTCATAGATTGCAAATCCTTTCAGAATATTATGGGCTTGCTCATGCAACCATTTTGTTTATCTTTTTATCTCTGGCACATTACTGACAGTACATGTGTTTATAGTTGGCATAATGCTGGAAACGCTGAATTAAAAACTAAACAAAAGGAAAAAGGAGAAAGAATGTGTGGTATAGCAGAGAAAAGACTTAGCCTTTAAATCAATAAAACCTGGTCTCATATTCTGTTTCTGGCACATACTAGTAATGAAGGCATCTCTTTAAATCTATAACTTACAGATGATTGAGATGAGTATATGTAGATATAGACTTATTTATATGTACAAGATCAGTTTGGAAACTGGATTTGCCTCTCATATATGCAAGGGCAGCTTTTCCAGTTGTTTAAATAAGTTTGTTTATTTTAACTGTGACTAAAAAAAATCTTGACGCATGATTTCATTGGTACAGGATATTACCAGTAAAGACTCTTTTTGTTTACTTGATTATTTATTGGTAGTGGGAGTTTCTACATCAATTTCATAGGAGAAATCACATGACGTTCAGAAGAAGTGACATAAGGACACTGTCAAGGTCTCTCTGAAGAACCTTGGAATTGATTGCATGACATGGGAGACACTGGCAAAGAACAACCCAGAATGGCATGCTTACATCAAAAAAAGTGCTGTGCTCTATGAGCAAAGTGGAATAACTGAAAAAAAGTGTGAAATGTGCAAATTTAGAGACATTTTCACCCCAAATGTTTATATGGACATTTGTACTCAACCTATGGTAGAGCATTCTGAGCTCATATTGGTCTGATCAGCCGTAGTCAGTAAGTATTATACCTTGATTTCAACATAGTGATGTCATTTTCATCCTTTTTGAGAACAAAGGGCAGCAACCAACCAACCAACTAACCAGCAAAATGGGCATTCGATGCTTATTTCATAGACATTTTTTAAAAAGTAGAAAATGTAGGTCTTTTTCCTTTTCTCATGATGAAAGAAAAAGTAGTGTGTGGAGATGGACAAGAAGAATAAGGTAAAGCTAGAGAACTTCACAAATTTCTTGTGCAATAGAAAAAAAGAATTATCTCTCTAGAGTCAGAGAACCTAAATTCAAATGTTGCTTCTTATACTAATTACCCAATTGACTTTGAACAAATGTGTGGACCTTCCTAGGTATATTATCCCTCATCTTTGAAATGAGAGGGTTAGACTAGATGGCCTGTGAGGATCCTCTCAGTTCTAGATTTAAAATCCTATGAACTCTTGGCAATTTTTGTGATTCTATAAATTAATTTATTTTTTCACTAGTTATTTACTGAATGCTGTATCAGCAATGTAGAATTCACAAAGCCTACAGTAACTATAAATATGTTGATATGGTTATTAATCACAAAATGTAACAGGCTCTCTACATGAGAACTATAGTCAGAGCATTTATTCAAGTACCAGAAGACTGAGTCCCCAAACCAGAAAGTCAAAGCCAACACAGTAGTTATGAAGTTGGTACATGTAGTTAAAGTAGTAAATACCCACATTCTCCAGCCTTCAAAACAGGACAAGTGACCTCAGACAAAGGTTCTCCTCTCCTCACTCGCAGCAACTGCTCAGCGTTCAGGCAGCCTTGTGTCCAACAGTTCCGGCCCCTCCACAGTTCTCCTCCCTGGAAGTCCTCAGCAAGAGTCCTTAGCAGAGATTCTGACTGGCTTAAAGAAAAAAGGAGTTCGCGCTGCTGCCGCTGCCTCCAGTCACCAGCACGGTAGCTTGGTTCTGGCGTTCTCTTGCTCTACCCCTTCCTGCTATGTCAGCAAGTTCAAGGGTCATGGAAGATCTTTAAATCTCAATATCATTACAAATGCCCACCATGAGACACTTTTATCAGGAGATATGAGGGATCTAAGAATAGGGAATGAATTTTATCCTCAAAGATTTTAATATCTGGTAGAGGATAAGATTAAATACTTACATAGCTGTATGGGGATTTCGGGGAGAGACTAACTAATTCCACCTACATTAATTAGGAAATTAAGGACATTTAAACCAGATCTTGCTAGAGGGATATAGATTCCATAGGTATAGATAGAGAGAGCATTTCAGGCTCATGGGATATCAGAAAAGTTGAGAAAATATGGCTTTGTAGTGTGTTATGTGTAAGAGTCCCATTGGATTTAAGAAATATTGAGTGGGCACTTCACTTACTTCAGAAGAATTGGAAAGTAGTTTTAGATAAAGTGGAGAAAAGAATTCAATCACAGTTGTGGAGGGTCTTGAAATATAAGTTAAAGAATTTATATTTTATTCAGTAGTCAATGAAGATCCGTTAAGCACGCAATGTCCTAGAAGGGTCTGACGGTTCATTCACTGAAAGACAGCTCTCTGATGCTGTATAGACAGACAGACAGACAGACAGATAGATGATAGGTAGATAGATAGAGAGATAGAGAGATAGATAGACAGACAGACAGACAGATGCAATTATTAATTACCTGAGAGATCTCTGAGCCCCTGATGCCACCTATGGAATACATAAGGCAAATATGCTTCAGAAATACTGAACATGGAGAAGAAAAGCAGATTTTGAGAAAGATGTGGTACAAGGTAAGGAACACACAATTTTGAATGGCCTCACTTTTATTTCATTTTAATTATTGTTTATGTAATTTATCCTGTTCTGTACAAAAGGAGGACAATTTCCTATAAGCTTTTAAAGTTATGTTGCCTTCAATGCCTGCTTCTTTTCTGTATACTTGGTTAGGTTTATATTCTCCTCCAGAATTTATTTTCAAACAAGTCTGTTCTACTTTTTCACTTGGTCCATTGGAGACAAAATCATAAAGTGCAAATATAATGGTTTCCTTATTATTGTTAATGAGAAGACATCACTACAGAATGTTGATAGATATATTCCTTTTGGTGTCTTCTTATTTTCCTTCTGGTTTTGTCTGCAGATGCTGCCAGGAAAATCCCTGTTACTTCTCAGATCAATCTCTTGGCAAGCTCATTTTCTTGTACTTCCTTTCACTATTTTGCGAGGGGGCACTCCTTGTAATCTGTCATTCTTTTGCAAAAGAGCTCATATCCTAAATTAATGTTGCCCTTGGCTCCCATGTTTGTCCACTTGACAAAAAGATCAAGTCTTAGATTTACATGTCATATCAAGCTGCATTCAATATATGTACATGTTTAGAGTCTAATCTTCATTATTATCATTATTGTTACTCATGTTTATATGGCATTTCAGGTATAGAGAACTATAACTATTTCTGCACAACCCAATATTCCCACATACATATACAAATTCTTTCAACACCAGCAATTCAGGAAGACCAAGAACATCAGCTAAGGTTTAAAGGAGTAATGGTGAGAGGACACACACTGGTAAAATCATTGATTTCTTAAAGTGATGGTGTATTTCTTTAAATTCTGTTAGGAATCATAATGGTATGAATCAGCACTGATTAATTTTGAGTATGAGAGGGAACAAAGTGTGCCTATACACATTGACTTTGGCACATGCCTAGCCCAGCACCATCTGTACTAAGGTGATTAATTAATAAATGACTTTTCCTAGTGATGATGAGTTCACCAACCAATTTGTCAACTGAAAAATGTACAGCCATCAGTGAATGACTAGATTGGATTTGTACCAATCCACATCCATCTGGGTTCCCAAAATTATATGTCTGGTACAGCTGTATCTCTATGGCCAAAGCGCTTTTTTCCCAAAAGTGAGAGTCATGACAGAGTCCCAGAATATTAGTCTATCATATCAAATAGGTTGTTGAATAGGATTGACCTTCCTGCCAATACCCTGGATTAACGTCAATGCAATTTCCTCCAATTTACACATAGCCACCTACTATCAGAATAGTGATAATGATATCCAAGTGAGGAGTCTTTAATAGCCTTTCCTCTTAGCATAAGGACCTTTTCCTGGAATGGAATACTGAGGTTTATTTAAAATTACAGCCAAATCAATGGCCCTCCACAGCAGTTAATAATGGCTCTTTGCAATCAAATCAGATTAAATGGAGCTTTGAAATCCACTATCTGAAGTTTGTGCCAAGAATGTAATAAAAACTTCATCATGTACAACACTGATCCATGTTTTGCTAAGAATAATGATTCTTAAAATAAATCAGCAAAGAGAATCTGTCAGGTGCACCATTCTAAAAACAGGAATATACCATTTGCATTCATTTTTCACTTATGACATAGTGCTTTGCTAAGAGTCTAATAAAAGTCTCACTCACATTTACCTTTCATACTTTTTGGAAACCCTATTCCCATTCATAGTCATATTTTCATACTTCAAAAAGTCTGTTCTTTCATAAGTATACACAGGGCCTTCAGTCATGCAGAGTACTATTCTTTAACACTTTGGGATAGTTGCTTTGAAGGTGGAGTCAAAAGGGAGGGATCTTTAGAGGGGAGGGTGAGAGAATAGGCAAATAAGGGTATAGAAGGATGTTTATATTTATGGGAATGGGATGATAGGGAAGGGATCCTTGGAGAGGGGTAGGCGAGTCATAGAATGGCAAAGTAGTGGGTAAAAGTAAAGTAGAGGAGGCAGGAGGGATAGGAAACAAGACATATGCATATACATAAAAAACAAAGATTGCGAGTAGAATAGGTTTGGGAATGTATATGTCTATACATGTATGTATATATATGTGTGTGTATATATCTGTAGCTATGGATAAATGTATCTAAACTTTATTGTAGCCTTTTGGGGGGAGGTTCTTAGGGGGAGGGGGAAAACCAAAGAAAAAGTACACAGAAAAGAACAAAAGAAAACTCACAAGGAAGCAAAGAAAAGACGGACTATTCTCAACACAATGAGTATTATTTATCATATAGGCTTTCTTCAAATGAAAATTTGTTGTTACATATTCTGTTCTCATGTTCTGCTATGCACATGATATGCTTTTTTTCTTTCTAACTTTGTATCTGAGTATTCTAACTTTGTATTTAAGCTCCAGTATTTAAGTTTATGATATGCTCTTGTTTCCTTTTCTCTATTCTCTATTTGTATGCTGGTGTTTGGGTCCAAAATAATTTTTTAAAGGAAAAAAAGAGAAAGTACAGTCAGTAGACCACCAGGTCCTTAGACCCTTTCAGAAGGTCTGGGAGATCAAAATTTTTTTCATGATCATAAGACATTGCCATTTCCCATCTTATTCTCTCATAAATGTACACTGAAGTTTTCCGTAGGCTCTGTGAACCTGCAAATTAAATATTTGATTGCCAACATGAAGAATAAATGAATCACTCATCTGCAGAATTGTAATTTTTGCCTTACAAATGGATGAATCTGGGGTGGCTAGGCGGCGCAGTGAATAGAGCACTGGCCCTGGAGTCAGGAGTCCCTGAGTTCAAATCCAGCCTCAGACACTTAACACACAAAAAAACCTAGCTGTGTGACCTTGGGCAAGTCACTTAACCCTGATTGCCCTCCAAAAAAAATGGATGAATCTGTAGATGTGGCTACAATGGGTATTTTGCTTGTATTCATCCATCAGCAGCAAATGATCACCAAATCTGATCTTTCTTGTTGGCAATAAGAGAAGGGTTGTTGAAATACTGAGTGTTGAGTAAATTTTTGAATGTCATAATTTATCCCAGAACAACTGTCTTGGCCATTGTATTGATACAATGCTGGTACCTAAGCAAAGATCAGGGTAGTGACTTCAAACTTCAAACTTCAAATAGTCCCCAATTACTATAAATAATAAGCACCATGAAGTGGTCACATGAATTTGTATTTGCAGTGTTGGGATTATAATTATGTAAAATATGGTCAGTGGTTCCAACCCAGTGGAAAAATGGAGTTCAAATTTTAATAATGTGACTGTTTCAGTGTTCATCATTTATGCTAATGTATTACTTGTATTAGCTTGAGTGTTTTGCATCTCCTTCAATTCCTTGTTTAATAAAAGACAGTTTCACTAAGAATGTGATGAAGCAACAGAAATAGTTTTGTTCAATGCTGACGCTTGAGAATACTTATTTTTTATTAATTGTTTTATTTGTTTTCTTGTTTACATCATTCATTTTCATGAGATTTTTGAATTACAGATTTTCTCCCCATCTTTCCCCTACCCCAACCCCAAAACAGCAATCCCACTGTAAAGCCCCTCCCCTGCTCTGCTCTCTTACTTTCTGGTAGGGCAGGGAGGATCTCCCTACCCAAGCCCCTGCATATCTTAATTCTTAGTTGCAGGTATTGCAGAACTTTAAATTCTATATTCCTTCGATTCCTCCCTTGTCACCCACCCCCACTGGAAGGAAAACCAATTCAATACAGGCTATGGATGTGTGATTATACAGGACATCTTCATAGTGGACATATTGTGACAGTGATAATATGTCCCTCCTTCCTATCCTTCCCTCCCTTGTTCTGTTCTCTACCCTGTCCCTGTCCCTTTCCTGAAGTGTGTGCTTCCAGAATCCCTCCCCCAGACCCTGCCTTCCCGTCTGTCATGCCCCCTCTCATTCCCATACCCCCTACTCTCCTGTGTGGCATGATGCCCAGTTTAGCATTTTTGCCATTTCTTCCCTAAGCCAAATTCAATGAGAGTAATTGAAAGTAAACTTGTAACAGTTATCCCTTGCCTCTTCTATATGGGATAATTAACCCCATTTTGTCTCTCCTTGTCCACTCTCATTCTAGTCCTCTTCCACCTCAGATTTTCGCCTTTTAAAGTATCATCCCTTTGTATTCAATTCTTCCTATACCTTCTATATACACATATACACTCACGCACAGATATATATTCATAAGCATATATAGCCTCCTATTTAGATATATGTGTAAGTATACTTATATATACATTTGTATTCCCCTACCCTATCATCATACTCAGAACAGTTTCCTAAGTTACTATAATTGTTTTTCTATATTGGCATGTAAATAATTCAAATTTGATAAGTTCCTTAGATTTTTTTCCCCATGTTTACTTTTTCATGCTTCCTGTGTTTGATTGTCAAATTTTCTGTTCAGTTCTGGTTTTTTCAGCAAGAATGCTTCAAAGTCCTCCACCTCATTGAATGACCATATTTTCCCCTGGAACAATATGCTCAATTTTGTTGGGTAGTTGATTCTTTGTTTTAATCCCAGCTCCCTTAATCTTTGAAATATCATATTCCAGGCCCTTCAATCCCTCAGTGTAGAAGCTGCCAGATCCTGGGTTAGATAGTGCTTCCACAGTATTCAAATGGTTTTCTCTTGGAAACCTCTAATATTTTCTCCTTTAACTGAGTATTCTGTAATCTGGTGATAACATTTCTAGGAGTTTTCTTCTGGGGATCTTTTTGAAGAGGTGATTAATGAATTCTTTCAAGTTCTGTTTTGCTCTCTGATTCTAAAACATCAGGGCAATTTTCTTTGAGGATTTCTTGAAGGATGCTTTCCAAGTTCTTTTTTTGGTCATGGGTTTCAGGTAGACCAATAATTTTCAAATTGTCTCTACTGGATCTATTTCCCAGGTCAGTGGTTTTTTCAAGGAGATATTTCACACGGCTTTCTACTTTTTCATTGCTTTGTAACTGTTTAATAGTATCTTGGTTTCTCATAATGCCATTAGCTTCCACTTGCTCCACTC
>CM053593.1:273777350-273793278 GCA_028646575.1 Pseudocheirus occidentalis
GTATAGGTTTTACATACACAGTTATGAAAACATTTTCATAGTAATTATATTGTGAGAGACTAAATATCATTCCCTCCACCCCATTCTGCCCCCCCCAACTTATTCTAATTTTCCCCTTTGAAACTGTCCCTTTTCAAAAGTGATTACTTTTAACTACCCTCTCTCCCATTCTGCCATCCATTCCATCATCTCCCCTCTTATTCCCTTCCCCCCTGCTTTCCTGTAGGGTAAGATACCCAAATGAGTGTGTATGTTATTCCCTCCTTAAGCCAAATTCAGTTAGAGTAAGGTTGACCCATTTCCTTTCACCTTCCTGCTCTTCCCCTCCATTATATAAGTTTTCTCTTGCCTCTTTTATATGATATAATTTACCCTAATTTATCTCTCCTTTCTCTTTCTCCAAATATTGCCTCTTCACTTGATAGGTTGGTTTTTTTTTTGGATAACATTACTTCATATTCAACTCATGCTATGCCCTCTGTCTATGTATACATGTACATACATATGCATATACTCACATATATATTTATATGCACATACAACCCCTATACATGTATATACATGTATAAATATGTACATATATGGATGTACATATATACACACACATGTATATTTCCTTCAACTGTCAAACTGAGAAGTCTTATAAGTTACAATGACCATTTTCCATGATAGAATGTAAATAGTTCAATTTTAATGAGTTCCTTATGATTTCTTTTTCCTGTTTACCTTCTCATATTTCTCTTGCTTCTTGAATTTGAATGTCAAATTTTCTCTTCAGCTCTGGTTTTTTCATCAAGAATGGTTGAAAGCCCTCTATTTCATTGAATGACAATATCTTTTCCCTGAAGCATTATACTCAGTTTTTCTGGGTAGGTAATTCTTGGTTTTAATCCTAGCTCCTTTGACCTCCAGAATATTATATTTCAAGCCCTTCAATCCCTTAATGTAGAAGCTTCTAGGTCTCGTATTATCCTGATTGTGTTTCCACAATACTCAAATTGTTTCTTTTGGACTGCTTGCAGTATTGTCTTATTGCCCTGGGAACTCTGGAATTTGATTATAATATTCTTAGGAATTTTCTTTTTGGGGATCTTTTTCAAGAGGCGATCAATGAATTCTCTTAATTTCTATTTTGCCCTCTGGTTCTATCATATCAGGGCAATTTTGCTTGATAATTTCCTGAAAGATGTTTTCTAGGTTCTTTTTTTGATCATGGCTTTCAGGTAGTCCAATAATTTTTAAATTATCTCTCCTGAATCTACCTTCCAGGTCAGCGATTTTGTCCAAAGACATATTTCACATTGCCTTCTATTTTTTTTTTCATTTGTTTGGATTTGTGTTATAATATCTTAATTTCTCTAAAGTCATTAGCTTCCATTTCCTCCAATCTAATTTTGAAGGAATTATCCTATTCAGTGAATTTTTGAAATTTCTTTTCCATCTGGCCAAATTTGTTTTTTTTTTCAAGGCATTCTTCTCCTCATTGGTTTTTTGGGACTCTTTTGCCATTTGGCTTAGTCTGTTTTTAAGGTGTTATTTTCTTCAGTATTTTGGGGTCTCTTTTAGCAGGCTTTTGCCTTGCATTTTGTGATTTTCTTGCATCATTCTCATTTTTCTTCCCAATTTTTCCTCCACTTCTCTTTTCTGATTTTCAGACTCCTTCTTGAGGTCCTCCATGGCATGTAACCAGTTTATACTTTTTATTGGAAGCTTTTGATGCCAGAGTTCTGACACTTCTGTCTTCCTCTAATTACATGCTTTAATCCTTTTTGTCCCCAAAAAGTATTCTATGGTCTGTTTGTTCTTCCTCTGCTTACTTGCTCATCTTCTCAGACAATTGCTTGACTTTTGAGCTCTTTTTCATGATAGAACTCTGCTCCCGAACCGCAGAGAGCTATGTCCCAAACTACTGAGGTTTTTGCAGCTACTGGACCTATTAGGAGGGTGCCCTCCCTGAAGCTCCCACAAGCTCTGGCACATTGGCCACACACCCCAGGACCACCACCCAAGACAGCAATCCACATCAAAGCAGGTTAACACAAGAGCGATTACCCTCTGAATGGTTACTTGGTTCCCCTAAAATCTGCAAACCAGGAGCTCTGGAAGCAGCCAGGAAGCAGGAATTGCAGCTGCCATACCTATACCACTTTTCACCCTGGGGGCATGGCCTGGACTGTGCTCTTCTCCACCCAGTTCCAGCAGAGTTCCAGATAGACCTTTTACTCTCTTTTTGGAGTGGAAGGGTTGAGAATCTGGAAACCACCACAGCTGCTGGTGATTCAATCTCTTGAAATATTCTCTGGCCACAGTTTGTCAGGGCCACCCTGGGGCCAGAACTCAGGGACTCACACAGGACTGTGCTTAGCTCTCAGCCCAGTGCAATAGGCCCTTCCTGTCAACATGGCAGGTGTTATGGGAATCTGAAGATCTTCCCTGCCTCTAGGCTCTTTGATAGGATTAAGTGACTCTGAGAACCTTCCCTGATTTGAAAATATACTCTGCCCCTAATAGGGTGAATGTGGTCACATGGAGCCTGTGGTGGGAGGCTTGTTCTTCAGGAATGTCTATGCCTTATTACTTTGTGATTGGACAGTGGGTCAAGACGGTTGTGACATTCACTGATCCAGGGGAAGGCTACATATACCCTGATGTGAGTTTTTGCTTTAGGGTTCCCTTTGGAAAGAGTTGTGTGATTTGGCCAGATGAGACTCTGGGAAGCTATTGAGCCCCACCTCCCCAGCTTTGAAAACCCAGATGTTGGTGCTTCCCTCCCTGTTAACTAACTAGGTATGGATGTAATGGTCAGATGGCTGGAAGTCCCTCTGCTGATTTGTTTCTTTGTCTGCTTGTAACTTCTGTTTGTATTCTCTGAAGCTCAGGGTGCTGACTTTTTCCCCTGAACGAGGTAAACAATATATGGGTTTTTTGTCTTTTTTTTTTGGAGGGCAGTTTGGGTTAAGTGACTTGCCCAAGGTTACATGGCTAGTTTTTTGTGTTAAGTGTCTGAGGCTGGATTTGAACTCAGGTATCCTGACTCCAGGGCCGGTGCTCTATTCACTGTGCCACCTAACCGCCTCAACAATATATGTTTGTTTGATTAAAGTAAGGTTATTAACCCGTTTTGAGTTGCTTACCTTTAGAAAAGCAAATCTAAGAACCCAGGCTAGCAGCCATCCTGGGTATGCTTGGGTGCTTGCTGGTACAGCAGTCTGGCTTGAGCGGAAGGTTTTTTCTCTCTGTCACTTTTTGTGTTCTGTAGCTCTAATATTTGTTTAGAGTCATTTTAAAATATGTATTAGAGGTAGTAAGAGCTAGAGATGCATGGAAGTCTCTCATTTTCTTAAAGAGGTTTAAAGTGAGGTGTTTGGCTTAATCTGGGGGAGTAAAGGGAGTAAAGTAAAAGAAGGTAGGTCACCACCAAACTAAAATAACTAACAATTCAAAAAAAATTATGTGAAATTGAATGATATAGGCAACAGAAAACAATTTAACTTTCTTAAATGATCTAGTTTGACTGTCTAGGTATTCCATAGAAACCAAATTCAGTGAATACCTACCAAGGATCTCTTGTGGATATTCCAGAAAGTAGACATTTTTCCCCTTTGTAAAACTACTTTGTGTATTGTCTGCCACCACTAGAATCTAAACTCTGTAAGAGCAGTACTGCTTTTACATGTATCATAAGTACAAAGTCTTCTTGCTGGTTTTCCTTTAAGAGTTTCCTCATGAGGATTTTCTCACTTTTTATTCTGTCTTTTAATTTATTTTTCGCATTTCTTCCTATTTTAAAGTGATGAAACTGATAGTTGTTTTTGTTGGTTTTTGACACAACCTTTCATTCAGCCAACTTGCTGGAAGTCCTTATCTATCACATGTCATTGCAATTGAGTCAATGTGACATCTTCACTGTGTTTTAGGGATTACAATCGGAATCATTATTTGCCTGAACCATTCATCATTCTGCTACAGAGTAGTTTTTAGTGAATCTGAAACTCACTCTGATTCTATCTATTCTGAGAGTAAAGAAGTTTGGAACTGAGTTCTGACTCTGACTCTACCTACCTTTGAGAGCTGGGCAAAGCACAGCCAAGTTTTTTCTTTAGAAAACTGAATGGTTTTATTAAGCAGTCTTTATAATACCTTCCAGATCTCTGATTCCATTTATTTAAACAGTAGCCACAGCTCCTTTGGCTCGAGCTTAGTGGATCTGTTAAAATCATTATGGACATAAGATTTTCAGTGTGTCCTGTAAGACCTGGGTCTTTGTGAGCTTTGACTTTTCATTCTACAATTCATTGAGCATTATATAATTTTGGTCATTGTGAATCATTTTTACAACAATAAATTTCTCTGCATTTGTAGACATCTTCGATGTGCTTAAATAATGCTCCCCAAACCTCTTAATTCGGTAAGCTCCATTTTGCCCAGCACACTGAATTTTCCTTGCAACTGACATGCTTTGAAGTCTTAGGGAAATATTCCTCAGCCCCATGGCAGCTGGCAACAATGAGAGTTACAGTCAGCAGACAAAGGTTGCCCTAGAATACCAGCAGATGCCATAGTAACAAGGTTGAAGTCCTGTCAGAATTGCAACAGTCACAGTGTTCATATAGAATCATGGGACATTTGTATCTCTGAAGTTAAGGTAGACTTGCAATTTTTAAGTAAGTAAAATATAATATTTTCTGCTTTTTCAAGTAGTTACTCTAGATTTAGCAGCCCTGAAATAACAGTACCTTATGTGAGTAGACTATACTGAATAAAATTCAGGGGTATTTGGCAACTGTTTTTTTTTTTCTGTGTAAGTCTCTAAGACACTTTTACTGGTTTTGTAAGCAATCTATTACTTCAACGGACTGGATATTCCCTCCATGGACAGGTCACAATTCCATTTATACCTATGCATCTCTTATGACTCTTGTCCATATTTCACTAATAAAGTCTACCCAGAACACTGGATGCCTCCTTCTCATGTTTTTGGTACTTAGCAAAAATCATTATTAATAATAATAGTAATAATAATATGATGAGGAGGAAAAAGAGAAGAGGAGGAGCAGAAGGAGAAGGAAGAGCCTGCTATAATATGGGTTCTTGATATTAAAGAAGGGGGTACCTCTTATTAAATCACCATGACACTTCTTTTTCCTGCCAAGGTACTAAGTCTAAATTATTAGAAACCCAGACTTGCTCTTCTGGTGGAATCACAGATATATCCTATCTCTCCAGAGACCCAATTCTACATTTGTATCTTGATTTGACTTGGTTGTATTAACGCCACATACATGAATTTTTCATGCTTTCCTCTTCTTCTTGTCTTTGGTTGTCTCAAGGAAAGCATCTTCCACTGAATGAGTTAAATTATTCCAAACTAAGGCATTTAACTTTTAACATTTTATGATCAGTCTGTCTTTTATGTAGAAGTTTCCTGGTCTAAACTGGAAAACTAGGTATTTCACTATTGTTTTACCACAACAAACACAACAATATTTGGTTAACATGTACATGGTACTTTAAGTGTTGCGAAATACTCTACCAATATTTCATTTGATTTTCACAAAAAAAAACCCGAGGAGATATTTTTATCCTCATTTTATAGATCAGGAAACCAAGGCAGGAAAAGCTTCAGTGACTTGTCCATTGTCACACAGACAGTAAATATCTGAAGCCAAATTTGAGCTTAAGCTTTCTGACTTCTGTTCCATAGCTCAATCTATTTTGCCACCTAGCTGGCTCTAATCAAATAGATAGTAGTAAAGAAAAAAATGAATTTACTTTTGGGTGAGGACAAATTTTTGAGCATATGCTTTCTCTGCATTGTATAGGATACAACCTCTTTGTAGGAATACCATAAAAATAAATAAATAGAAAGCTATTATTCTAAATAACAAGAAGCAGCCCATAAAATTAAGGACCTGACTATGTAAGAAGTCAAAACTGGTTACAGAGGGGGAAAAAGATTTTACCTTTGGTTATTGGTTGGGACTGGGTATTAAGTGATTGATTTGCATGACTATTCTGGCTAAAACTAATACTGTTTAGAAGGAAAATGAAAGATAGGATCACCCAAGAAATCTGAGTAACCATAACAAAGCTCTTCATTTACTCAGCCACTAGAAAGGACACACAAAGACATGACAGAATAGCAACCAGTTACCAAATTTTGTGTGATACAATCAAATCTTTTCTGTCCTGGGAAAAAAGGGAGGCACCCTAGTTCAAGTATTTGGGTACCTTTAGACTCATCTTTATCCCCATTGTTCATTAACTTTTTTCCCCAATATTCAGGATTTCTCACTCAACTTTATGTATAACAGACTTGTCCCCCACAGCACTAAACTTATCACTTCATCCTATTTGCCTGAATTGAGTCTTTCCTAAATAAGAGTCAGGGAGGACAGGGGTGGGGAGACAGATAAATTTAAAATACAAAGTACCTAAATAGAGTTCATAGATCTGTCTCATGTACTTGTCTAGCCTAAAAATGCCTAAGTAGCAGGTTCTTTCTGGGTTATGCATCCAAAGGGTTGAATGCCAATCAGGAAGACACAGTGAGTCATCACCTGGGTAGTGGCCATGGCACATGCACACGTACACTGTGCGTCACCAAAGGTCCTGATCCATGGTTTCAGATGAACCTGTAAACTCATTGTGAAAACACAGGAGATGACTCAATCTGCTAAGGTTTTGATACTTGTCATGTGTTTTTGTTTTGCTTTGTTTGGATTTAGTTTTCAGTATACAGTCATTCATTTTTTCTCCCTCTCTCTGGGGTAGGCTTTTTATATTTCTGCCTTAATAGGCAAGCATCAAACCTAGGCTCCTAAAACACTTACTTTCTTAAGTGGTTAGAAGTCTAAGGTGGAGGATAGGAACTTATCAATTTACCTTTGTCCTTGAATTATTGAAATAGGTTAGTATATTTTGAAACGCAAGGTTTCTATTTTGACACTTAATGCTGAAGGAAGATGAAAAGTTTTAACTTCTTTATTTCTTCTTTAACACTTCTCTCTGTCTCTGTCTCTGTCTCTCAAATACATACATACATACACACACACACCAAATATTCTCTCACTATCAAACAACATTCTATTAACATGAATTTGTGGTCTTCTAATTATCATGTTATAGCAAGTTTTGTTGATGAGTTCGGGCTCTTAACATCTACTACTTGGGCTACCCCCTCTTGCCTTACATCTCTTCTCTCTCCAATTTATCTTCCATATAACCATCAGAGTGATTTTCTTTGGTGTGACCAGGATACTCCCCTACTCAATAACACCAAGTTACTTCCAGTTGTTTATATCACCAAAGATAAACCTCTCTGGCTTTTTAATCCCATCATACATTCTTTTCTTAACCTTATTACATATAACTTCTCTTCCTAGTTCAGTAATTCCTTTATTTAGGACTATGGACCCATAAGTAGCCTGTGGTTAAGTTTCACACTATCTTTTCATTTTAATGGGGAAAATAGAGGAAAGAGAGAGAGAGAGAGAGAGAGAGAGAGAGAGAGAGAGAGAGAGAGAGAGAGACAGCAAGAGAGAGCTTTATCTTTAAATTTGTTTTTTTACTTTAGCTGAAACTTTGCTTTTCTTCTGATTGAAAAAATTATTTTGATAAGGGGTCCATGGTCTTCACCATACTGTTACCAAAGAAGTTTATTACAAAAAAGGTTAAAAACCTCTGTTCTAAACAAATGAACCTTTTTTTGCTGTTTCTTAAGTGTGATATTCCATCTCTCATCTATAGGCCTGGGCACTGGCTGTCCCCCCTTGCCCAAAATTGACTATCTTAAGTTCCTCTTCTTAAAATGTCTTCTTTCCTTTAAAACTGCACAAATGACACCTCTAAATTAAGCCTTTCCTGTTTATCACAAATACTATTGTTCTCATCTCAGAATAAAGCCTATAAAATGAGGGAGTTAAGCTCAATTGCCCCCAAGTCTCCTTCTAGCTTTAAATCTATGATCAAAGAAATTACTATTTCAACTGCTTTAAAGATTTCATATTTTCTAAATTGACAGCTTTGATTTTTTTTTTGGAGTCCCTGGATATCTTATGTTTTTATTTACCCTTTCATTGCAATAGAAAGTAAGGTACTATCCATTAATAGAGGGTAACAGGATGGACTTCTGGGAGCTAAGATGGTGGAGTAAACAGTAAATCTCTGTAACTCTCCATACTCACCTTCAAACAACCATAAAACGGATCTCCAAAGCGAATCCTAGAACAGTGGAACCAGTAAAAAGGGTGGGGTGAAACAACCTCTTGGCCCAAGAAACTTGGAGGATCAGCAGGAAAGATCCATCTCATTTGGGTGAAAGGGGAGTGCAGTACAGGAGGGATGCATCACAGCAAATGAGCAGCAAACCCCACCTCAGAAAACCAGTGGGATATCCTGGACCCCAGGGGGATGGAGGATAAACCCCAACACCAGGACGCCTCATGTGCTGTAGAGGAACTGGCAGATTCAATCTCCAGGGACAACCATGCATTTCAGAGTAGCCTTGAGCAAATAGGTATGCTCCACTGGCCAGACCTGCAGGTGCTACAGCACAGCCCAGAGTAAACTTGTAGACACCAACCCAATGGATGCCTAAGCAAACAGGAAGTTTCCAGCCATCATCAGCCATGTCATATTTCAGCATGGCCCTGGGCAAACAGGCAGCATCCAGAGGTCAGATTATTACATGCTTCAGTGGAGCTGTAGGAAAACATAGAGACACCCCCACTGGCTTCAGCACATGCCAGGCACCACCACAAAAACCCCAGCTCAGCACCAGGTAAGCTGCCAGACTCCTACAGACTCCAGAAGCTCCAGCCAACCCATACCCCGCCCTTTCAGCATAGCACCAGACATGAAGATCACTGTGGGCCTCAGGGCAATATCCCTGCAGCAAGGATCAGGTAAATGGCCAGGGCCTGTAGCCACTAAAACAAGAATCTTAAGACAGTGCCCTTACCATCCCAGGTATAGGGCTAAAATGTAATAGAAAGGAAAAAGAGTGCTTCTCCCCCCCAAAAAAAATATAAGATTAGCAAAAAAACAACAAAAATGATCTGACCATAGAAAGTTAGACTAGGACTACAACCAAGAATAAATTACCTGGCAAATTTAAGCACTATGTATCAAGAGGAAAAAATGACCATTCAATGAAATAGAAGGGCATTAATCCTTCATAAGGAAAAGAAATGATTTAATCCAAAAATCTGACCTCTAATATCAAGAATCAAGAGAAGCATAAAGAGGCAAAAAGGGAAAAGAAAACATAAGGGATCCAATTGAGCTAAACTGTTCAGATCTCTATAGGGAAATATAAAACTTCTAAGTCTTAAAAATTGTATCACTAACAGCACAGATAGAGGGAATATTCATAGACAGCAGGTACAAGTATAAGAAGAATTTGATGTAATGGTATAAAAAATAAGGGATGAGAAAGAGTAGTATGCTGGATGCAGATGGAAGGGAAAAACAGAATTGAGTTAAAGTATCTCATATGAAGAGGCAAGAAAGACCTATTATAGTGGAGGGGACAATGGGAGAGTGGAAGACGGGCATCACTTGAATATTACTCTCATCAGTATTGGCTCAAAGAGGGAACAATGTAGACAGTTAGTTGAATATTGAAATCTTCCTTACCCAATAGGGAAATAGGAGAGAAGGAGATAAAATAAAGGGGTGAGGGACTGATAAAAGGGAGGGCAGATCAGGGAAGGTGGTAGAATCAAAACATGGTGAGGTGGGAAAGGGTGAGAGAGAGTGGGCAAACAGGAGCAAGAACAGGAGGGAGGGAAACATACAGGTAACAATCATAACTGTGAATGTAAATGGAATGAACTCTTTCATAAAATGGAAGCAGAAAACAGAGTGGATCAAAAACCAGAATCCTGCAATATGTTGCTTACAAGAAGCACACTTGAAGCAGAGACACACATAGAGAGTAATGGAAAGGGGTGGAACAGAATCTGTTATGCTTTAGCTGAAGTAAAAAAAAACAATCAGGAATAGTAATCCTGATCTTAGACAAAATAAAAGCAAAAATACACTTGGTTAAATGAGATAAGGAATGAAACTACATCTTGCTAAAAGGTATTATAGACAATGGAGCAATCAAATTAGAAGAGCGATTAATACTCTGCTTGTCAGATATAAGGGGAGGGGAAGAATTTACGATCAAACAAGAGTTAGAGAGTATTATGAAATATAGAATAGATAATTTTGATCACATTAAATTGAAAAGCTTTTGTAAAAACAAAACCAACAGAACAAAGATTAGAAGGAAAGCAGAAAGCCAGGAAACAATCTTTACAGCAAGTATCTCTGATGAAGGCCTCATTTCTCAAATATATAGAGAAATGAGTCAATTTAGGAGAATATAAGCCATTCCCCAATTGATAAATGGTTAAATGACATGAACAGGAAGTTTTCTGATGAAGAAATAAAAGCTATCTATAGGCAAATGAAGAAGTGCTCTAAATCACTTTTGATTAAAGAAATACAAAATAAAACTGCTTTGAAATACCACTTCATAGTAATCATATTGATTAATATAACAAAAATAAAATGATAAATGTTGGAAAGGATATAGGAAAATTGGGATGCTGATGCACTGTTGGTAGAGTTGTGAACTGATTCAATCATTCTGGAGAGCAATTTGGAACTATACTCAAAGGGCAACCAAACTTTGATTCAGCAATTCCACTACTGGGTCTATATCCTAAAGAGATCATAAAAAAGGGGAAAAGAACCTACATGTGCAAAAATATTTATAGCAGTCCTATTTGTGGTGGCAAAATATTGGAAACTGAGGGGATACCCATCAAATGGGGAATGGCTGAACAATATGGATGTAAGGGAATGCTATTGTGCAATAAGACATAATGAACCTCCATATTTCAGGAAAAAAAATAGAAAGACAGGTATGAACTGATGCAAAGCTACATGAGCAGAACCAGGAAAACATTGTGCACAGTATTATCAACACTGTGTGATGATTGAATATGAATGACTCAGCTCTTCTCAGAAACACAATGATCTAAGACAAGTAAAATGGACTCTCAAAGGAAAATGTTATCTATATCTAGAAAAAAAAGAACGTATGGACTCTGAACGCAGATTTAAGTATTTTTTTTACTTCATTCTTTCTCATGTTTTTTTCCCATTTTGACCTGTTTCTTCTTCCACTACTGTGACAAATATGGAAATATATTTTACCTGATAGAATACAAACTATATCAAACTTTTCACCATTTTCAGAAGAGGGGAGGGGAGCAAGAAACACTTGGGACTCAAAATCCTTTAAAATTGAATGTTAAAATTTTTTCTTGATATGTAATTCAAGAAAAAAATGCTATTTAAAATACAAAACAAAAGAGGGTACCAGGAAGGGAATGAGGTGATTTTGAATTAAACTAAGGAACAAAAAGAGAAAGATGTGAGTCAATCAAATGAAAAGCATAGTGCCAGTATCAGGCAATCAGAAACACTGAAATGGCACTACAGCTATTTTCATGCATTATGACTTGCAGGTTTTGATGTTAGCTACCAAGAGTTTTAAGTGGTGCACTTGGCATCTCATATTTCAAGCACACTGATGAATAAGACCCATCACTGTAACAGGCATAATCTTGTCCCAATCCTAGTATGAAGGATCACACATTTCTTAGACTACCTAAAATATCAATTTAAAATTAATACTCTTAATAATATAGTGGATGGACATTACCTTGGAGTCAGGAAGATCTACTTCAAGTTCCTTCTCAGTCACATATTGCCTGGGTGATCATGTACAAGTCACTTAGCCTCTTTAAGACTACTAGTTGGAGAGAGAAGTTATACACCTTTCTTGGTGGGGGGAGTCCCTTCCACAAAAGATATCACAATTACAGGCCCCACTTACAGAGACTAAATTGTCATCATTCACCTTCCCCCTTGCTAACCATACTGGAAAAGACTCATCTATAAATTGAAATTTGGCCAAGATTACAGATAAATTGTGCAACAGAAAACCAAAGATAACCAGCATTTGGTTACCATTGTCTAAGAATCTGATGAAGTCACAAGGAGCTTTAGAAAGCATGAAACAAAGAATTTCTAGCACTGGCTGGTGGATCAATTTCAACAAGAAAAAAAACTCTACAGATTCCTTGGTTTATTCTTTTATTTTCAGAGAAACAGGTTTGGCTTTATTCCATTGTAAATGTGTATGCTTTCTAGCCTATAATATTACCTCATAATACTTAATAAAGGTTACATTGGTTAATCACTTTCTTTTCACTACTGTTAATGCCTTTCTTCTTAAAAAGCTTTCTCTTGTTTATTTTATTTTTGTGTGTGCGTTAAAGTGACCTTTATGATGTTGGTGAGGAAGAGGAAGCGAATGGGTAGGTAGTAGTAAAGAGAGGAGGTGTGATCCTAGGAAACCCATTCAGTTTGGCCCACCAAAAATGTACTTTTTGCACTCAAAGGTAATCATCCAGGTGCTTTGATTAAAATTAATTCAAATATAGCTTTCATTTTCCATTTCCCCTGCATGTTGACTCACAAAATCACTTTGAGCTTCAGACATATGCAACTCTATGCTTGACAACCATGGTATAAACTGAAATGGTACAACTCTTGATTATCAACAGTCCATTCCTCATGGTATCCTTAGATATTGATGCTTGAGAGATGTACATTTCTGTCTCAAGTTGGTAGGTAAACATGAAAATTTTTCAATTTCTCTCTATTTTCTCATTGACATCAAGTATATGATGGTCTAAATTAATAAAAAGGGTATAATTGAATAACATTTTGTAAAGAGACAATCAAATAGGGACCCACAATGTACAAGGCACTGTATAAGAAACAAAGTGTGAATTCTGGTTTCATCATATAGGTCTTTCTTGTACCCTACTGTGTTCAGAAATGTCTTTACTGAGTGTCCCTTTATTTCATGGAAATTCCCTTTCAGTGGATTGCAGGGGTCATTTGAACATTAACTATACCAGTGAATCAGGTCGCCTAGGTTTAAAAGCACTGGCTCTGAAGATGAAGAACATGGATTAAAACCCTGATTCTGATACTTGTTACTTGTTTGATCTTGGGCAAGTAATTTAATCTTCAGAAACTTCATTTTCTTCATGTATAAAATAAAGGAATATGACTAAATACTCTGAGGTCTTTATAAGGTCTATGAGACTTATAAACTGTGTTATAATCTATAGTCTAGAGCTTTGCCTTATGTATAGTATATACTCAATCTGTGTAGATTTAATTAATGTTAAAAAAATAATAAAATTTTTCCATTTCTCCCTCTGTGGGAAAAAATTAATATGTTGGAAGTAGGGGGAAAAGACTTATTGTATCAACTTCTCTGTATATTTGTGAAAGTTCATGTGAGAGTCTCCTGACATTCTTACCATAACAAAACTGAAATATAAATACAGAGCTCAAAACCATCATGGTTATTCACTGGACAGTGTACCTCAGGAGCCCAGGTCCTTTTCTGATTTTGTTCATATTTATTAAATCCTGAATAATCTTATTAATATTGTAAAAATCAGTAGAGATAGAATAGTCTTCCCGAGTATAACTTTCCCAGTTAAATAAATCTGGTGTTTTTAAAATGTAAAAAAAAGTAGAAGGAAATGGGAAGAGGGGTAAGACCCCTGAAAACCTCACTGAGTGGTAATTGTTTTTTTCTTTCTCTGTCTTTCCAAAATGAGACCTTTCCTTTCTAGCTCTACTGGGACTCTCTTGCTTTGGTAACTTCCTCATTTTGCAACTTCCTTAATAGCTCATGTAGACTGTCTCAGTCCAAAATAAATTCACCAAAATAACCTTCCTTTGACACTGCTATGGTCATCTCATTCATTCTTCCTCCCCAGTCTCCTTGTGGTCACTCCTCCCTTTCAAATCAAACATCATCTGCTGGGTAAGGCCTTTAATATTTAATGCTCTTTAACCACTACCCCTCCTTGATGCTTTTCTCTCAAGTAACTTCCTCTCCTTTCTGGCTCCATTCCTACATAAAGCATGTATTTTCTCAATCTTTCTACAAAGGCAGCATGAAAGAAGAGAGCATCTTTAGTTTAGTCAGACTAAACTAAAGCTAAGTAAATAAAACATTTAAAGAATGGGTTATCTTTAAATTTATATTAAATAAAGTAAAATTAAATTATCTATTACCTTATCATTGCAGACAATATGAACAGATGAACTCTACATTATACAGGTCTGAGTAAAACTTAATGCAACTCATAGCTCCTGAAGGTGATGGGAACAGGGAGCATTTATTAAGTCCCTACTATGTGCCAAGCACTGTGCAAAGTACCTTACAAAGATCTCATTTGATCCTCACAACAATCCAGGGAGGAATGTGTTAATATTATCCCCATTATACAGATCAAAGAGCTGAGACAAACAGAGATTAAATGACTTGCCAAGGCTCACAAAACCAGTACGCGTCTAAAGGTGGTTTTGAATTTAGTCTTCTTGACTCAAGGTCCAGTATTCTATCCACTGTGCTACTAGCTATCTCAGAGAGAGACTGAGTGTATTAAAAGCAGTAGAAAGATCAAGAAAGCTAAGGGGGATGAGGTTTGGAACTAAATTTGACAATTAAAATATCATTCATGATTTTAGGGAGAGTAATTTCAGGCAGATCATGAGATAAGAAGTCAAATTACAAAGAGTTTGAAGGAAAAATAAAAGGAGTGGGATTGAAGGCATCAAGTATAGAAGAATTCCTCATGAAGCTTAACCATGAAAGGGAGGTGAGGTAGAGGACAACAGCTAGCAGGTATGGTAGGATTCAAGTAAAGTTTGTTAAGGATGGAGAGGATATGAGTGTATTTGTAGGCAACAGAAAAGGAGCCAATAGATATGGAGAGATTGAAGATATGAGAGTGGGAAGTGATAGAAAGGGCAGTCTGCTAAAGAAGAGACAGAATGTGACTAAAAATCATTTAGAATAGTTTGCCTCATCAGGTACAAGGCCTACTTCTTCATGAAAGCCGAGGATGAAGGAGAAGATCCTGTAGGAAGATGACTAAGTAATGTGAGATGTAGAACTGCAGAAAAGAGGGAGCTATCAGTAAAGGGCCTCAATAATTTTCATTGAAGTACCAGGCAAAGTCCTGAACTTTGACAGAGGAAGTTCTGTGGAAAGCTTCAGAAGAGATGGAAAAATTTGGATAGCCACTGTAGAGAGTGAGAATCCAATTAGTTATGGAGATCTAAAAGGAGTGCCTTGTTTTAGTGAGGGCATGTTGGAGATAATTTAGTATCAATTTGTAATGGATCTAGTTAGCACACTACCACAGCTTTATCTAGATCCATTAAGTAATACATGAATAAGATCAAAGAAGGAAGATTGTGAGATTAATCTATGGTTTGGGTTTGGTAAGATGTGATAAGTGACAGGAATTAGGGACAAGGAATTCAACTGTACATGATATTGTAGAGTTGAAATGATTCAGCAAGGAATCAAGACGGGAAAGGGAGGAGAGTGTTGCCATTGTAAGAAAGGTGATATGGGAAAGAACTGAGTGGTAGATGAATTGAAGATCATAGTAAAGATGAAGAAAAAGGTTAGGAGCAATGAAGCATAGAGTAATTTGGAATAATATATGGCTATGACCAGTTAAGTGGAAGATGGTGATAATGCAATTATGATTATTTTGTAGGTAGTGATAGAGTGGAGAAGGTCATAGTAATTGAAATTTAGCAAGTACTTGAAAATATAGGCTTGATATTAATGAGGATGGAGGCAGCTCTCAAAGTCTGAGTATAATACCTCATCATGAGATAGAAAATATCCTGGATTCTAGAAGGCTTTACCAGGGACTGTTAGGTCAAGACAGCCCTACAGTACTAAAAAGGCGGACCCTGGTAAAAGACTAAATCTGGTTCCCAAAGAATAGCCCAGTTAAATTGGAAGGGC
>CM053593.1:273793778-273807497 GCA_028646575.1 Pseudocheirus occidentalis
TCTCTCTCTCTCTCTCTCTCTCTCTCTCTCTCTCTCTCTCTCTCTCTCTCTCTCTCTCTCTCTCTCTCTCTCTCTCTCTCTCTCTCTCTCTCTCTCTCTGTCTCTGTCTCCCTCTCTCTGGCTCTCTGGCTCTCTCTCTCTTTCATTCTCTGTCTTTCTATCTGTCTTCTTTTCTCCATGGCAACCCTTAGAACATAAAAATACAAACTGACTTCTGCTTCTGATGTAATAAGACCATGTGATAGAAAAGAGATCAGGGAGTAATATGAATTCAACTGTATTTAGAGAGTCTATAAACCTTAATCAAATTAGCAGAGCTCTGGAAGTTAGATCATTGTCAAGTAGCCAACCAGTGGACATGATACTGAAGCAACTTGTTCATTTCAATCTTGGCATTTGTGAAATGAATGAAGCCAAAAATAATAAGGGAGTCACTGCTAAATGGAAGCATTAGTCAAAGGTATTCCTTAGTGAAATGAATAACGGAGTTGCTTTTATAGTATATCCAAAAACTACAAGAGACAACATTTCATGAGATATCTAGAATTCATAGGCTACAATACAGATGTTAAATATCTGTAACTAAAGACTGTCATGCAAATATTTGAAGTTTGTACACAAAGTATAGTTTCTAAAGCTGAAGAGGTAGAAAAATTCTACATAGAATCTAATGTACCTTCAAAATTTAAGCAGTCTATACCCTTATATCTGGTAGCTTCAGTGAAAAATGAGAAGAAAAAAAGATTGTTGTAAAAATATGAAAAAGAATGGTTCAAGAAGGAAGGGAAGAAGTCAAAGACTTTTATACTACAGAGAAGATGTGATTTTATCTTACGGATTTTCTCTTACAAAAATAATTGTAAGACCATGGATGTGGATAACACAAAATAATATTACAGTAAATGAAATATATTATATTTTTTAAAGATAGGAAATAACTTATAATTTTTCACAGTCAAACAACTGCCATGTTAGAATAAATTTCATAACTAAGTAAAAAAAGAAGAGAATAATAATGAGAAAAAGATACAGCATACAATTAAAATAATTCAATGATGAAATACTTAAGTAATTTATAACAAAAATGGTAAATTGAAACAATAAATGACATTAACAGTAATTATAATTTAACATAGAAATTTAGTTGATTGAAATAAATTTCCTCAATAAGAAGACTTTGAATGCAGAAAGTGCCTTAGTCAACAAACATATAACTAACTTCTAAGATAAGAAGATATCTTGGCCAAAGGGAAATATATTACAATATAAATGAATGTGTAGAACTTTACATAGAAGGGATGATGGATGAGGATTCTTATCTAATAAAGCCATGAGAAAGCACTGAAAGGTAAAAACTATTTAAATGAAGCTTGATAGTGGCTCCAACCAAGCAAAATTATACCAAGGGAATTCAAGGATGAAAACAGAAAAAAAGAATAACAAGTAGAAGACAAATAGAAAAGATCAGAAAAAATTATTTTAATTAGCTCTTTTCACTATCAATAATGGAGAAACTAACACACTTGGATCAGCACCACAGTTCCCAGGGAGCATACAGAGTATTTAGAAAGATCACTACATAGAAGGAAGATTAGAAAGACCAAGTCAATATGGATGCATGTTGGAGGAGACATAACTCTGAAAGCAATAAGGGATCAATATTCAAGGTCTCTGAAGGTGGGAAGATAGTAAAGGCATGGAAAAGAACTCAGCATTTATTCATACCAAAAAGAGGGAGAAAGAAAACATTAAAAATTGTTCTATAAGTCTACTATATCCCATTACACAAAAACTTTATGCAAATCATCTATATATGAATCAAGGACATTCTTTCTGGATTTCAATTCAATCCAATCTCAATTCAAACAGGATTTCACAGGTAGTATAAATCAATGGACCCTAATCTTATGAAGCATCAACTTAAACATTTGAAAAATAAAGTAACATGCTTAATTCCCTAATCACCATATTAAAGTAACTATGCCTATTTGACAGCAACACCTACTGTTATTGAAAAAGGTTGATCTGTTTGAAGGGCCTGCGTGGACAACTAAATAGCATCAGCTAGAGCTCCTTGTTGTCAACCAGTTATGCAAAAACAAAATACAAACACTGAAAAAATACAAATTTAGGGATTATATACCACCTGATGAATTAGTGAATGATTGAAATTTTTTAAAGCATTTTTCAAACACTATGTAGCAAGCACTAAGGACATGAATAGAAAAGCAAGACAGTCCCTGTTCTCTAGTAGTTCATATTATAATATGAGGAGAGGATACATGTGGTAGGTTTCAGATGCAAGTCAGATTGAAAGGCCCAATAGATAAAGAAGACAGTAAAGTACCTTATCTTATGCCATTTTAATTGATAAAGCAATATTTACCCTATCCTTTGTATGTATCCAAGAGTTTGATGGTGGGAACTTTATTTCCAGGGTTTTCATTAACTGTGGTTTTTGAGGAGCTAGGGTTGAAACACATTCCATCAGTGGTCACATTTAGCAGTTCGTATGGGGGGTAAAGAGGATAATTCCTCTTTTCAACAAGGGTTGTTACCATTGACGAAAACTTGGGGGATGGCTAGATGTAGTACCCATAATCTGGACATTGCTGCTATTTTCAGATTTCTTGAATTCAGGGCCCTAGACTATCTTTACCAAGATCTAAAGTGAAGTGATTGGTCAAAAGGAACAATGATAGCTCAACCTTCCTGAAACAGGTCACCTCTTTTCCCTCCAGCAGGGTACCTTACTGTGTCAATTTAAGATTACCTTAAGGAAGACAATATGTTCTAATATACTTTCCTATAAACTTTGTATATGAAACAGATGTCTTTTCCTCCCTGGTGGTAGATCTTAGTCAATCCTACTTTCCAAGGGGTAAAATAATATTAATTTAGTTATTGGAATTCCGTAGATAAAAATTCTGTGGTCTATATTTGTGCATTTTACTCACAGAAATATGTAAATGTAAGCTTCTTAAGGTCTGGGATTATTTGCCTCTATATCCTTAGAATATAAATCTAGATAGAGAGTGATCTGGGTAAAAAATCTAACAGGAGAAGAACAGACTAGATTGCCTTTTGGAAACTGGAAAGTCCCTTTAGAATCTTCAAGTTTGTCCTTGAGACAAAAGCTCATTAAAAATATCAATATTCTACTGGCGATTTGTAGCTGTAAATCATAAAATGTTGGAATCCCAGAAGAATTGGTGCTAGGGCTCATTCAAAGTGTAACAGAATGGTAGAAGATGGATGGCAGCAGGCTATTATGTATTATATATGAAGAAATATGAGGGAGAGGTGGTGTGGAAATATGTCATCAGAGAAATGTTCCGCTGGAAAATATAATTTTCTTGGTCATGTTGTGAGAATGTTGAATATCCAATAGTCAAATTACATGATCCATTGGTATCCTCACAGTGTCAAGAGAACTCAAGGCTGATTCCCAGCATATTGGATAGATTCCTAGTGGTAAATTTATGGGAGAGTATGGACAAGAGTCATATAGAGTAAGGTAGGCCATATGCCTTGTAATTGGAAGGAATGCTAGTAGGATGGAATCACAAATCCATCTGTTTATTTGCAGCTCTGAACACAGTGCCTTGCCCTGAGCAGGTGCTAAATAAATGCCTATTGAACTAAATTAAAATCTGCACGACAGTAAACACTTTGCATCTCTTGTACTTTGGTAGGTCTACTGATTTTAGAAATGTGTGTGTGTGTGTGTGTGTGTGTGTGTGTGAGTGTGTGTGTATTCAGAAGACAACTTCAAGAGACCATCATCATTTTTAAAAATGGAAAGTAACTAAAGAATTTCAAATTTGCCTCAGTAAATTAAATAAACAAACATTTGAATATATTTTAACAAGTAAGTAAAAATAGTGTGTAACTCCAAAAAACAAATACACATATATAAATGCACAACAAAACAACACTATACTTAAGAGAGAGACAAAGAGAGAGAGAGAGAGAGAGAGAGAGAGAGAGAGAGAGAGAGAGAGAGAGAGAGAGAGAGAAGAGAGAATATAGATAGTGAGTCTACCAGGGCATATAGTATTCATTAAACTTGAATCAACACTGTGGAAAGGATTCAGCGAAGGCTTCATTTGATTAGAGAAGGAGCAAAAGAAGGTAGACAAGGGCAATACAATAACTGTATTAGTTTGAATTTTCTTTAAGCATAATAAGTCACTTTATTTAGAAACTTGTGGCAGAGATAAAAATCACTGAAAATAATTCCTGGCTTTGACTTTGTCCTCTTTCATGATGTATTTGGTAAGTTTATAAGGGTGTGGTTTAACTTACAACAGAATTAAGTGAAAATGGGCACATTGCTTATAATGAAGAATATTTAAGCTTAAAGTCAAGGTCAGAGTAAGAGAAATATTCTTTTTCAACCTTCTCTTCCTGCAGTGTGCACCAAATGAGCATTTTGCATTATGTTTAGGGGGGTTGAGCTGTCTTTTTAATTAATTCATACAAATAAATTCCTTACAAATCCAAATGGTGACTGAAGGAGTTATTATTCCTTATTGTGTAACTATATATTTCGTTTAAACAAAAGTAATTCATTAATTCAACACTTTTTAAACATCTACTGTGTAGATCTCTGTGCTATGAGAAATTTGACTTTTAGATAAGACATAGCTTCTACCTTCAAGAAGTTTGCAGTCTAGTAGGGGAATAAATCACAAACCCTAATAACTGTAGCATACATGATGATCCTACTGTATTAGAAACCTACAAAATTTAAGTGTTTTAGAAAGTTCATGGGGAAAGATGGCTGCTAATTATGATGACAAGAGAAATCTTCATGGAATATATTACACAAGTTAGATGGTAGCATAGGAAGAAATTTGATAGACAAAAGATGTAGATGAAAGACATTCTAAGCCTTAGTAGACAACTTGAGACAAAGTACGGAGACAGTATGGTTCAGTGGGTTAGATGCAGGACTTATAGTCATGAAGACCTGAATTTGAATCAAGTGTTAGATGTTTACTTTGTGACTCTGAGCAAGTCACTTAATTGCTCTGTGCCTCAGTTTCCTCATCAGTACCATATGGTGATAATATGAACAAATGAGATAATGAATGATAAGTATTTTGTAAACCATAGAGATCTATATTAATGAGAATTATATTCATCTTCCTCCCATCGTAGAAATTCGGTCTCTGCCTCTGGATCCCTCAAATATGGTAGATGAGATTGCATCTTCATTTCCAGGGCCTAATCCTTCTATGCTTCTTTACAATCATGCCACCTTTACCTGCTCCCTTTTTGTGGTGCTCTCCCCAGGTAGAATGTTAACTTGAGTATTGTTTGTTTATAAGTGTATCTGCAATCCTTAGCAAATTGTCAAGCATACAGTAAATATTTCATAAATTCATTCTCTCTCTCTCTCTCTCTCTCTCTCTCTCTCTCTCTCTCTCTCTCTCTCTCTCTCTCTCTCTCTCTCTCTCTGGTGCAGGAAAGCACAGGCCCTGTTTAGGATATTGAAAAGCATCCAGACCAAAATATTAGTTGGGAGGAGATGAGAGAAAAATAGGTTAATGTAAACAAAATTATTCTTGCATCTATATGAAGGATAGAAATAAGTAGAGAATGGAGAAAGGAAAGCCTTGTAATAGCCCTGATGGGTAATCTTGAAATCCTGTGTTAGATTGGGGATAGCAGGAATAGAAATACAAAGCCCTATTTGAAAGATGTGAATTTGACACCATAACACCCAACTGGTTAATACATGTGAAGTAGAGAGAAGAGTCAAAGATCACAAGCTTTTGAGTTTGGGAGATTGGCTAAATGGTAGTGCCATAGACAAACAAAGTGAAGTCATAATGGTGTCATGGACAAAGTAGGAAAGAGGAGTACATTTAAGGGAAATATTAATGAATCTGACTTTAATCATGATATATACAAGTATAATATGAATTTGAGCATTTTGATGCCCTCAATATGTATAAGGCTTTATCAAAATTATATCTTAGTTCTTGTGCTAAATATTTTGAATAGTCTTCATTGTGAAGTGGATAGCTTAAACTAATTATGTCCTTGGACCTTTGGCTCCACATAATTTAAGAGCTAAATTAGATTGTTATTACATCTTTTAAAAAATCTCATTTTGATAACATTTTACTTCTTTTTACAATTTTTATTTGTCTTGTTTTTACACTTCAAATATTTATAGATTGCTTATACTTCATGAGACATCTCTTATAATAAAGCAAAGGAGTTAAACAAAATAAATGATTCAGTAATCTCATCCAGAAGGGCATTCAATATTTCCCATATTCAACCAACCCCCATCCTCGAAATTTCCTGTATTTTCTCTTCCTTCTATTTCTTACCCCATTGAAAAATAAGGTAGGAAATATGAATTTCTTTTAATAAATACGCAAAATCAAGCAAAGCAAATTACCTCCATGACTTTGTAGATATATAAAGACTCTATAACATCTCTGTAATGGACAGTATGTTTCTCCGTTAGTTCTCTGGGATCATGTATGCTTTATGTAGTGACCATAATTCTTACAGCTTTCAAAGTTGTTTGTTTCAACAACATTGTTATTATTGTACAAATTGTTCTCCTGATTCTACTAATTCCATTCATCATCAGTTTAAAATTGAGGTTATCTAACCTCAGAATTGTTCACTTTCATATTATTGATGGTATAGTAGATATTGTTCTGAGTCTGCTCACTTTACTCTTCATCAATTCATACAATCCTTCCATGTCTTTTTGAATCAATCTACTTCTTCAAACTTTACAGTTCACTAGTGTCCCCATTACAATTTATTCAGCCATTCCTCAGTAGTTGGAAATCTCCTTAGTTTTCGCATTTTGTGCCACCATGAAAAGAGTTATCCCTAAGTCCCTCATTTCTTGGAACTAGTGTTAGAGTCTTATATCTCTTAGTTATTCCAATGGGCTCTTATAGGTCTTTTTACTCTTTGGAGAGTTTGTGGGGTTAATCTTTGATGAGACACCTCAAATATGAAATAGAAATGAGGGGACTAGGCATTGTAGATTATACTATAGCTCTACTAAGCTAACTGCTGAACCCTAAAGTGTCAGTTCTAGCAACACAAAGCTGCGGCTGTTGGGGGTAAAAACTCGCTTTTAAAGAATAACTCTTTTAGAGATCTGGTTCATAGGTTTATAGTATTATAGATGGAGATGAAAATTACTTTAGAGATTATCTAGTTCAAAGTCCTCATTTTACAGAGCTACCTTGCCCAAAGTCACATAAAAAGAAAAAGGTAGGACCAGGATTGGAACCCAGAACCTCTAAGTACAAATCTATTCATTTTTACAAAAATTGTCTAGAGATATATTAATCTCTGTGATTTCATGTATATAACACACTGAGATGTCCCCCCCCATTTTATACATTTTTTCCCGTAAGACTTTTGAATGTATAGACTATACCACTTCTCTCTTTGGATCCCCAAGCTTAGCACTATATCTCACCAATAATAAGTGACAAATAGTTATTGATTTGTAAATGAGTTAAAAGTTGATTACAAGGATCTCCAAGCCTAGGTATAGGATGAATGACTTTTTCCCTGATCAAGGGGGAGTCTTCAGAGGTGCCTCTAAGGGTTTTGAGTGCATACCCAACTCTTCCTTCTGTTGGTGATGAAGCTTACAACTCTAGAGGATTTGGAGACAACCCATGCGTACTTTTTGAGTATAGGCAAAAGAATGGAACACAATGAAGTCAGAAGACTCAAGCTTCAATCTTACTTGTGATGTTTATTTCTCATGTTAATTAACCTCTTGACATTTCAGTTTCCTTATCTATAAAATAAAGGAGATTAACTAGTTTTTTTTTCTAAATTCCTGTCCAACTCTAGGTCTATGATCCTTCCCCAGACCACATAGGAATAGATACAGATAAATATGTATCTATGCATGCATGTATGTATATATGTGGATATGCATGTATATGGCATATATACACACAATACATATCTATACATATATGTGCATGTGCATGCACGTGTGTGTGTTTGTGTATACAAATTGGTTACTCTAGGTATTCCCTTGATACCCAAGAGAAATATGCAAACAAATGCTAAGAGCCATACTAGTTATGTTCTTCAACTTTGGGATTTTGCTTAGATTTATTTTAATTAATCACAATAGATTTCTAAAAATGTTCCTACTGATTACCGAATCATTGAAAGTGAATTCATCTTTATATCCATTGGGAGTTGTCAGAGGGTGTGTGGCAAAAAGAAAGACCTCTGTGTCTTTGCCTAATGAGCCCTGACAGGATAACAGCCAACATGTTCACTGTCCTCAACAGAACTTCACCACACTCTGACATCACTTAATTAAATTTGTCTTAGAACTTGACTGCATGTTAAACGATTATTTGCAGTGTGGAGGAAAGAGAAAAGAAAGAGGGAATAGGAGAAAAGATAACATCCTATCCTTGTGTTAGTAATGGGAAAATGTGTACTCATTCAATAAAACACAAATATTGTCACCCTCAAGTGACCTTTCCTTGACATGAAAAGGTCAAGGATATTAGAACCCTAATGACACATATATTCATCTTTCTTGAGTGTCTTGTCTGTACTATTCCAGGGATCATTGAATTGAATTTCCTGAAAACTCATTTACAACTGTCAGCCGAAACATACTAGTCATTATAACCTGGGTGGTAAAGTCACTTAACCTACATTCATCCTACAACATTTACAGACTTGAGAGAAAAAGGAAAAAGAAAAGTGGAGAGTCAGCATGGTGCAGCATAGCAGAAAGAGGGCTCATCTTTGAGTGAAGACTTGAGTTCAAATGCTGCCTTTGACATATATCATCTATGTGAACCTGGATAAAATCCTTAACTGCTTGATGTTCCAGACAATTCTATGAGACCAGAGCTACATAATATTTGTTTTTCTAGAAGGTATTTCCCTGCCCCATCCCTAGCCCACCTTATAAATTCTCTACATTAATACATAGGAACAGAAGAAGAAGAAGAAGAAGAAGAAGAAGAAGAAGAAGAAGAACAAGAAGAAGAACAAGAACAAGAACAAGAACAAGAACAAGAAGAACAAGAACAAGAACAAGAACAAGGAGGAGGAGGAGGAGGAGGAAGAGGAGGAAGAAGAAGAGCTCATGATGCTTCAGACCACTACTGTCCCATGTCCTTCTTCTAATTTCTCCAAAATTAAAACTCCTTCCATCCTTATGGTCTCTTCTTCCAATTTATGAGTCTCTCTCTGAACCACCTTTTGAGGAGTCACCCAGCAATGGACATCATACCCTCTTTAATACTTGCTTATGAGGCTACAATTCACTTCTCTACCCTGCTCTTCTTGTGTGGACACCTTTCTCACTCCATTTCCTACAGCCTTTTCAACTACTTTTTAGGAATGTCTTCTCCCACTAAAATGTAAACTTATTGAGATTTTTTTTATTTCTATGTATTTTGCTAGCACTTACCATTATACCTGGCACATGATTAGTGCTTAATGGATGCTTTATCTATCTAGCATCAAAATTTCAAGTAATGAAGACTTCACTATTTCATGAGTTCATTCATTAAAAATGGTTGGCCAACTCTGTTAGGAAATTTTCAGTTCTTTCATGTTATATCTCAATTGATTTCTCTGAAATTGCCAACCATTAATCCTAGCTTTGTGGCCAAGCAAAATGGGTCTAATTAAATGACCATGTGATTTACCATTTGACTACCATTCCCCTTTAATAAACAGTGGAATATAGCTTTTGCATATAAACCAATGAAGATGGTACTCCATCTAAAAATGCACTGAATATAAAAAAGTCACCTGGGGCGGCTGGGTGGCACAGTGAGTAGAGCACTGGCCCTGGAATCAGGAGGAATTGAGTTCAAATCCAGCCTCAGAAACTTGACATGCTAACTAGCGGTGTGACTTTGGGCAAGTCACTTAATCCCAACTGCCCTCCAAAAAAAAAAAGTTTCTAGTTCTTTGGGGTGGCTAGGTGGTGCAGTGAATAGAGCACCAGCCCTGGAGTCAGGAGGACCTGAGTTCAAATCTGACCTCAGACACTTAACACAAAAACTAGCCGTGTGACCTTGGGCAAGTCACTTAACCCCAACTGCCCTCCAAAAAGCAAAAAAAAAAAAAAAGAAAGAAAAAAAAGAAATTTAAAAAAAAAGTCACCTAATGAAATTCCTGCTCCTGACATTCTCCATTTATCTGACTCTGGACTCTCATGTCAACACTGGCTCTTGAATCAGCTCCTATCTTCCACTATTCAGTCTCTTCCATTGTGCAACTTGACATTCTCTGACTCCTTGGCTTGAACCTCAAGTTTCCTGTTCCTTCTGTTGCTTTGTATCCCATAGCTCCATCTTATCCCTTAACAATATTGGTGGGGCTTTTTATTTTCTCTTATAATATACAGATGCTCCCATGTGCTGTATAATCCAGTGAATGCTAAAAGTAGCACCATGTAATGGAAAGAAAACCACTCAATCTCAACTCAGAGAGATTAACTCTTAGCTCTGGAGCAACTGGCTACCCCTGACTGAGCTCATCTATAAAGTAAGTGAAAGTTTGGACTAGCACCAGGAGTTATAATTTTGGAGTCTATGAACTGTTTTTGGGACAGGAAAATATTCTGATTATTGTATTTCAATATATTTGCTTTCCTTCAAAATTCTTTGTTGTTTAATTTATGAATTTAAAAACATTTTCCACAAAAGATGTTCATATATATTTCCAGAATGCCAAAGGGATCCAGGACACTAAAAAGTTTAAGAATTCCGTGAACTGGATCAATTTAAATGTCCATTTCTAAATCTTATAATCCTATCAGTACTGATAAGATATTATGGAAGGAAGAAAAGGTCTGGTGCATGTTTATCTGTTTGGAGAGATTTTTCTAGAAAGATGTGTGGGGCAGCAGAAAAAAGGATACTCCCTAGTACAGGGGTGGGAACTGTAGCCTCAAGGCCACATTTGGCCTTCTAGGTCCTTGGGTGTGGTCTTTTGACTGAGTCCAAATTTGACAGAACAAATCCTTTTATAAAGGGGATTTGTTTTGTGAAGTTTGGGTTCAGTCAAAGGACTGTACTTGAGGACATAGAGGGACACATGTGGCCTCAAGTATGCAGGTTCTCTATCCCTGCTAGTAAATGTCCTTGGAGCAGGTATAAACAGGGTTACTTATGGGAGAGAGTACTCAGAGATGCCTGTATGGGAGAGAACATTGAAGAGGATGTGAAACAGTGTCAAAAGATGGAGCATAGTATATGTTATTTTAACAGCCTCTTTCACGGTGGAAGTTATTCAACTCTGATATTCCAAAGAGAGTTGCCAAAGGAGTAGAGAAAGATATTCATGCTGTATTCTTTTCCAAAGGGCAACAAAAGTCTGATTTCTAGCCCACTCTCTTCTGTGTCCACATGATCTCTCCCTAATCAGCATAATGGAAATTAAATATTTTCCTGAGTTGTTTAACTGGAAAAGGGATTAGGATGCATTGAAGGGACATAATAGGCAGTGAATGTAGGATTCTTTGGAAGAACCTGGGTTGAATTGCTTTATTTAAATGTTATATGTGAGTCGTAGAACACTATGGTCTCCAAAGATTTAAAAATAAGGCAATAGAAAAGTTCATGGTGGGTGGGAGCAAAACTGTATCACATAACAAATAAAAGATTGCAAAAAGAACTAGAGTAAATCATGTTCTAAGAGAAATGTATCATCAAAAAAGAACGTGGACTGTACATGAAATGAGAGCAAGAGATACCTGGTGTCGGTTTGTCAAAAAGTGATTATTAAGTATCTATGATATGTCAGAGACTATGCTAAACATGGGAATTACAAAAAGGGGGGGATAGGCCTTTTTCTCAAGGAGCTCATAATTTAATGGGGGAGACCATATGTAAACCTCTATGCACAAATAAGCTGGGAATATTCAACACAGGGAAAATGCTAGAGTTAAGAGAGATCAGGAAAGGTTTCATATAGAAAATAAGATTTTAACTAGGAGTTGAAGGAAGACAGGGGAGCTAAGACATAGAGATAAGGAGAGAGAGAGTTCCAGCAATAGGTAGTATCCAGTGAAAAGTCTCAGAATCTGAAGATCTGATATCTTGAATGAGAAATACAAAGGATTCTAGTATCATTGGGTCATTGTTGGTTTGTTTGTTTCTTTGTTGTTGATCCTTGTTCTTGAAGAGGACCCTTGGTATCAGAAAGATAACATCTTAACTTACAAGTGAATCGGACTTAAATGAAGCAGAGCTGTGCAGAGTCATCAGCCTCAGTCTCTCCTCATATGTCCTCAGAGAAATGTATGATCTATATAATCCAGTCATCTGAATCATTGACAAACCATGGGTCAAGATAACTGGTGACAGCCCACTGGATCATACATAATGGGGGAAAGAGTAAGAAGTTTGAGGGGCAGAGTCAAGATGGCAGCATAGAAGCAGCAAAACTCCTCAGCTCTCATAATAATAAAATATGACTCTAAACAAGTTTTAAAGCTCCAGAACCCACAAAAATTACAGAGGAACACATCTCCTGCTGAAGGCAGCCTGGCAGGCAGACACAAAGGGGTTCTTCACAGTATGGTGGGTGCCCAGACCAGCACCACATGATTCTGTGGCTAGAAACCTGGGGCTGCCAGAACAAGCTGGGGCTGGAGTGCAAATCACCGCCAGCTGTGGCGGTTTCCAGATTTACCTTCCCATAAGAAACAGACTAAGTGAAAAGTCAATGGAACTCACCCTGCAGCCACCTCCACATGGCTGCTTCAGAGCTGTGCAAATTGCAGAGGGGTCAAGCAATCTTTCAGAGGCTAAGAGCTCTTGCCTTAAGCTTCCTGGGTTGGCATCCCAGTCTTGGGTAGTGGTTCTGAGGAGCATTTTCAGTGAGCCAAAGCTGGTGGGAGGTGCAGAAATGGTGGCCTCCTCAAAGCTCTGGCAGAGGGAAAAACCCCAGAAATTTAGAACAAAGCACTTCCCTCATGTTGACTGGCAACATGAGAAGGCAAAGGAAGCAAAGGAAGCCCAACAATGCAACTTTAGATTCCTTTTTTGGGGACAAAAAGGATCAAAGCACGGAAAGGGAGGAAGACAACACAGGACTTCCGTACCAAAAACTTCCAAGAAAAATGTAGACTAATTACAAGCTATAGAGCAGCTTAAAAAGGATTTTGAAAACCAAATGAGAGAAGTGGAGAAAAAAGTGAAAAGAGAAATGAGAATGATGCAAGAAAATCATGAAAAGAGAGTCAATAACCTGACTGAAGAAAATAACACCTTTAAAAATAGATTAGCTCAAATGGCAAAAGCGGCCCAAAAAGCCAATGAAGAGAAGAATTCCTTAAAAAGTAGAATTTGCTGGATGGAAAAAGAATCTCAAAATATTTCTGAAGAGAATAATTCCTTCAAAATTAGAGTGGAGCAAATAGAAGCAAATGACTTTATGATAAATCAAGGTACTATTAAATAGATCCAAACAAATGAGAGAATAAAAGGCAATGTGCAATATATCCTTGAAAAAACCACTGACCTGGAAAATAGATCCAGGAGAAACAATTTAAAAATTATTGGACTACCTGAAAGCCATGATCAAAAAAATAACCTAGAAAGTATCCTTCAAGAAATGCTCAAGTAAAATTTACCTGATATTTTAGAACCAGAGAGAACCGTAGAATTTGAAGGAATTCACCAATAATTTCTTGGGAAAGATCCCCCCCCC
>CM053593.1:273807597-273820596 GCA_028646575.1 Pseudocheirus occidentalis
GAGTATATTGTTCCAGGGGAAAATATGGTTATTCCATGAGGTGGAGGACTTCCAAGCATTCTTGATAAAAAACCAGAACTGACTAAAAAATTTAACATTCAAATACAAGAAGCATGAGAAGGTAAACATGGAAAAAAATCATAAGGAACTTATCAAAGATGAACTATTTACATGTCAACATGGAAAAAAGATAATTGTAACTTATAAAACTTTTCTCAGTATGAGGATAGATGAAGGGAATACATACGTGTATATATGTATACATACACACATGTCTATATAGGAGGGTACATATGCATATCAAAACATATGTGAGTATGTGTATATATGTATACATAGAGGACTCAGGCTCTATTGAATAGGATGGTATGATATTTTATAAGGTGAAAGTGAGAAGTGGGAGACAAATAATATGAGAGGAGATAGGGAGAAACAGAATGGGGTTAATCCTCTTATATAGAAGAGGCAAGGAATAACTGTTAGAATGGAGGGGAAGAACAGGAAGGCAAAAGGGAATGGGTCAACCTTGATCTCATTGAAGTTGGCTTAGTGAAGGAATGACACACTATAAATTGGGTGCCTTGGCCTACAAGAGAGTAGGGGTAAGGGGATGAGAGAGGAGGAGGATGGAGGAGAGGGCAGGGTGGGGAGAGGGTTGTTAGAAGCACACACTTTTGTAAAGGGACATGCACAAAGTAGAGAATAGAATAGGAAGGAGGGAAATACACAGGTACTGGGGTAGGGAGATTCATCTTGCCCTACCAGAAAGTCAGAGGGGATGATGGGGGAGGATATAGGAGTGAGCTGATTGGGGGACGGATTATACAGTGAGATGGTTGTTTTGGGGTGGCGGGTAGGGGAAAGATGGGGAGAAAATTTGTAAATCAAAATTCTCATGGAAATGAATAATGTAAAATAAAATAAACAAAAGGATTTTTGTTGTTGTTGTTTTTAAGAGTTAGAAGTTTGGAAAGGTATCAATGGGCCAGGCTATGAAGAGTTTTACAAACCATAGAGAAAATTTCATATTTGATTTTAGAGGTAATAGAGAGGCAGTAGAGTTTATTGAAAAGGGGGGTTACAGAATTGGACTTGTACTTTAACAATATTAATTTGACATCTGAATAGAAGATCAACTGGAGTGGAGAGAGATCTATTAGAAGGCCATTACAGCAGTCTAGGCATTACATGTTGAACAACTAAACCAGTGTTCTGGCAGTGGCAGAAGATACATGGGGTTATATACACAACAGATTAATGCAGAAATGACAGGACTTAAATTATTGAAAGTGGAAGGAGAGAGAGAGGAGCTGAGAAGAAGAACTAGGTTTTGTCTCTTGTTTAGTATGAGGTGCTTGGTGCCCTCTACTCTAGTAGAGAAGTTAGAAGAGAGAGTTTGGGGGTAAAGATAATGAGTACAGTTTTGGGCATGCTGAGTTTAAGATGTCTTTAAGTTATTCAGTTTGAAGTGTCTCATAGGCAGTTGGCAATGTGATACTGGAGGTCAAAAAAGAGGTTAGAATTGGACAGATAGAAACGGGAATTGTATTCTTGGAGACAACTGAATCCATGCACTATAACTTGGGTAGATATGGATGTGTTGGAATCTGCATGATTTAAGGAAACATCTACATTGATGCACTCATGAAACCATGGGAATATTTTAGGACAGTAATCACAGAATATTAGTAATCAAGAAATACCAAAAATAAGGGGATCAACATGTCATTGTCAATGAAATCAGACATTTTCAATTAAGAGGATAAATACTGGTTACTTGAATGAAAGAATGCTGTATCACCTGCCAAACTGGCATGGCAGTTTGGCACACAAATTAACCAGACATTTCCTTATGTTTCTGCATCTATGTTTCAAAACTGGAAAGCAATTCAGATTACACTAAAATTGTAGAAGGAAACATTTTAAAAATAACTCTATGCATCTGTTATCACTGTTTATTTTGTTTTGCTCCAATTTCTTCAGTAGGTATAATAAATATAGTTCTCTTATGTCAATAGAATGAAGACACAAATAGGATTGGTCAGTTGTCTCTGTCACTTTTATCTTCATTCATCAGAGGGAGCTACCACATTCAGCATTCACTTCTTGTACCAATAGTGTTCTGGTCACCAAATGAGGAATTTTCAGAAGCAATAAGATGAATGATCTTCATTTAGATTAGGTGAGCAATTCCATAATTGGCCTCTAGACCACTTTCCCCTTTAGCTGAGAAAAACAGATGGTCCTTTCAGAGAGTGTCTAATAGCTTGTACACAATAAGACAACTCATTTCCCCCCAAGACTTAGTGCAGATAGAGAGAAACTCCCGGTTCAATCCTCAATGATTAAATGATCAATTAATTCCCCTTTAGACTCACTGGCAGAATGTGGCAGAGCCTGTAACTTCAACTCAGCCTAGACTCCAGTCACTTTAGACTGGATGATTTTTTGAACTCTGGTTTCCTCTCTAAGGATGACCAAACCCCATTAGGTTTTGAACAAATCTAATATTCTGAGGGTGAGGAGAATGGATTTTTTTTGTTGTTCCTATATTACTTTCATAACATTTTGCTGTGTGGTGCTTAATAACGTGCTCTTAATAGTAGTCTTCAAATATTTGAAGGTTTGTCATGTGGAAGATGAATGGATTAATTAGCCCTGTTCTCTTTTGACTCCAGAAGGCAGAAGTAAAAGCCATGGGTGGAAGTTATGGAAGCAGATTTCAAATCAATGTAAGGGATAAAAATAAAACAACTTCCTAACAGAGTTTAAACAGAAAGTAGAATTGACTCCCTTGTGGATTTCTTTTCACTGAACAAGAGGGAGCTCTTTGAGTGGAGGCTATAGGTTGTTCGTTGGAGGTGTTTTAGGCAGGAGTAAGAATTTAGATAAAAGGATAAGGTATGGGGTAGCTAGGTGGCACAGTGAATAGAGCACCAGCCCTGGGTTCAGGAGGACCTGAGTTCAAATGTGACCTCAGACACTTAACACAAAAACTAGCCGTGTGACCTTGGGCAAGTCACTTAACCCCAATTGCCCTCCAAAAGAAGCAAAAAAAAAAAGAATAAGAGGATAAGATAGATTCTGATCCAGGTCAAATTCTACAGACTTTTAAATATCACCTGTTTGGAGAAATATCAATGAATAATGCTTCCATTTTATTATATCATGGCAATCATGAAATTAATAGAGAGTTAACTTTCCTTTTGTAACATAACCCCATAGTATAGTCATTATTATACCTAGTATAGAAGCAATCCATATGTTAGCCCATAAAATATCCCAAAGAAGAAGAGTGGAGAGCATGATCTAGTGCCAAGAAACATAAAGAGAACCCCATAAAATAGCTTTAGTTGTCTTCCCTCCTGGATCACCAACATTGAGCAAGCACATATGCATAAAACTTACACACACATATATTATATGGTATGCATACATAAATATTATACACATATTTGCATTCTACTTCTCCTTGGAAAACAGATTATAAAACTTTTCTTTTTTCCATTTTTTTCTAGTATTTCTTTTCCGTTTCATTTCTGCCTGTCTTCTATAAATGCCCATCTAAAATGAAGAGTTAGTGGGACAGCAGAGTCTGGGAGACTAAGGTTTCAAGGGTCCCTCCCTCACATACTGATGTGTTATCCTACCCAAGCAATTTAACTTCTCAGTGACTGAGGCAATCTTTAAGAACATAAATTGCAGAAGAGTTGCTAATCTGTATTGGTAAAGGCAGATTCTTCATGTATGCAGATATACAAACTTGCATGTATATGTGTGTGTGCATGTACAAATACATACAAATATATTATGTCTTTATGTGTGTATAAAAGTGCATACCTCACTGTATCCTGTTAAAATGGTCTCTTCTCCTCAGAGTTAATGATTTAAATTTTTGTTTTAAATTAAGACACTAATGCTTAAATGCTTGAAGTTTGAAGCTCTTTCCATATTTGGCTCCCATCTACATTTTCCAACCATATTTCATAGCTTTTCCCCCTTCACAAATGCTATATTTTTGCACCAAATTGTATTGTTAACCTTTTCCTGAACGCAATATTCTTGTCTTCATTCCTTCTTCATAGCTTATAGGTGTTATTTCCTTCATGATGTCTTCATTGTTGTCCCCATTTATTTGTTAGTGGTTAGCCTCTCTCTCTCTCTCTCTCTCTCTCTCTCTCTCTCTCTCTCTCTCTCTCTGTATGTGTGTGCACATGTGTGCATGTGTCTTCCTCTCCTATTGCATCCTTCTTTTTATTATTCCAGAGTGCATGTTACGTCAGTCAATTATAAATGTGTGCTAGTTGAAATTAGTGACTATTTTTCATTGTTTTCACATATATGTCTTATATCTAGTTCAATTTTTGGGAAGATCATTTGCTTAATAAATTATTATTTGATTCAATTTAACGTGTATATATGTGTATGTGTATATATATATATATTATATATGTACATATATATACACATTTCTACTGCTACTATGCACTTTTCATTTCTCACCTCTCCATGATGACGCAGAAACTTTTTTTCATCCTAGAATATTACTTTACTTTAGAATTCATAGTCAAATAACACTTATTAAGTACCTACTATATGCCAGGTACTACATTAAATTTGGGGGATACAAAAGAGGCAAATGATATTCTCTGCCCCCGAAGAGCTAACAATCTAGTGGAGGAGCCAATAAGTAAATTACTAAATACAAACAGGGATATATAATTTAAATAGGAAATAATGATGAAAAAAGTCACCAGAATGAAGGATTGTAAAAGATTTTCTGTAGAAGTTGGAATTTTAGTCAGGACTTAAAGAAACCTAAGGAAAGCCAGAGGCAGAGAAGAAGAAGGTTAGCAGTCCAGGGATTGAGGACAGCAAAAGAATTGAGATATAGAGTGAATATCTTGTTCATGGAATAGCCAGGAGGTCAATGTCACTGGTTTGAGGAGTTCACCACAAGGAATAAGCTGTAAGAAGAATGAAAGGTCAAGTAGTGGATAAATTATGAAAATCCGAATAAGATTTTGTCGTTGAGTCTGAAGGTAATAGGTAAGTACTGGAGTTTGTTGAGTAAGTGGAGAAATGATTGAACTTCGACTATAGGAAAATCATGTTGATGACTGAATGGAAGATAGATTGGAGTAGAGAGAGATTTGAGACAAACAGTCCCACTGGTAGGCTAATGGAATAGGTCAAATGTAAGGTGATGAGGGCCTGCACCATAATGGTGGCAATGTCAAAGAAGAGAAGAGGCATATTTGAGAGAGCCTGGAAAAGTGAAATTGGTGGGTCTTGACAGCAGAGTGGATATGGGGGAGGAGCGTAAGAGATAGTAAGGCACCAAGTATGTGACCCTGAGGGATGGGGAGGATGATCCTGCCTTTTACAATAATAAGAAAGTTAGGAGGTGGGGGGAAATTTGGGGGAAAAAGCATGAATTCAATTTTGGACACATTGAATTAAAATGTTTGCTAGATATTCAGTTTAAGATATATGAAAAACTGATGATATATCAGACTGAAGGATAGCAGAGAGGTAAGGTCAGAATAGTTAGAGTTGAGATCTCTCAGCACAGAGATTTATATAAGATTTGTGGGCATAGTGAACTCTGGTAACACTCTTGAACATTCTGGACATGCTGCTTGTTTTAGACCAGATACCTAATCTAATAATGTATTTCATTAGCATACATTTCATTCACAGAGGAAATGAGTAATGTGTATATTTTGTGCATATGCTTGTGTTTCATAGTCATATATTACTCCTTCTGCAACTTAAGCCCACTTCCTTTGGTTCTATCACAGGGCAAGATGAACAATTACTATCTAATGAATTGAGTCTTATCTCTTAATGTAGATGGACTGGGTCTTTGATTTTATTTGTATAAGGGAATTTCTACGTAAGAAAACTTCCTCAACCAGTGCAAAGAGGCACCTATCCTGAAATTCAAAGTCTTAGAAAGTTGTCTGTGGCACTAACAGGTCAAGTGATTTGTACGGGATCAAACAGCAAGTTTGGATCAGAGGTAAGATATAAATCAGGATCTTTCTAGCTTTAAGGCCAGCCTTCTATCTGTTTTGCCATTTTGCCTCTTTTTCATAAATGTCTTCCACAAGAAATTCAATGGTTTTTAATGACTTTTTAAATTTAAATTCTTTATATGGAGAAATGCATCTACCTGACAAAAGGACAAAAATATGAGATCCTAAGTCCCAAATTTATAAAATGAAAACAAATAAGAAATTTTAATGGCACTTAAAAGTTTCTAAGCTCAGGAACTAAATAAAAGCTTATTCTTTTCAACCAGGGAAAAATAAACACTGGGGAAAAATTTGTGAATGAAGCTGAGTTAAACTTTGCTATTTGATTGTGGAAAGATCCTCTCCTCTTTCTAATATACTGGATTTTAAAAAGAGACTCTACTTTTCCTTAAGAGATGATGATTCATAAATAACAATGTGTTCTTTCTACCAATGCACAGCTTGAAAATAATGGCACTTGCATTAATTGGGTTATAATTGCTTTGTGTTAGAAACAATTGTAAATAATTTAAAAGGTACTTTTATGTTGATGAATGCTATCTAAAAGAGGCTTGTAAATCTATTCATTACCTCTTCAGCAACTCAGAAGAAGATAACCAATCCTAATAATGAAATGCAAAGTTGTTTCTTTTTAAGTCCTTGTAAAAAGATTAATGTAAAAAAAAACCTGTCTAATATTCTCCAGGTACCCTCTGAGTTTAAATGAGATGAGGGCTAAGGTAGAGGTTTTCTGACTGTCCAACAATTGGAATCTTTGTTTCTTTTTTTTCTTTCTTCATTCTTTCTTTTCCTTCGTCCCTCCCTCCCTCCCTTCCTCCTGTCCTCCCTCCCTTCCTTCCTTCCTTTTTCTTCCTTCTTTCCTTCCTTCCTTCCTTCCTTCCTTCCTTCCTTCCTTCCTTCCTTCCTTCCTTCCTTCCTTCCTTCCTTCTTTCCTTCCTTCCTTCTTTCCTTTTCCTTTCTGCCTCCTCCTTCTCCTCCTCCTCCATGCATTCTGCCCTTCAAAAACGTTGAAAGTTATTTCACTTTTATCATTCAATTTCTCTACATATCAACACTGACCAGGGTAAAGCCCAATCATGAACTAGAATGTTCATGCTTTAGCTATGTGAGAAGGACATTAGACTTTTACATTAAGGATTAGGGCTGATGTAGCAAATTCTTGTTGGTCTCTAGCATCAGAAGTTGTGATAAATAATATTGACCCCCGAGCAGTATAGTAAATGTAGTCTCCTGAAGAAATTTCACTCCTCTTGTCAAAGATACTACAATGGTTTACCATTTTCTTCTCCAGCTCATTTTGCAGGGGAGGAACTGAGGCAAACCAGGTTAAGTGACTTACCCAGGGTCACACAGCAGGTAAGTGTTTGAAGCACAATTTAAACTTATAGAGATGATTCTTCCTGATCCAAAGCCTAGTGCTCTATCCACTGTGCCTCCAAACTGCCCTTCCCTCCTAATAAACTATAGGAAGTAGTAGGAAAAACTTATCTATGGAGATAATCTACTCTGCTTCATGCACATGGCCAACCCTGACTAATGTGTTAATTAGAAATAGAATTTCTTTAATAAAATCATATGAATATTACATTCTGGTATACTAAAGAATTCCAACAAAATGTGTGTTTTTTAATTTTCTACTAATTTATTAAAAGACCACCTCACGATTGACAAATTCACCATAGACTGCAGAAATTATTTTCCATTTTATAGTTTCTGAACAGAATAAAATGCAGAAACACATTTTATATCAATTATATTATGATTAAATCTGTATTTTGAGCTTTCTGTGGTGCTCATTAGAAGGATATTATTTCTGTAAATAGAATATTTATAATTCTAATAAGAGTTCCTTCTAAATATTTTTCTGCCCTCACACAAATGCCTCCTCTTCTTTACTAATTTTGCCAAACACGAGAGAGAGGCTCCACAACTGTTTTTCTTGAAAGACAGAATGTTACTTTTAATCATCTTGACACATAGATCCCTAAGGGCTCCATGAAATTTAGAGAAACACATGAAGAGAAACATGGTAGCAGGTGGGCAAACATGTTCAAATAAATAAAAAACATCACTCAGTTCTTTAAGTAGACTTTCTTTACAAATTAAAAACAAAACTATTTCTTTGTTCCATCATATTCCCCGGGTATTTAGGGGTTTTTGTCTGTTAAAAAAGCATCAAAGTGCCATGACTTGTCTACTTTAAGTAACTAAGTTAAAATCAGATTTCTGTACATTTAAATTTTCCCTAATCTCAAGCAATTTACATTATACTGCAGATAAGTATTCAAAGTATATACATAATATGAAGTAAACATATGAAAAGGTAGAGTGATAATGACAGGGAGAGAGTGATTTCCAGAAAGGCCTAGTGAAAGAAGCAGTACTTAAGCTGTGCTTTATAAGGAGCTTGGGATTCTACTAGATAAGGGTGAGTGAGAAATGTATTCCAGAGATAAAGTACATTTTACAAAGGAAGGGGAAACAAAGAAGTAACCTTTTTGACAGAGAACAGGTAGTAGACAAATTCAAAGAGAACAGATAAATGAACATGGATTCCGTTATCATCTGTATGCAGATGATTCTCAGATTTATTTACCAATTTTGGACTCCATTCTTCACCTCCAGTCTCACATCCGCAATGATCTTAATAGGCATCTAGACTTGGATATTGCATAGACATTTTTTTTTAATTAAATTTTATGCTTATTTTAGTTTACATCATTCATTTCCACAATTTGAGTTGCAAATTTTCTCCCTGCCTTTTCCCTATCCACCACCCCAAATCAGTGATTCCACTGTATACCACCTCCCCCAACCTGCTATCTCATACATCCTCTCCAATCCCCCCTCCAACTTTCTGATAAGGCAAGATGGATCTCCTTAACCCACTTCCTGTATATTTAATTTCCCAGTTGAATGTAAAAAAAATAAAAATAATATATATTTTTAAACATTTAATTTTAAAACTTTTAATTCCAGATTTTTTCCCTTCCTCCCTCGTCACCCACCCTTACTGAAAAGATAAGCAATTCACTATAAATTGTACATGTAAAGCTACAAAAAACATTTCCATAGTGGATATATTGTGAAAGACTGAGTATATTTCCCTCCATCCTTCCTGCCCCCCAACTTGTTCTATTTTCTACTTTGACCCTGTCCGTTTTGAAAATTATGTGTTTCTAACTACTCTCCTCACCAACCTGCCCTCCACTCCATCATCTCCTTCTCATTCCCTCCTCCCCTACTCTCCTGAATGGTAAGATACCCAATTTAGTGGGTATGTGATTTCCTCCATAAGCCAAATTTAATGAGAATAAGGTTGACCCATTCCCTTTTGCCTTCCTGTTCTCCCCCTCCATTATAACAGATTTCCCTTGCCTCTTCTATATGAGATAATTTAGCCTATTCTGTTTATCCCCATCTCCTCTCACTATATTTCTCTCTCACATCTCAATTTAACTCCTCAAATATCATCCCTTCCTATTGAGTTGATCCCATGCTCTGTCTATGTGTACATATACACATATATACACACACTCACATATTTTCATATGCACATATTTCATCCTATATAGACATCTATCTGTATGTATACATGCACACACATACACACATTTTTATTCCCTTCAACTATCCTCATACTGAGAAAAGTTTCATAAGCTACAATTATCATGTTTCCATGTAGGCATATAAATTGTTCAACTTTGATATGTTCCTTATGATTTCTTTTCCCTGTTTACCTTCTCATGCTTTTCTTACTTCTTGTATTTGAGTGTCAAATTTTCTATTCAACTCTGTTTTTTTACATCAAGAATACTTTAAAATCCTCTATGTCACTGAGTGACCATATTTGCCCCTGAAACATTATACTCAGTTTTGCTGGGGATGTGATTCTTGGTTTTCATCCTAGCTCCTTTGACCTCCAGAATATCGTATTCAAAGCCCTTTGATCCCTTAAGGTAGAAGCTGCTAGAACCTGTATTATCCTGATTGTATTTTCACAATACTTGAATTGTTTCTTCTTGGTTGCTTGTAATATTTTCACCTTGATCTGGGTACTCTGGAACCTGCCTATAATGTTCCTAAGAGTTTTTTGGGGGGTATCATTTCAAGAGGTGATCAGTGAATTCTTTCAAATTCTATTTTGCCCTATATTTCTAAAATATGAGAGCAATTTTCCATGAGAATTTCTTGAAGGATGATTTCTAGGTTCTTTTTTTATTCATCCTTTTCAGATAGTCCAATAATTTTTAAATGATCTCTCCTGGATCTATTTTCCAGGTCAGTGGTTTTTCCAATGAGATGTTTCACATTTCCTTCTATTTTTTTATTTCTTTGAATCTGTTTAAAAGTCCCTTGATTTCTCACAAAGTCATTTGCTTCGATTTGCTTCAGTCTAATTCTTAATGAATTATTCTCTTCAGTGAGCTTTTGAAATTCTTTTTCCATCCAGTAAATTAGGCTTTTTAAGGCACCCTTCTCCTCATTGGCTTATTAAGCCTCTTTTGCCATTTGAGTTAGTCTATTTTTTAAGGTGTTATTTATTTAAGTTGTTGACTCTCTTTTCATGGTTTTCTTGTATCATTCTCATATCTTCCCAATTTTTCCTCCACTTTTCTTATTTGGTTTTCAAAATCCTTCTTAAACTTCTCTATGGCCTGTAACCATTTCATATTTTTCTTGGAAGCTTTTGATACAAGAGTTTTGACTGTATTGTCTTCATCCTGTTCCATGCTTTGACCCTTTTTATACCCCAAAAAGGAATCTAAAGTCGGATTGCTGTGTTGTCTTTGTTTCCTTAGCTTGTTCATGTTGTCACTCAATTACTTCACTTTTGAGCTTTTGCCACAGTAGAACTCTGCTTCCAGAGAGGAGAACTATGTCCCAAATCTCTAGGGTTTTTGTACCTGCTGGAGGTATTAGTTGGGTGCCCTCTCTGAAGCTTCCACAGTCTCTGGCACCTGGTGACACACCCCAGGACTGCCGCCCAGGACAGTTATCCAGATCAAAGAAGGTTAAAGCAAGAGAGATTACCTCTCAGAATGGTCGCTTAGTCCCCCAAGATCTGCAGGCCAGGAGCTCTGAAGCAGACATATGGAGGTGGCTACATGGCCACTGCACCTGAGCTGCTTCTCCCTTCTGGGGGCAGAAGCCAGACCATAATCTCCATCGTCATGCTCCCAAAGTCCACACTGACCTTTTACTTTGCCTTTGGCATTTATGGGTAGATAATTCTGAAAACAGCCATAGCTGCTGGTGATCCAGTCTCCTGAAGTCCCTCCAGCCACAGCTGATCAGGGATACCCTGAGGCAAAAACCATGGTCTCATGAAGGACTGGGCTTGGCTCCAGGCATACTCTGATGGACCCTTCCTGCCAGACTACCAGGCTGCATTCAGCAGGAAATTTTTTTCTCTCTGTCACATTGTGGATTCTGTAGGTCTAAAGTTTTTTTTTTAATAATCATATTTTATAGGTATTTGAGGTGGTTATGGGGGGAGCTCATGGGGTTTTCCTGATTCTATGCCTCCATCTTGGGTCTGACCCCCCCACCCAGATATCTGAACCACAACAAATGCTAAACTATACTCATCTTTCTCTTTGAATTGCCCTGTTTGGAACTTTCCTATTACTTCCCAGAATACCACCATATATGTATACATACAGTCACACTCACACAAACACACACACCACACTATATACGTATACATGTGTGTGTGTGTGTGTATATATATATATATATATATGTTCTGGAGTCTTTCAATTCTGCATTAGTAAAAATCTCTTATGCTCACCTTTCTTTCCTCTGACATGGTTACCATCCTTGTTCAGGGCCTCATCACTTCCTGTCTGGAGTATTTCAATAGCACTGTGATTGATCTCACTGACTGAAGTCCCTTCTCACTCCAGGTAATTTTCCTTTAAGCTGCCTTAAATGGAGGTCTGACCATGTCAATATTTTTACTCAGTAAACTCTATATCTCCCAATTAACTCCATATTATAAAATTCTCTGTTTGACATTAAAATCCCTTTATAACCCTAGTCATTTTCTTCCTTTCTAATTCTTCTTAAACTTTACTTTTCATGAGTACATTGTTATTCAGTGGACTGTTGGTTATCTTGCTGTTCCTTACTCAAGACACTCCATGTTGTATATATCTAAGAATTTTGATTGACCCTTTTCTTTGCTGCCTAGTTTCCCTGGCATACTTCCAGCTGAGAGAGAGACAGAGAGACAGACAGGCAGACAGCAATAGCAACACAGACAGAGAGAGACAGAGACGGAGACAGAGAGAGAAAGAGACGGAGATTGGCTATGCCATAAATATTGAAATACTTTGTTAAGAAAGATATTAGAGGGGCGGAGCCAAGACGGCAGCATAGTAGCAGCAAAGCACCACAGCTCCCACACAAACACACTAAAAAACTCGTAAAGTGGGACTCTAAACAGATTTTCAAGCTCCAAAACTCCCCAAAAGACAGAAAGCACATCTGTTGCTACAGGCAGCTCAGCAGGTGGGGCTCTTCACAGCAGTCTGGGAACCGTGGCCGAAACCCCTGCCGGGTGAGGTCCTGGGGCATCTGGCAGGGAGACACATCTATAGGAGAGCAGATCAGCTGCACTGGAGGCAGAGTTACCACATTTATCAGGCCAGAAGAATAAAAGGCTAAGAGAAAGGTCAGTGGATTTTGCTAACTCGGGAGGAAAAGAGCAGGTCCTGCCAAACTGCTCCCAGGGCAAGGAAGCAGTGGGAAGAGGCTGTAGCAGTAGGAATGGAGTAACAGCGGCTCCAGCGGCTCCACTGGGCTGCTTCAGAGCCCTTGGCCTGCAGATAGCAGGGGAGCTGAGGCGATCCATCAGGGCCAAGGGCTCTTGCGTTGAGCGGCCTGGATCTGGATCGTGGTCTTGAGTGGTGGTCCTGGGGTGCACTTTCAGTGAGCCAAAGCTGGGGGGGGG
>CM053593.1:273821096-273833890 GCA_028646575.1 Pseudocheirus occidentalis
AAACAAGTCAAAAAAAGGAAAAGAAATATTTTTGTGCTATAAGAAATGATGAGCTCAATGGTCTTAAGGAAAAAACATGGAAAAACTTGCATGAAATAATGAAGAACAAAATGAAGAGAACCAAGAGAACATTGTATACAGTAAGAGCAATATATTTTAAGAATGAATTTGAGTGAATAAGTTATTTTGATTATTATAAATACCCCCATTAAATATAAAGGACATATGAAGAAAGATGCTATCTGCAGAGAAAGAACTAATAAATGGAAGTATATATAGAATAATTTTATGTGTGTGCATACATACACACATACATACATTATATATACATATTTGTATCTAATGGTAGCCATATTTGGAGTGGGAAAGGGAGGGGAGAGATTTATATGATACTTTTATTGTATATTTGAAAAGTAACTATGTGTGCATAGTATATTTTCAGCTTCACAGATAATTCTCTTTTCATTGTACTATGTCAAGTAAATGTTTTATTCCATAAATACATATATATTCATGTAATAAAAAATGAAAGGGAAAATAATTTTTAAAAGGATGATACAATAACTTTTGTTGGCTATTTTCTCTGCAAATGACTAATTGATATAAAACTAAATAATTTTATTATTTTTAAAAGCATTGTGTTGATGGTGAAGTGCTTGGGGAGACAAGTGACATTGGTCACAGACACATGTTGTAGCCCAAGGCAAAAAGATTAACAGCTCTTCTTTGAAAGGGTGCAATCATCAAAATGTAAACTCTCCTGGGGTACTTGGAGGACTTCTTCAAGGGTATACATACTCTTGAATCAAATCTTTCATTATGACTTTACCTGAGTTTTTGAGGGAACTCTGACTATGCCATTTATTCAACTCCTTATATAAGAGGATAAAAATAACATTGCACATATTTGCATTTGATAAAGACTTTACCCTATGTCTTGTTATGAGTGGCAAGACTTTATATGGGAATATTGAAACTAGATTCTTAAAGGCCTACATATGCATAGGCAAGGATTTTATTATACTGCTACTACTGTTTAAATCAGGACATATTTATAATTTAAAAAAAGATTCAGAAATCACATGAATATAGTTTGTGTTGAATATAGCTCATGGTTTTAATGAAGATGATATACATGTCCATTTTTTTAAAGAAAAAATCTGCTGAGGAATTAATGAAATACATTTTTCTGCTTTTTAAAATGAATTTATTTGTTTACTTTTAGTTTGCAAGCAAGATTCAGTTCCACAATCCCTTGAGTTCCAAATTTTCTGATCCTCCCTCTCCCCCACCATGGTGGCATGCAATTGAACATAAGATTTGCAAAAACCTTCACATTAAACATTAGTCAGGTTTAAAGGATTATAACTGATGGAATAAACAGTTTAGAAGAAGAAACAAAACAAAACAGAAAAAGAAAAAAGCATGTAGTTTGCTTCAATCTGCATTCAAATTCTGTAGTTCTTTCTCTGGATGTGGACATCTCTTTCCATCATGAATCTTTTGGAGTTGTTTTATAACCTTGCATTGCGGAAAAGAGCCCAGTCTATAAAAATTGGTCATCACAAACACTTTGTGTCTCTAATTGTGCACAAATTCTCCTGGCTCTGCCCTTCTCGCTCAACCACAGTTTCTATGAGTCTCTCCATGTTATTATGAAGTCTGACTTCTCCTCATTTCTCATAGCACAATAGTATTCCACTATATTTATATACCACAACTTGTTTAGACATTCCCCAAATTGATGAGCATCCCTTCGAATTTTAATTCTTTGGTACCACAAAAAACAGCTGCTATAAATAGTTTTGTAAATATGGGACCTCTTCCCAGTTCTATCATGTCCTTGTAATACAATGCTAGAAGTGGTGTTGCTGGTTCAAAGGATATGCATTTATTAATAGCCCTTTGGGTACAGTTCCAATTTGCTCTATAGCAGTGGTTCTCAACCTTCTTAATGCTGCAACCCTTTAATACTCATATGTGGGTATATCTGCATGTAGGCAGACCCACCTGGAGACAGATAGAGGAGCCATGTCTCAGTTCCTAAGACCACAGGTCTTAGGTGACCCCTGTGACCCCTGTGAAAGGGTCCCTCAACCCCCAAAGGGGTCACAATCCACATGTTGAGAACTGCTGCTCTACACAATGGTTGAATCAGTTCACAAATCCAAAAACAATGTATTAGTGTTCCAATTTTTCAACATCTTTACACTATCAGCCATTATACCTAGATTGCGTATCCACTTAGACTTGATTTTGGTATATGGTGTTAGATAGTGGTTTATGCCCAGTTTTTGACATACTATATTCCAGTTTTCCTGGAAGTTTTGGTGAAATAGTGAGTTATTATCCCCAAAACTAGGGTCTTTAGGTTTATCAAAAAGTAGATTACTATGATAGATCTGACGTTATTTGGGTGCAAAGTATTGTGTGGTTTTATCTGTATAGGTCCTGGGATTATTTTGTCAGGTACATTCCCAAATATTTTACAATGTCTACAGTAGCTTTCAATGGGATTTCTCTTTATATCTCTTGATTTTGGATTTCATTAGAAATGTATAGGAATACCAAGGACTTATGTGGGTTTATTGTATATCCTGAAATTTTGCAAAATTTATTTGTTGCCTCAAGTAGTTTTAATTGATTCTCTAGGATTCTCTAAGTATATCATCTTATCATCTGCATAGAGTGATAGCTTAGTCTCTTCTTAGCCTAATTTGAGTCCTTCAATTTCTTTTTCTTCTCTTATTGCTACTGCTAACATTTCTAGTGCCAAATTGCATAAGAGGAGTGATAGGGGAAAACCTTGTTTCATCCCTCATCTTATTGGAAATGCTTCTAGCTTGTCCCCTTTACATATAATACTTGTTGATGATTTTAGATAGATGCTCCTTATTATTTTAAGGAAGACTCCATTGATTCCTATACTTTCTAGGGTTTTTAATAGGAATGGGTGTTGCATTTTGTCAAAAGCCTTTTCTGCACCTATTGAGATAATCATATGGTTTCTGCTAGTTTTGTTGTTGATGTGATCAAATATACTGATATTTTTCCTAACATTGAACAATCCTTGCCTTCCTGGAATACATTCTACTTGATCAAAGTGTATTATCCTTGTGATAAGTGGTTGTAGTTTTTTCCTAATATTTTATTTAAAATTGTAGCATCTATGTACATGAGGGAAATTGGTCTATAATTTTCCTTCTTGTTTTGTCTCTTCCTGATTTAGGTATCAGTACCATATTTGTGTCATAAAAAGAATTTGGTAGGACTCCTTTTTCATGGATTTTCCCAAATATTTTGTAAAGTATTGGAATCAATTGTTCTTTCAATGTCTGGTAGAATTCTCTAGTAAATCCATCTGGCCTGGGAGATTTTTTGCCTTGGGAGTTCACTGATGGCTTGTTCAATTTCTTTTTCTGAGACGGGGTTATTTAAGTAATTTACTTCCTCTTCACTTAATCTGGGCAACTTATACATTTGTAAATATTTATCTAATATTTATCCATTTCAATAAGGTTGTCAAATTTATGTGCATATAATAGGGCAAAATAATTCCTAATTATTGTTTTAATTTCCTCTTCATTGGACACAGGTTCACTCTTTTCATTTTTGATGCTCATAAGTTGGTTTTCTTCTTTTTATCATATTGACTAAAACTCTATCAATTTTATTGATTTTTTCATAAAATCAGCCCTTGGTTTTATTTATTAGTTCAATACTTTTCTTAATTTCAATTTTTTTAGTCTCTCTTTTGGTTATCATTATTTCTAATTTAGTATTTAATTGGGGATTTTCAATTTGTTCTTTTTCTAGCTTTTTCAGTTGCATGCCCAATTTATGGACCTCCATTTTCTCTATTTTTATTCATTTATGCATTCAGGGACATAAAAGTTCCTCTAGGAACTGCTTTTGCTGCATCCCACAAGTTTTATTATGTTGTCACATTATTGTCATTCTCTTGAATGAAGTTACTGATTATTTCTATAATTTCTTGATTGGTTTAGTTTCAAAAACTAATTGGAAACTAAAGAATGAGTAATCCTCATTCTTTAGGATTAAATTATTTAGTTTCCAATTAGTTTTTAGTCTATCTTTCCATGGCTCTTTATTGCATATGATTTTTATTGCATCATGATCTGAGAAGGACGCATTTAATATTTCTGTCTTTCTGTACTGAATTGTGAGGTTTTATGCCGTAGTACATGGTAAATTTTTGTGTATGTGTCATATACCTCTGAGAAGAAGGCATATTTCTTTTTGTCCTCATTCAATTTTCTCCATAGATCTATCATTTCTAAACCCTCTAAAATTCTATTAGCCTCCTTAACTTCTTTCTTGTTTATTTTGAGGTTAGATTTAATAAGTTCAGATAGGAAGAGATTAATTCTTGATGTTGCCTTTTATCAGGATGTAGTTTCCTTCCTTATCTCTTTTAATTAGATGTATTTTTGCTTTTACTCTATCTGAGATAAGGGTTGCTTCCCTTGCTTTTTTTTTTACTTTAGCTGAAGCATGATATATTCTACTCCAGCCTTTTATCTTAACCCTGTGTTTATCCCCTTGTTTGAAATGTGGTTTTTGTAGACAGAATATTGTAGGATTGAGGTTTTTAATACATTCTGATATCTGATTCCATTTTATGGGAGAGTTCATCCCATTGACATTCACAATTATGATTACTGTCGGTGTCTTTCCCTCCACCCTATTCCTTCTCATGTTTATGTTTTTATGTCTTCCTTTTCCCTTCCCCTCCTTAGGAGTGTTCCTTTTGACCACTGCCTCCCTCAGTATCCCATCCCTATGCACCTCCTTTACTTACCCTCTCCCCTTACTTCTATTTCCCTCCCTTCTAACCACCTCTCTTTTCCCCCTTATATGTCCTACTGCCTGTAGGGCAGAATAGATTTTTATACTTAACAGAGTATGTTATTCCCTCCTTGATCCTAAATTATCATACAGTGCTCCTCTCTCTCCCTCCTTTCCTTCTATTATAATGAGTTTTTGTGTCCTTTCATGTTAGAATCCCAAACTTAATTGATTATATTGATCCATCCTTGAACCAGAACCAATGTGAATAAAGTTCACATGATGTTCATCTCCCTCCCTTTTTTCCCTATGCTATAGAGTGTTTTTATGCTGCTTCATGTGACATAATTTGCCCTCTTTTGCCTCCTCCTTTCCTCCCATTACAATCCCTTTCTACCTCTTAATAAGGTTTTTTTAATCATCAGATTAGTTCATTTATACACATACCGTCTATCTATTTATATCCCTTTTAAATGTCATGATAATTATATAAATTTCAATATTGACAGGTATCAACTTCTCATATCGGGGATGTAAATATTTTGTTCTCATTGAATCACAAGTTATGTGCATTTGTGTGTCCATGTGCATGTGTGTGTGTTTTTCTTGTTTTCCTTTTTATGTCTCTCTTGAGTCTTGTATTCAGGGATCACATTTTCCATTGAGTTCTGACTTTTTTATCAGGAAAGTCTGAAAATCCCTTATTTTAGTAAATGACCATCTCCTTGCCTTAAAGATTATATATTGTTGTTGTTTTTTTAAATAGAAGTAGAAAGAATGGAAGACATTTCAAAAATGTTAATAAATACAAATTAGCATTTGTAAAATTTCACTAGCCATATTTAGATGTGGACATGGAAATTTTAGTTTGGCAGATCCTAGTAGTTCAGTGGAGAACAGAGATTTGCTATTAAAAAAACAATTTCAAAGTAAAAGTGGAATTGATCATGTTAAGATAATGTGTTAAAAAGGAAGTAGAAGTTGAATATTTTGTTTAATACATCTGTCAATCTAATCTAATCTGTCAGACTCATACTTTGGAAGAACTAAAACTTGCTGAAATACCCCAATGTTATGTGAATTTCAAAAGTAATTATCTAAGATAATTTTAAATTGTGTTTTAAAAATATAATTTATTCTCGTCACTTAGTGTTGATGAACTATTTACCTTGAAAAAAGTTTTGGATTTTTGTCAAAATTATCCAAGATTTTTGGGCAGCTAGGTGGTGCAGTGAATAGAGGACTGGCCCTGGAATCAAGAGGACCTGAGTTGAAATCCAGCCTCAGACACTTTAACACTTACTAGCCATGTGGCCTTGGGCAAATCGCTTAACCCCAATTGACCTCCAAAAAAAAGTTATACAAGTTTTATCCTATATTTATGCTAAATATATATATACTATAAAACAGAATTTTTAAAAAGACTAGCTCATTATTTTCAACAGGTACATAAATTCAAATATTAACAAGGAATTTAGGAGGTTGTCTTAGCAAATTCTTTGCCCTCCCACACTACTAGACAAACCATTCTAGGCAAATATACCTTTTGTTCTAACCCCTCTTTATCTCAAAACTGCCCTTTTGTATTTCCTATCCTCTCTATACCTCTATCCTTCTCCTGATCTTCCACTACTATGTTCTACAGAATCTTCAGTGTATTGTTAATAAATTTTCCTCCATCTTTGATCTCATGTGATAGATGTTACCATCTTCTCTTCTTATTTCCTCACCTTCTGTTTTGTTGCATTTATGACTTCTTCCTAGAGATGTATTCAGAGATGTTTAACAACCAGCTCTCTAGGGAGGAAAAGTGCTAATTATAGACGAGTTTAATCTGCATGATTAACCTTTCCCCAAATACTTTCAAGTTGAGATGATTGACAAAGCAATACATCAAGCTCTGATCCATTGTAGATTTTTGAGGTATGACTGCTCACCCTGAAAATTTAACCATCAACCTCACCACACCACTCCCTGAAGCAGTTGTTTAGTACTTATCCTTTACTATTGCAATCAGATAGTTAGTTACCCATCACATGTATCTTATCTTCTGTGCTGGTGCCACACTGAAATCACCCTTCCTCACACTCAGCCTGTACTTTTTGACCCCAATCTTTGCCCACACTATTCCTCTACCTTCACTTCCAAGTTCTGTTTTTCCTGATTCTGACCTATCCTTTAAAAATGAGCTCAAATTTCATCTCCTTCATGAAGAGTTACCTTATTCTAACTACAAATAATAACGCCCTCTTCTGTACTGCTATAGAATTTTGTTCTCCCATTGAGGTTCATATTTGTTGTTGTTTTCCAACTGTTTCTGACTCTTTGTGATCCCATTTGGGGTTTTCCTGACAAAGGTACTGGAGTGGTTTGCCATTTCCTTCTCCAGCTCATTTTATAGATGAGGAACCAAGGCAAACACAATTAAGTACCTTGCGCAGGGTCACACAGCAAGTAAGTATCTGAAGAGAGAGTTGTAGTCAGGAAGAAAATTCTTTCTGACTTCAGGCCCAGAACTCTATCATATCATGTAGCTGCCCTCAGTCTTTTATAATCTACCTTTTACTAGAATTATTCACGTCATTTTCTTATCATGTCTATTAAGGCATCGCAGTAGAGTAGAAGTAGTACTGGAGTTGGAGCCAGATTTGAATTTGAATTTGAATCTGGATTTGAATCTGAGTTACAACACATATTATCACTTCCCATGTAGTCTTGAGGAAATCACTAATCTTCCCTTTGTTTGGTTTTTTCATCTGAATCCTTGCTCTATCTACCTCATTGAGCTGTGCTGAACAGACCATAAATCCTTTATTGTTTTATTTTGTTCCTTTGTGTTTTTTAATCTGCTAATGAAGATAATAATACTTACCCCAGATCCATAAATCAGACACTACATAATCTAACCTCCTGATTAAGGAAACATAGGAGGAAACCAAAGCCCAAGGATAAATCGTGGGATTTGAACAAAAGGTTTTTGGATGTTTCTTATTCCATGCTACTTTTTATGGAATGCTATTGTAGCATGGAAGGTAGGGAATCTTTATGGTAAGGTAAATAGTTTCTCATTTTTCAGTCATTTTCAGTTGTGTCCAATTCCTCGTGACCCCATTTGAGGTTGCTGTTGGCAGATAAAATAAAACACTTTAGTATTTTAGAAGTGTGAACAGTTTTACTTGAATGATGGAAAAGAAGATTCTTGTTTATCCTTGTATTTCCAATCCCTTCTCAATCCCATGCATTGTCTGCCTATTTTAAACTCTTCCATATAGTAGGTGCTTAAAGAATTTTGATGAATGAGTAAGTAAATTTCTTGTCTCCACAAATTGATGAAACTTTTTTTCTTTAATATTCTCTATAGTTCATTGTATAATTCTAGAGGCAAAAGGTCTGCATCCATCTAATATTTGTTTATTGATTGAATCATCTCACTTGACATAATGATTAAGTTAACATAAATGTAGAATTATGTTGTGCAGCCATACAAATCCCAGATAACTTTGGCAGATGTGGCCAGGAATGTTATCAAATAGAAGTGGATGGGAAACAGAAAGAGCAAAAAGCTGTTTGCTGCAAATTACAGTCTGGGGAAATTAATTAGACATTTAATGAACAGAATAGCTAAGAGTTCATTATTTCCCAACCTCTAGCCCTCAAAAAAAAAGTTAGCCACCAATTAAATTGACTACATTTATATAGGAATATTGGCACTATGAATGTAAAGAAGTTGGGATTCCACACCTATCAATGAACATTTTTTAAGGCTTCATTATCTTACTTGATGCTAACCACAAAATTGTGTCATAGCCTGACAAACTATGATCACAAGATTCCCATGGCCCCAACACAAGCACTTCAGAAAAAAATGAGGAAAATCTTAGATGGAGGCTTATTAAGGAGGCATGTATCATTCACCTTGTGACACATATTGAAATCAAGTCAAGTGACCAAGCGTTCATTAAGTACCTACTATGCACCAAGTACCAACATATCCTTCAGTAATTTTTATGCTTGAAACCTCAGGTTGTTTGCAGTATGATTTGTCCAGTTTTTGTTTTAGTTTGTTCCATTCTGTTTTTTTTAATCTGCTAATGAAAATAAGGTAAGACACATGCAGAAAGTTGTCCATGAATATTACTGAAGTGCTCTAAATTACTATCTCTGCCTTTTTCTAAGATGATCATCTTCCCCCAACCCCAGATTAATATGCTACTTGACTGTAACTTCAGTACAGGAAAACAGCTGATTTATTTAATAGTACCACCTTTATCTGTTGCCTTATTGTGGTGGCTCCCTGGATAGAGCACTGGGTCTGTAATCAGAAACAGCTAAGTTTAAGGTCTCAGATACTTACTGGCTGTGTGATCCATGGCAGTGTGATCACTGAACCCTGGTTACCTCAGTTTCCTCATCTATGAAATGAGATGGAAAAGGAAATGGCAAACCACTCTAGTATCTCTGATAAGTATCTAGTATCTCAAATGGCATCATGAGGAATTGGACACAACTGAAAATGACTGAGAAATGAGAAATTATTTACCTTACGATAAAGATTCCCTACCTTCCATACTACAATAGCATTCCATAAAAAGTAGCATGGAATAAGAAACATCCAAAAACCTTTTGTTCAAATTCCACGAATTATCCTTGGGCTTTGGTTTCCTCCTATGTTTCCTTAATCAGGAGGTTAGATTATGTAGTGTCTGATTTATGGATCTGGGGTAAGTATTATTATTTTCATTGGTAGATTAAAAAAAACACAAAGGAACAAAATAAAACAAAAACTGAGCCTTAGAGAGGATAAGTAACTCTCTGAGTCTCACTGCTTACAAGTAGTAAAACTTGTAAAAACCCTAAGTTTTCTGTACTCCTCATTAAACTTTGAGGCCTTTCAAAATTACCTTCTTAAAATATTTTTGGTGGTCTTCCAGTCCAAAAGAGAAGCAAATTTTACCCTGTTCCCCTTATGAGATTTGTCAAGGTCACAACATCTGATAAAATGGTAATAGGCTAAGTAAAGATTCAGAGAGTAAACCTCAATGAAGATGCCCTAAAGGGACTGAACTAAAGAACTGCTGAACTTTAACATGAGCATGAAAGCATTTAGGGTACTGTATAAAAATAACATGAATGTCATTGAACTGAAATTTGAAGCCTTCAGGAATTCAAAAAAAAATGATACAAATGAAAAACAGCAGCTTTAAAGAAAGACTTAGGACACCCCAACATTTAAAATAAGAAAAAGTTTTCTGAAGACAAAAAATTAATAGGAAAAACTCATGAAAAAAGTCAGCATGAAAGTTTTACACAAGTTTTATGATCAAATTTGTCAGTCTTGTGAAATTTGATGCTTCTCTTCCTAATAATACTCATGGTATAAAATTGGATGTGATTATGAAGGGTCTTGAATGCCAGTCAGGGTAAATTAATTAGGAAAAACTGCCTATTTGGAGAAATAGAAAAACTGCCAGAAAACTTGGAAACAGTCTGGAAAAATTTAGACTTAGACCAAAATTTTATTCCATAGTTCATAATACATTTTAAATGGATATATAACCTTAATGCTAAAGATCATATAATTTAAAAAAAGAGATGCAGATCATATAACTCTCATAGCTATAAATAGAGGACATAGTATTTTTTGAAATGGAAGCCTGGATTTCATTTCTCTAGAATATTCTTAGAAGCATTTGGGGGATTCATTCAAGGGGATAACCAGTGGATTCTTTCTAATTCCATTTTGACCTCTGGTTATAAGAGGACTGAAAATTTTTCTTTTATCATTTGTTAAAATATGATATCTCAACTCTTTTATGTTGTTATTGGTCATGGTCTTCAGGTGGTCCAAGGATACTTAAACTGTTTCTCCAATCTGTTTTCCAGTTATGTTGTTTTGTTCTGAGATGCCATAAATATTCTGCTATTTGTTCAGTATTATCTTCTTTTTGGTTCATCTTGATCTTCAGGGAATTTGTTGCTTAGGCAAAATTTTCCACTCTCATTCCTAGTTATTAATTTTCTTTCCATTTCTCCCCAAAATCTCATTCCTTTTCCATTTCCCCCTCTAGAATATTCATTAATTTTATAAAACAATTCGTAACTCTTTAAAATAAAGTTTTATTCCCCTCCTCTAGAAATTTTAGTTGAATTTCTGTTCAAGCTATGCTTTCCCTTAAGGGAACTGTAGGTATTTTGGAGTCATTCTCACCTTCTGAGTTTTTGTCTTAAGCAACCTTGTCATCATGATAGCCTTTTTTAAAAAAAAATATTGAGATATTTTATTTATTTGCTCATTCTTCTAGTCTCCCTCATTACTACAGACTTTGTGTTAGGGCCAGGTGCTATGTACTTCTGTAAGGGTGTTTGGGCTAGTTCTGTTACTGCTTGCGTGGGGGTGGGAGGGTGTGTGTATGTGGGGGGGGGGTATTGAGTGGTATTTTATTCCAGGATTTCAGAGAAAGCTCAGGCTAGGAATCTGTAAACTTTCAGTGTTTTCAAAGTAGCTAGTGCCTGGGCAAGCCTGATTGTTTTTCTGTTGGTTTGAGATATGCAAATTCCTGAACTGTATTTAGATATATGCAAAAAGCCTGTGGACTTGTCTTATTTGGAGTTACAGTAGACCACTGCTAGACTCTGTGATTATCAACCACACAGAAAGCTCTGATGGTTCAGAGGAACATAAGAAAAATCTCAGATGGACTAATGTGTGGTCTTTCTGGTACATGTATACAACTCCACCTAGAATAATGTCACGAATTTTTCACCCTATTTGCTGATGTTTAAGCATGAATCACTCCTATTAATTGACTTATGTTTTAGAGTCTCTGAATAAGACTCAGACTCAAGGTACTCATTGCCTGTATGTCTCTCAGTTGATAATAGAATTTAAAAAAGAGAGAGACTTAAAACACTCATTTCTTGTAATGTTCTCAGTCAAAAGTAAATTAACAAATGCTCCTTTAATATCTAGATACATCTTCAGTTAGGTAGGAGGATTAAAGAAACAAGTGGTGATATGATACCTACGTTCACTGACAGGACTTTCAACAAGGTAACAAAACTCTGTTGTGAAATCTTGGCTTTTGTGGGGCCTGTAATTTGGAAAATTAATGGAAAGGTAAAGCATATCTACTTGTAAAAAGGCTAGACTATTTTCCTTTTTACAAAGTAGGCCTTGAGACTGATGGGAACCCAGTTAAAAACAATTCATTGCATTCATGGCCAAGAGTTGGCCTCCCACATGAGCAAACTGAAGTTGGGAGACATTTGCCTCAGCAGACTCTAATAAAAAGAGTTAAGCCTTCTAACCACATAAAGATGATGATTCTGATCTCAAATAGGGGGACAGAAGTGGATGCCTCAAATGAAGAAGGCCTAATGTAGTGAACCCTAATAATTAATTCACAAGAGGAGGAAATGTGTGTGTGTGTGTGTGTGTGTGTATAGTAGCAATACTTTTACTGTCTATACTTTGGCCCTAGAGATTTCTGAGGTTCAGAAAATTCTTTCACAACACAGTAATACACAGTAATGTTAGTCAGCCTGATCTCCTTTAGGGCCAAATTTAAGTGAACAAAACTATAGTTCTGATAAGAATTATGATCAGCTCATACTGAATAGCATAGGTATAGGAGTGATAGATTCCATGTTCATATGAAGCCTAGGATTATCCACCCAGTGACTAGTCTATGGTTACATGTTGTAATGTTAATGAAATCAGAAGTTCTTCCATGCCCCTTTCTATTGGCACCTAGTAAAGGCACTTAGCTCCTTACTTCAAATTAATTCCTTAGGAGTAGTTAACACCTTAACAGGAAGGGGCTGCACAGGGAGGAGCTATACTGTGTATATGGAAGAGAACCAGCAGGACCATCAGATTTTCTCTCAGTCACCACCTGGAGACTGCACCTTTTGCTGAGATCCTCCTTCTGCAGCTTCTACTGAGAACTTCCAAGGACCAGGCTGAGGAACTGTCGTGAGTCTGA
>CM053593.1:273841542-273856831 GCA_028646575.1 Pseudocheirus occidentalis
GCATTTTTTTAACCAATTATCCAGTAGCCATTTCAGAATAATGTTATGTTAAAGAAATGTTTTGGAATAAAAATGTGTTAATTTATACATACATAAAACATGTAAAAGTAATCCTAATTTAGTAGTATACTTTAAGGATTTTTTTAAATTTTATTTTAGACTCAAGGGCCAGAACACAAATACAGAATAGAGAAAAGAAACAAAAACATATCATAAACTTAAATATTGATGCTTAAATACAAAAAAGAAAAAAAATACATGCCATGTGTATAGCAGCACATAAGAGAGGATTCAAAATATCCAGCAATAAATTTTCATTTCAAGAAAGGCTGTATGATAAAGAGTACACATTACATTGAGATTTGTCCATCTTTGCTTCCTTGTAAGTTTTTTGTTAGTTCTCTGCTGTGCACTTTTTTACTTTGTTCTTTGTTTCCCTTCCTCCTATACCACAAAAGGATACAATAAAGTTTAGATATGTTTCTCTATCTCTCTCTCTCTAACTATATATATATATATATATATATATATATATATATATATATTATCTGTCCTTATGAATCCCTTATCAGTCTTTGGTATGTACCTTATATTTCTCTTGGTGCTTGTATGTTGAATCTTCTATGACATTCAGGATTTTTTTAACAAAGTCTTGAAAGTCTGAGAGATTATCAAATGTCCATTTTTTTTCATTCAGGATAATACTTAACTTTGCAGAGTTTGATATTTTTGATGGGAGCCCCAGTTCTTTTGCTCTTCAATATGTTGTGTTCCAAGATTCATTATCCTTTAATGTCTCTGCTACTATGTCTTCTGTGATTCTAATTGTGGCACCATCATATTTAAATTGCTTTAATCTTGATATTTTTAATGTTTTATCCTTGAGCTGGGGGTTTCAGAATTTGACTATGATTTTCCTATGAGTTTTTCTCATAGGATCTCTTTTAAGTGGTAATTGATGGATTTTTTTTCTATTTCTACTTTCAACATATTCATTATTCTAATGCTTTAGGACAATTTTCTTTAATAATTTCTTATACTACTGTATCAAAATTTTTTGTGATCACAACGTTCAGTTAGTCCAATTATTTTTATATTTTCTCTTCTTGATCTATTCTCCAAATCTGTTGTTTTTCATATAAGATCTTTTACTTTCTCTTCTATTTTTTCATTATTCATATGTTGATCATTTCCTGATCTCTTATCATTTCACTTTCTTCACTTTGCCCAATTCTAAATTTCAAGGTTTTATTTTTTTCTTAAGATGCTGGTGATCTGGCATTTCTTATCAGCAGAGGTTCTTTCAATCTTCCTGGACTCAAATACCCAGCTCCACTCACGATCTGAGTATAAAAGTTCCTGTAGCTGGGACTGATGTAGCCTCTCAAACCAACTAACCCCAGGACTTACCACTTGTTGTTTTAAGTGGCTTGTTGTTGAAACAGATGCTAGCCTGGAGTTCTTTACTCTTCACATGGACCAAATCTCATTGAGGATTTTTCTTCTCATTTTATCAAATTGTCCTAGGAAATCCCAGGTTGTGCCCCTATTCTTGTTTATCTTCACTCCATTTTTTGTTCTCCCTAAGGTGCTATTTTAACTCCTTTGTAGGGAAAATCTTGAGAGCTTGGAATTTTCTGACCTACTCTGCCATCTCCTCAGACTCCTCTCCTGCTTTAAGGATTTTGATGAATAGCAAGGAATCTTAAACATTAATGATATGGCTATAGTATCTCCTTAATAGGGCCTTAAAAGGAAATTCAAAAGTCAAGTTTAAAATGGGTTTTTGTCAGAATATGATGAGTTAAACATCTAAACATAACAAATGTATTTAATGGTAAGATTTTTTTACAAATCAAAACTATCATTCTTTGAAGATGATATGATGTTGTACTTGGAAAATCCTGGAGAATCAACTAAAATACTTGAAATTATTAAAAAAAAAACTTTAGCAAAGTTGCAGGATACAAAATAAACCCATATCAATCATCAGCATTTCTATATATTGCCAACAAAGTCCAGCAGCAAGAGATGGAATTTAAATTTAAAGTAAATCTAGACAATATAAAATACTTGAGAGTCTACCTGTCAATACAAACCCAGGAACTATATGAACATAACTGTAAAATAAAATGAAGTCAGATCTAAACCATTGTTAAAATATTAATTGCTCATGGGTTAAGCAGAGCCAATATAATAAAAAAGACATTTCTACCTAAATTAATCTATTTATTCAGCTCTATATCAATCAAACTATTAAAAAGGGTTTTATCAACCTACAAAAATAATAACAAATAGTCTTCATCTGGAAGACTAAAAGTTTAAAGATATCAAGACAATGAATGAAAAAAAAATGCAAAAGAAAGTGGTTTATAGATACCAGGTCTCAAAGTGTATTATAAAGTGGTAATTATAAAAATAATCTGGTACTGGCTAAGAAATAAAGTGGTGGATCAATGGAATAGATTAGGTACAAATTACATTGTAGTAAATGATCATAGTAATCTAGTATTATGATAAACCCAAAGATCTAAGCTTTTGAAACAAAAATTCATTATTTGACAAAAACTACCAAGAATACTGGAAAATAGCATGGAAGACAGTGGGCATAGACCTATATCACACGGTATACCAAGATGAAGTCAAAATGGGTACATGATTTTCACATAAAGAATGATACCATTGCGAATTAAGTGATTTAAGAAAACACTGACTAGTTCACCTGTCAGGTTTATTGATACAGGAAGAATTTAACACCAGATAAGACATAGAGAACATTTTAAAATCTAAAGCAGATAAATTTGATTACATAAAATTAGGAAGTTTTTACACAAAACTAATATGACCAAAATTATAAGGAAAGCAGAAAACTAGAGAAAAAAATTTACAATTATCCCTGATAAAGGCCTCATTTCTCAAATATAGAGATAAATGAGTTAAATTCGTAGAAGTACAAGCCACTAACTGACTGATAAATGGTCAAAGGATATAAATAGGCAGTTTTCAGACAAATCAAAGCTATCTAGAGGCATATGAAAAAAATGCTCTAAATCAGTATTGATCAGAGAAATGCAAATTAAGAAAACTCTGAGGTACTACCTCATATCTATCAGAGTAGCTAATATGACAAAAAAAGGAAAATTCTGGATTTTGGAAGGGATATGGGAAAACTGAAACACTAATGCATTGTTGGTAAAGTTATGAACTATTCCAACCATTCTGGAGAGCATTTTGGAACTATGCCCAAAGGGCTATAAAACTACACATACCCTTTGATCTAGCAATACCATTTCTAGGTCTATATCCCAAAGACATCTGAAAAAAGAAGGACTTATGTGTACAAAAATATTTATTACAGCTCTTTTTGTGGTGGCTAAGAACTGGAAATCATAAAAGATGCCCATCAAGTAGGGAATGTTTAAACAAGCTATGATATATAATTGTAATGTAATAGTATTGTGCTGCAAGAAATGACAAGCAGAATGATCTCAGAAAAACCAGGAAAAACTTACATGAACTGATGCATAGTGAAGTGAACAGAACCAGGGATTGTTATACACAGTTACAGCAATATTGCTCAACAAAGAAATATGAATGACTTAGCTATTCTCAGAAATACAATGATGTAAGACAATCCCAAATAACTAATGATCAAACATACTATCTGCCTCTAGAGAAAGAAATTATGTTGCCTGAATATAAACCGAAGCATGATATCTTTTTTGCTTTTTTTCATTTTTTCCTTTATGTGAGGCTTCTTGTACAAAGTGACTAATATGGAAATGCTTTACATAATTTCACATGTATAAGAGAGGGGAAAGGGAGGGAGGGATAGAATTCGAAACTTAAGACTTTAAATAAAAATGTTAAATATTTTTAAAGATGTTTTACAAGTCTGATCATCTAAAACTGTAGTAATAAAAGTAAATGACTCACTCCACCTAGAAAACAAACCGACTGTACTCTCACACCTAATATAGTCTGCATATACCAACCATTTTTAAAAGATGATATGCGAATGTCACAGCCCTTTGACTGACTACCATTCCCACTTAGGATTTGCAGTTCCACAGTCCTTGCTATTTTTGAAAGAGAGGAAACAAACATGTGATTGGTCCCTGGACAGGACTGGGGTGGGGTGCAACCCAGATGTTTTCATAGATACAAATATCAGACATTTGAGGACTCGAGAATGAGGAGAAAAGAAAGGAGAGATGGCCATCATCCCATAGTAGCAGTGTGACCAGGGCAGCAGCCTGTGTTAGTCATACCTGTACTTTCCTTCTTTAAGACTATAGCAAGCTGGGAGGTTTCTGTGATTTGTGTATGTTTTATCACTGGTTCTCATCTTTGAAAAGTAAACCAACTGAGACAAATAGGAGAGTATTACCTTGCCCTAATTTTACTTATGTTTGTGTTTTTCTTAAATTAATTTTGTTAAAAATACATTTTCCAAGTTTAAAAATATTTCTCATAAACAGCTGTTGTCTGGCCAGTTCTTATGTTGCTAAGTGTATACTTGTTTGTAGCATGGAAGTGCAGTGGAAGTCGCAGAGGAGATAAGGACGTTTCTCAGGCAAGGGACTGAGAGTTCAACCCACTAGCCTCTGTCCCATTGTTAAAAAGTTATGTTCTCTAACTGGGGGTATAAGTAGGAGCAATTTATAGCTACACTTCTAAGTACAGAATTATTAGCATTGTGAAATCTAATTATAAATTTGCCTCATAGACTAAAGCTAAAGTTACATTGAAATGTACACATGAATATATTCACATGTTATATAGTATGCACATCATTATAAGATTTTATTAAATTCATATTCAGAAATTTTTTGAAAGACAGCATCATGGTTCAGTAGAAAGAACACTGGAACTGGAATCAGAAGAAACCTAGAATAAAATCCTACCTCTAATCTATATTTGCTGGTTGTGTTCCTGTGCGGCAGGTCACTAAAGATATTCAGTTTCTCCATCTATAAAAAAGATTTATTGTTACCTCTTTTTATAGGTTGTTGAGAAGATCACATATGATTTTATATAGAAGAGTGTCTTGCAAACTTTTAAAGTACTATAAGGAAGCCATTTTTCCTAAGAACTCATTTTGCAAGAGAAAACATGGAAATATAGAGTTATAGATATATAAACTCATAGACTTAGTTTCATTTAAATCTCAGAGGACAATTTAGTCCTAACTCTTACCCAACCCATGAGACTCATCAATATATTCCCAAGAAGTAACTATCTTGTTTCTACATGAAGACCATCAGTGACAAGAGCTCATTCTATGTTCGAACACACACATTTACTATTTTCGCCCCTTATGTTGAGGCCATCAGTTTTCCTACTCCTTCCTTTAATATTAAAATTATTTCCTAAGTCTCCAACTTTTTGGTCTAATTAGTTAGACAATTTTGAATACAGAATAACAGAATCTCACAGAGACAAGACATTTGCAGAGTCATAGTTGTACTTATTAGAATTGCCCCTCCCACACACCCCCCAAAACTTTATCTTTACAACCTCTTCCCATTTTCCCTCTCCTTCTCCCTTCTGGGACCAAGCAGAATAATTCTTATTCCTTATTCTCCATGACAGACTTTTAAATACTTGAAAGTCTATACTCTTTCATGACTTCTTTTCCCCAAGCTAAATGTATATCAGCTAATTGTTGTGTGAAATGATCTTAAGGTCCTTCGCTGTTTTAATGTCTCCCACCATGTTCCCTCACTGCACCCACAGGGATTTCCAGCTTACATGCAGAACTGAACATATTATTATTGACATCTTTTGACTATGGAATAATATAGTGGTTTCCTTACTTTTCTAATTCTTATCATTATTCATTTGTTAATTCCCTTACAAGATCATATTACCTTCTATTTTTTACTGACATAGCATGTTGCTCTATATTGTCTACAATACACTAAAACACCAGCTCACTCTCAGAATACCTTCTGTTGAGTTACATTTTCCCTATCTTATGTGAAAGATGATGCTTCTTGAAATAGCCTGTCCTATTGGTATTTTTATTATTGACTCTCATCTACCATATTATTCATTCCTCCTCACTTTGCATTATTTACACATGTGGTGATTGTGCCTTCTGTACCTTTGGTCTAAGTCGTTTATTAAACAGTATGAAGTCCAGGATAAATTCCTGAGACACTTCACTAGAAACCCCCATCTCACTTGACATGAACTCAATTTTGATTACATTTCAGATCTGATCATTCAATCTGTTCCAAATATACTGAATTGTAATCTCATTTAGAGGGTAAGTATGGCATAATAGATATAGGACTGACACTGGGATAAGTTAGTTGATATCTTGCCTCTGACACGTGGTTGATATAATAATAAAGAATGAGACACTTTTCCCCCTCATTGTCCCTAGGTAACTATAGCATGACTGTCAATGTCAAGGATTTTTTAGGTAAACTAGAGCTACAACATTCCTCTAAGCCACCAACAATTATTATTGGACATCTCTACTCTAAATAATAAGACAAGCAAAAATAAACACACATACACACACACACAAGAAATCAAAATAGTTTTGTAAGACTGATACTTGATGTAACTGATCTGGCACTGTCATCACTTCTGACTTTTCTGGAATTGTTACTAAACATTCATTTAATAATGTATTATTATCTTGCCAGGAATCAATCAAGCTCATCGGCCTATAATTTAGACTTCATTCTTTTCCCTTTTCTGAACTCAAAACATTTGCCCTTTTCCAAGCCTCTTCTCTCTACTCTTTCAAAGATCATTAACAGATCAGTGAAAACATTTGCCAATTCTTTCAATAAACTATACCTTTTTTTTTTACCTGAGTATGGTGATTCAAATTCATTAAGGACAGCTGTTCTTCAAATATTTTAGTTGTATCTGATTCGTCATCCATAACCCCATTTGGGTTTTTTAGCGAGAGTATTAGAGTGGTTTGCGCTTTCCTTTTCCAGCTCATGGCACAAATGAGAAAACTAAGGCAAACAAAATTAAGTAACTTGCCCATGGTCATAGAGCAACTGTGTCTGAGGTCAGATTTGAACTCAGGTCTTCCTGATTCCAGTTCCAGTGCTCTATCTACTGTGCCACCTAGAACTATCGTATTGTCTCCTTATGTATATCAAGTTTTAATTCCCCATTAGCCAATGTTATTCACTTTTATTCATTTTAATCATTTTCCATAAGTCCAAAGATCATTTTCATGGTAGAGAAAATGGAAGCAAAATGAGAATTAGGTCATTCCAAATTCTCTCTTTTGTCAGTTATCACCCTTACTGCTGACTGTGTCACATTCCCCACTATATCTGCCAGTAACAGACATATTTCACCCTACTCCCTGACTCTCATCTTGTCAGTTTGTCACTACACCCTCTAGACCATTTTCTTTCCGTACTCCTGTCTGAGTTTCTACTCTAGTCTTCCTTCTATTGCTATTCTGTGACATAGGGCTTGTCCTCCATGAGGTTATAACTCATTATGGTGGTGGGGTATAGGTATTATAAGGTATATATATAAAGGTATATAACATACCATGAAACAAAATAATACATAAGCATTACAAAAAGAAAAGTACAAAATTATGAAGAAGGGATGAGGCAAACATTCTTCATAATTATTGTAGGAAATAGTGTTTTGCTATTAAATGCTTTATTTGCCCCCAGATGAAATTTCCAGCAAGGAGGAGTCAATTATTCCTCCAGATTTCTACTAATATTTCTTGGGAAATCCTTCTGCCTTGGTTTAAGAAGCATTATGATAACTTTAGGGATGACTGGACACTCATCATTCATATGCATGAATATTGCAGGGTGGTAGAAGTGACAGTTATACAAGTTGCAATGCCAGCAGCCAAAGGAGCAGAGGGCGTTGAGTCTGACATATGGAGGCAACTGTGATGTGACGGAGTGGAAAGAACATGCACATGGAATAAGGACAATTCTGGTTTTCAATTCCAACTGTGACACTTCCTAGCTTATGTGTCCAAACTATACAACAGGCAACACTGGTGAGTGAGGTAGGCTAATCTGGAGGACCTTTCTGAGGAGGCCTAGAAAACTAGGTCCTTCCTTTCAGGGTTCATTAGCAATTCATTTCATTTCCCTTCATGAAGGTATGGCTTTCTTTTCAAACTGAGTATTCCAAATGGCTACCTATTTTTTCTGTATTTTTTTGATGGGGGCATAGATTTTACAAGTAGCATCTTCAAATTCCCTCCAGCTCTACATAGGGTAACAGGCTTTCATTATTACTACAATGGTTGTAAATTATTTCCAAATTAATTGTGTCCATACTTTTTTAAACAAATATCTTGCTTTCCTAAACAGAGAATTCTGGAATGGAATTATCATCATCATCATCATCATCATCATCATCATCTTCCTCCTCCTTCTTCTTCCTCCTCCTCCTTGTCCTCCTCCTCCTCTTCTTCTTCTTCATCATCATCTTCTACTACTACTACTACTACTACTACTACTACTACTACTACTACTACTACTACTACTACTTCTTCTTCCTTCCCTATCTCTTTCCCCTCTTCCCTCATCCTCTCTTTCATTTATATAAAAAGTCATAATAAACTACAACACAGAGCATGGGTTTTTGTTAAATAACAGATTTTATCATATTTAAAAGGATTAAAAACTAAAATATGCTCCCAAAACAAAGGCTAAAACTTCCAGATTCCAAAGGCAACCAGTCAGTCTACAATGAGTAAATAAACCATTGTAACTGGTTCATACTTGGAGAATAAGGGAAGACATGGTGAAATATTATATTACTTGTTTCACATCTTCTTCCCTGACTCCAGTTTTATTTGGGCCACTCAAGTCATCTGGATCTCAGCTGTCCAATTTCTATAGCTCCATACTATGACTCTGAACCTGTGCTAAGTAGCAGAAGTTCCTCTATTAGACTTGAGCCCACAGGTGGACCTGCTGAAGCCCTACTTGTCCTTTGCTCTTTCATCTTCCCACTTACTGGATGATTGGACTAAACCTCAGGATTTTTCCATGAAAGTTCCAGGTATCCTATGTACAAAGCTTGTATTTTAAAGTGAAAGAAAGGATTTTAATCCCCAAGCAAACAAAAATAGCTCATCCTAAATATTATCTTAGTCCGCTAATAGTGTCAATGAAAACTAGGGTCCTTAGTCTCAGGAAACTTGAAATTTGAGTATTTTAAGATCCATTTAGTTATGCTTCTCAAAATCACTATGCTCCTTAAGAATCTGCATATTGTACATGTGCTTTAGTGCTAGATGCTGAGTGAAGGGTTAGCCTCAAATTCTTTATAAGGTTTATACAGCATAACACTGACGTGTCCCATTTAACCATCTGTCCTTATGTTTCTTCAGAAAAAAAGCTATCCTTGCAATATGTCTGTACTTCTTGGAATCATGCTCCCATCTCTTCTTAAAATTTCCAATCTAATTTTAGAAACATAAGAAGTCTTTGAGAATCATACGTATGTTACTTTGATGATGAAATAATAAGGCTGTTTCTATAAGATAAACATGAAAATTAGCCCCATGATTCTCTAGTCATATTTCATAAGGAGGAGATTATTTGAAGGATTTGTCATTTCATCAAAGTGGATAACCAGCCTGTGACTTAATAGATCAATCTCACTGAATTGTCCAAATCATGCAGAGATTTAGTGGCTTTCCCTGAATGACTCAGGTTCGAAGGGTCAGAGACAAGACTCAAGACCAGATTTTCTTGTCTTCAACAGTATTCAATCCCCTCTGCTACTTGCTTTTATACATTGTATATGTTGAAGAGAATTGGTCGTGAGTAAGCCACCTGCAACTCACATTCTAAAGCTACAGCTCAAGCTTGGAATCTTTTACAATCTAAAAGCTATTCTTTGTGATTTCAGTAACAGCTTCTAGGAAGATAATATTTTGGAAATCAATTATCTCACAGCAATACTGAGTGACTGGATTGCCCTGCTGTGGCACCATTCTCAAAGGATCATTCTCATACCTAGTGATTAAACAAACGTTTCTGAGTTTATGGGAGGTGGTAGCTTGATTTTTTCCCTTCCAAAGGTAAACAAAATGTTAACACTTTGACCTGAGCAAATGTGAGCTAATCCTCAAAGAAGGGTTAAGTCAGGGACACAGTAGAGAATATGTTGTCTTGTTATTCACCTCCCTATTCTCATTCTCCCTATTCAAATTGGAGGTAGAGTCAACTGTGACTGTAATTGTTCATGTCATATTAAAATAACTTTTTGATGTGAATTTAATCTTCTTGCTGCTACAAATACATGAGCTAATTTGAACTCTAGATACAAATGAATAGAGCCAGTGACCTAATCTGATGCGATGTTGTTAAATCACAATTAGCTTCAGGATAAATGCAGTAGGAAGAAAACTATAGGATTTCTAGGCCTGACCATTGGTTTTTCAATGATCATTGTGATGAGTTTGGGTTGTCATAAAGCCAGTGAGTCATGTTTGTCACTGGAGAAACAAGATGTCAAATATTAGTGACATGTAATTGTCATATGCAATATTATCATTGGGAGAAATGAGAAAGGTGCTGGAGGCTCTTTTAATCCTTTTTCCCTTTTGGAGGAAAGAGGGAGCATTGGCACTGTGATTATCCAAGAAAACATTTCTGACCTTAGACCACTACTGTCACAGAACATAACTTACTAGCAGAGTAATAGCCTTGGGATGTTTGCCAAGCCACCTGCTGGTGATTTAGACACGGAAAGTACCAGAAAAATCATGCTCCTGCATGCTGTGGGGGAAAAATGCTCCTTACTCTTCTAACTGTATAAAAACATGGGTTGTGAAGAGACTTGTCAAGACTACCTGAAACAACCCACAAAGCAAATATTTGATATTTAAAACATTGTTTTTGAATGGAATGACTCTCTCTCTTTCTTTCTCTTTCTCTCATTCTCTCTCTCATTCTCTTTATCTCTCTCCTCAGTTGAATACATTACTTTATTTCTTAAAATTCCTCTTGGATTATAAATGAAGAAAAATATTTATTAAGAGCTTGCTAGGTACTAACTACTGTGCTAAGCTCTGGAAATGCTAAGTGCAGCAAGCAAGACAATCCCATCTCTCAAAGAACTTACATTTTAATAGGAGAAGACAAAAATATAGTGAAAACATAGAATAATGGTGGTCAGGTACAGTGTCTTGGGTTAGGAAATCAGAAGAAAGGATAACAAAAGTAATTAAAAAATCACGATACGTAAGCCATTTGCAAATGATGTAGGGGGAATTCTTGCATGGGAAGTAGAAGCAGATAATGCCTCAGGTTCTTTGCTGCTAATGTCATAAGTTGTTATAATGAGGGCCTTCATATTTCCCAAAAATGAGCTAAAGAGTTGATCTAGACAGTTATTTTTCACCGTGGTATGTCTTCCATCTTTATAGCAGGCACTTGTAATGTTAATGGGATTTAAGATCTTCCCTACCCATTAATAGGTCTCATGTGGAGCCCATTAAGGGAAGTTGGCTTAGGGAAGGCTTGCTTATAGGAAGGTTTTCACATGTTTTGCTCATTTCTAATTAGGCACTGAATCAAGAGGGTTGTGCTGCCTTCTGACTCCACAAACTATATGTGTGTGTGTGTGTGTGTGTATGTATATGTATACATATATAATCTAAGTTGGTATTTTGCTTTGGAGGCTTGCTTATGAGAAGCATCTTGTGATTCCCTGGTTAAGATTCTGAGTGATCATGTGTTTGGTGGAAGAGAAAGTTTAGGAGCCAAGATGGTGGCATAGAAACAGGAAAACTCTGTGAGCTCCCCCCATAATCACTTCAAATACCTATAAAATATGACTCTAAACAAACTTTAGAGGTACAGAACCCAAAAAGTGACAAAGAGAAATAAATCTCCTGCTGAAGGCAGCTGGGCAGGCCTATAGGAAGAATACAATACAGCATGCTGGGAGCTGAACCCAGCCCCACATGAGCCTGTAGCTTTAGCCCCAGTGTGGCCCAGACCAACAGTGGCTGGAGCTGACTTCAGGAGAGTGGATCATCAGCAGCTGTAGTGGTTTCCAGATTTATCAATCAATAAATTCCAAAGGCAAAGTAAAACGGCAGTGTGGAACTCTGTTGGAACGAAGGGGGGTGGGGTGGCGTGAGCAGCATGATTCAGTCCCTGACACCAGAGAGAGAGAAGTGGTAGAGACACAGTGGCTATGCAGTTGTCTCCATGTGGATGCTTCAGAGCTCCTAGCCTGCAGATTGTAGGGGGACCAAGCAACCATTCAGAGGGTAATTGCTCTCACTTTAACTTGCTTAGATCTGGATCACTGTGTTGAGTAGAGGTCCTGGGGTGTGTGACCAGGTGCCAGAGCTTGTGGGAGCTACAGAAAAGGCACACAACTAATAGCACCAGCAGCTACAAAAACCCTAGCAATTTTGGACAAAGCTCTCCTCTCTGGAAGCAGTTATACAGTGCCAAAAAACTCAAAAGTCAAATAATTGACTGGCAACATGAGGAATCAAAGCAAGCACAGCAATCAAACCTTAGATTCTTTTTGGGGGTACAAAAACGATCAAAGTATAGAACAGAAGGAAGACAACAAAGTTGGAACTCCTGCACCAAAAGCTTCCCGGAAACATATGAACTGCTTCTAGGCCATGGAGGAGCTCAAGAAGGATTTTGAAAATCAGATAAGACAAGTGAAGGAAAAATTGGGAAGAGAAATTGAATGATGCAAGAAAATCATGAACAGCAAGTCAACAATCCAACTAAAGAAAATGATGTCTTAAAAAATAGATCAACTCAAATGTCAAAGGAGGCTCAAAAAGCCAATGAAGAGAATATCTTAAAAAGCCAAATTTGCCCGATGGAAAAATAATTTCAAAAGCTCACTGAAGAGAATAATTCCTTCAGAATGATCTTGGAACAAATGGAAGCTAATGACTTTATGAGAAATCAAGATACCATTAAACAGATCCAAACAAATGAAAAAATAGAAGTCAATGTGAAAAATAGAGCCAGGAGAGAGAATTTAAAAATTATTGGACTATCTGAAAGCCATGATAAAAACAAATAGAACCAAGAGATCATATGTTCAGAGCTTCCCAACTGCTCAGATGTAAAGGCTCTCTCAATTTATGGATGTATGTAAAGTATATAGTTGATTCAGGCAATGAGAGCCCTGTCTGTTGGTTTGTATTACTCTGCTTGTATATTTTCTCTTTCTTTTCTTTGTTTGGATTATCTCTGAAGTTCAGGGTACTGACTTCTCCTCTGAACTAGTGAATATAATTTTAAAAAATCATTGACCCTTTAAACAACTATCTTTCCTAGTAAAGCAGATCTAATAACCTGGGCTAGTAGCCATCCTGGGTATGTCAATGTGGTTGCTGTCACAGCACTCCAAATCAGGGGCTACAAGGGAATAGCCTTCAGGAATCAAATGTGTTTGCCTTCTGAGTCCCTCTGTGTGTAAATTATTTCTCAAATATTATCACTTTATTTTCACAACACCGCTGGGAGCCAGAAGCTATTATTATCTCAATTTTATACACAAATATTCTATATGTGACAAGTAAAACTGGTGACCTTTTCTATAAGTCTATGTATTCTAACATCCCTGTCACATCTTTTAACGCTTATATGCATATTCCAAAGTCAGTGTCTCAAAATTTCTCCTCCCAACTCAAGTCCCCAACTCTCCATACAGTTATCCCCACCAACAGATATTCTGCCCTCCCACTTTGCCAAGACTGAAATTATCTATTAAGAGCTTCCTCATCTCCCCTTTTCAAGTCCCCAAGACTTGAAGATTCAGAAACAGAAAAATCTTTTTCGGTTGAAATAATCAGGAAATGGCTTATAAAGAAGTTGTCCCATGATGAGTATTTAAAGTAGCTTGTGACTTGGGAAAAGGTTAAAGATGTAAGAGATACAGCGGTACCTTGACTTACGAGTTTAGTTCATTCCATTACTGAACTCATAACTCAATTTGCTCGTATATCAAATCAGGTTTCCCCATTGAAATTAATTGAAATGGGGCAGAGCCAAGATGGCGGCGTAGAAGCAGCAAGGTCCCACAGCTCCCACACTGCCACCCTACACACCCGTAAAATTATGAGCCCAGACAAAGTCTAGGAAAATCTAGGACTCTCAGACTCACAAAAATACAGAGAACACATCTCTCGCTGAAGGCAGCTCGGCAGCAGGGGCTCATCACGGCAGCTGGGAACGGAGGCTAGAACAGCCTGAAGCTAAGACCGTGGCCAGGTCCGGGACAGTGGGAAAGAGCTGGGCTGAGCCCTGCAGCCACTCTGCAGAGGTTCTACAGCCTCCAGCACCTCCACATCTGCCAAGGCGTGAGGAACTGAGGAACAGGAGGGGAGAGGGGCAGCTCGCTCTGAAACAGAGACCGGCCCTGCCCAAAACTGCAGCCACGGCCAGGCTAGGCCCCAGGGCAGCCTGGAGGAACTGAGTCTCCCAAACCACAGCTTGAGTCAAATTCAAAGAAAATCTAAAACACCTGCCTAAGGGGATCTTAAAATCATCAGAGACGATTAGTGAAAGTGAAACTTTGAAAATTAATTTGGGGGGTGGTAAAGCAGTTCAGCCAATCTGTCCCATGGCAAGGAAGCAGTGGGGGAAGGGAACTGCTGGAACCAGTGGTGGCCCCCACCAGGCTGCTTCAGAGCTCCTGGCCTGTGGACTCCGCAGGGGGGCTGAATAGATTGATCAGGGCCAAGTGCTCTTGTGTTGAGCGGCCTGGATCCGGATCGTAGTCTTCGGTGGTGGTCCTGGGGTGCACTTTCAGCAAGCCAAAGTTGGGGGGACTTGCAAAAACCCCCTAATAGCTCCGGCAGCTGGGAAAATCCCAGCGATTTGGAAGCAGAGTTTCACAGACCTAAAAAAAAAACAACCAATTAATTGACTGGCCAACATGAGAAAAAGGAAGCAAAATAAAAACAGCAATAAAACTCTAGAATTCTTTTTTGTGGATAAAAAGGGTCAAAGCATGGAACAGGAGGAAGAGAGCTCAGAACTCAGATATCCCACATGAAATGCTTCCAAGACAATTGAAGAATGCCTAGAAGCTATACATCAACTGAAAAAGGACTTTGAAAACTAAATAAGAGAAGTGGAGGAAAAATTAGGAAGACAAATGAGAATGATGCGAGAAAATTATGAAAAGAGAGTCAACAACCTGACTGAAGAAAACAACACTTTAAAAAATAAATTAAGCCAAATGGCAAAAGAGGCCCAGAAAGCCAATGAGGAGAAGAATGCCTTAAAAAGTCAAATTTCCCAGATGGAAAAAG
>CM053593.1:273857331-273900783 GCA_028646575.1 Pseudocheirus occidentalis
TCCATCCTATCCCACCTCCCTTGTTCTATTTTCTACTTTCACCTTGTCCCTTTTAAAAAGTGTGTGCTTCTAACTACCCCTCTTCTCCATCATGCCCCCTCTCATCTCCTTGTCCCCTACTCTTCTGTAGGATGAAATACTTTTTAGTGTGTATGTCATTCCCTCCCCAAGCCAAATTCAAAGAGAGTAAAGCTGACCCATTCCCTTTTGCCTTCCTGTTCTTCCCCTCCATTGTAACAGTTTTTCCTTGCCTCTTTGATATCAGATAATTTACCCCATTTTGTCTCTCCCCATCTCCTCTCATTATTTTTCTCTCTTATCTCTCAATTTCACATTTTAAGCATTATCCCTTCTTATTCAGTTGATCCTGTACCCTCTGTCTAGGTATACCTATACACACATATACACATACTCACACATGTATTCATACATGCATATACCCTCCTATATAGGCATATATGTATACATACATATATATATATATATATATATATATATATATATATACATCTATATAAATATATACATACACACACTTATATTCCTTCACCTATCCTCATACTGAGAAAAGTTTCTTAATTTGCAATTATCATTTTTCCATGGAGGAATATAAATAGTTAAACTTTGATAAATTCCTTATGATTTCTTTTCCCTGTTTACCTTCTCATGCTTCTCTTGCTTCTTGTATCTGAATGTCAAAATTTCTATTCAACTCTTTTTTTTCATTAAGAAAGCTTGAAAGCCCTCTATTTCATCGAATAACAATATTTTCCCCTGAAACATTATACTCAGTTTTGCTGAGAAGGTGATTCTTGGTTTTAATCCCAGCTCCCTTGATCTCTGGAACATTATATTCCAAGCCCTTCAATCACTCAATATAGAAGCTGACAGATCCTGTGTTATCCTGATTGTGTTTCCACAATATTCAAATTGTTTCTTCTTGGATGCTTGTAGTATTTTCTCCTTGATCTGGGAACTCTGGAACTTGGCTGTAATATTCCTAGGAATTTTCTTTTTGGTATCTTTTCCAAGAGGCAATTGGTGAATTCTTTCAACCTTTATTTTGCCCTCTGATTCTACAACATCAGGTCAATTTTCCTTGAGAATTTCTTGAAGGATGATTTCTAAGTTCTTTTTTTGATCATGTCTTTCAGTTAGTCCAACAATTTTTAAATTGTCTCTCCTGGATCTATTTTCCAGGTCAGTGGTTTTTTCCAACGAGATATTTCACATTGCCTTCTATTTTTTTCATTTGTTTGGATCTGTTTAATAGTATCTTGATTTCTCATAAAGTCATTAGCTTCTGTCTGCACCAATTTAATTCTGAAGGAATTATTCTCTTCAGTTAGCTTTTGAGATTCTTTTTCAATTGGCCAGTTTGACTTTTTAAGGCATTCTTCTCATTTTTTTGAGCCTCTTTTACCATTTGAGTTAGTCTATTTCTAAAGGTGTTATTTTCTTCAGTCATGTTGTTGACTCTCTTTTCATGATTTCCTTCCATCATTCTCATTTCTCTTCCCATTTTTGCCTCGACCTCTCTTACTTGATTTTTAAAATCCTTCTTGAACTCCACCATTGTCTGTAGCCAGTTCATTCTTTGTCTTGGAAGCTTTTGGTGTAGGAGTTCTGACTGTGTTGTCTTCTTCCCATTCCATGCTTTGATCCTTTTTGTCCCCCCAAAAAGAATCTAAAGTTAGATTGCTGTGCTTGCTTTGCTTCCTTTGCTTGCTCATCTTGCCATGCAATTACTTGACTTTTGAGCTTTTTTTCCACAGTAGAACTCTGCTTCCAGAGAGGAGACCTTTGTCCCAAATTGCTGGGATTTTCACAGCTGTCAAAGCTATTAGTTGGATGCTCTCTATGAAGCCTCCACAGGCTCTGAAACCTGATCATTCACCCCAAAATATCCATCCAAGACAGCAGTCCAGGTCCAATCAGGTTAAAGCAAGAGCGATTACTCCTCAGAAGGGTCGCTTGGTCCCTTGATGATCTGCAGACCTGGAACTCTGAAGCAGCCATGTGGAGCCAACTGCACTGCTGCCACTCCTGAGGTGCTACTCCCTTTTGAGGACAGAGGCCAGACCTCACTCTTGGTTCCCCTGTTTCCAAAGTCCACACTGACCTTTTACTTTGCCTTTGGAATTTATGGGTTGATAATTCTGGAAACAGCCACAGTTGCTGGTGAACTGGTCTCCTGAAGTTCCTCCAACCATGGCTAATGGGGGTGACTCTGGGGCTAAAACTGCAGGCTAAGGGAGGGGGGTGCTGGGCTTGGTTCCAGGTATCCTATGATGGACCCTTCCTATTCACCTGTGGGGTTATCTTCAATGGTAGATTTGTTTCTCTCTGTCATTTTGTGGGTTCCGTAGCTCTAAAATTTGTTTAAAGTCATATTTTATGGTATTTGAAGTAGTTATGGGGGGAGCTTATGGAGTTTTCCTTCTTCTACACCCACCATCTTGGCTCCACCACCCCCCTAAGATCTAGTAATTCTTTTGGGGGTGGTAGAAGGTTTGAATAATTTGTCTAAGTGCATAAATACTTAAGTGACCTAAATTTGAATGGTTCCTGGTTTTCTTACCTTTTGCTGATAGATATGTGAAAAGTCTGGCTCTTCAGGTCTCCCCTCCTTCATTCCCTACCCACTTGTCAAACTGATATTTTTCAAGTGCATGTTTGACTATGCCACCTTCCCTCTTCAGTAAAGTCCAGTGTTTCCTTTTTACCTTGAGGATCAAATATAAAATCTTCTGTTCGGCTTTAAAGGCAAGCCCTTTTACTGACTTCTTTTACCATTCTATTCTTTTTATACCTTACTCATCTACAATTACTCTCTTTCTGGGGCACTGGCTTCCTTGCTCCTCCTTAAACAATATATTCTATTTTCCCCACTCCTAACATTTTCACTGACTGAAAATTTTCTCCCTTTTGGTTTAACCACTTTCTGGCTTCTATGTATTCCTTCAGGTCCCTTATAAAATCCTACTTTAAAAAAACATCCTTTCCTAGTCCCATTTAATGCTAGCACCTTCCCTACATTGAATATCACTAATTCGTCCTTCATGTATCTTGTTTATACATAGTTGTTTACATGTTGTCTCCCCCAATAGATTGAGAACCCCTTGATTGTGTGAGAACTGTTTTTGCCTTTCTTTGTACCAAGCACTTGGTATAATGCTTAGGATATAGTAGACATTTTATAAACACTTATCAACTTGATGACTTCTGTTAAGATAGGGATTATCAGATTTGCATCAGAAAGCTAGTAACATGCCTTTCTAGTAACACATGATTTATAAAAAAATTAGCCAATACTTATGAATCTTATCTGGTGCAACTGCTCTCCAGTTTTGTAGGAAAGCTAAAATTTTAAGAAACTGTTTTGATGTAATTATTTTATTATTCATTATGTTAGCACTGTCTAAGCCATTTGTTTCTTTTTTGGTGTACCTTTTATTGTTGAATTGGATTCGTTGAATTATATGGATGAGTAGGAAATTTCCACATCTTCCTTTTATTTCTGCTTCTCCATTCTATTCAGTAAACTTTTTGATTGATATTGAATTGTTTATATTGTTTTTATGCTACTTTTACTCTTTCTGTGTCCATAACCTTCTAAATTTTGCTTTGAATTACTAATTTACATCACCTAGAATTTCTGGATTTTGTAGAGGTTCTCCTTGTTCTACTCCATAAGTTTCTTTTCGTGGCTTTCCATTAGGTGATAGTGAATTCCAGTTTTCTATTACATGGAACAGTTTGATGTTAATATAATCTTCCTTTGTTTTCTCAAGTTGCATCTACCTGCCATGGCAGTGTTGCTTTCTGAATAGCTCCATGTTTCCTCCTTTGCTTCTTCCCATGTCAAGGGCTACTGTATATACTGTTGTGTGCTGATTCTGAAATATTTTTGAACTTTCTGTTAAATATTGTGGCAAGACACATTTGTTCATGTTTATTATTAAAAAATGAAGCTTTTAAAAATTACTATTTTGGTGCAAACATTTGTTATTTAAAACAATGACATAAAACTCAAAAACATCTCCATTGTCCAAAAACATCAAACATTGTCATTGTTTTATTTAAGTATCATTTCTAGAGTTTGCATTAAACAAAGGTTTTTATAGACCTCAGGTTCTTCAGCTTTCCCCTTTTCAGATTTTTAATAGCTTTATTTCCACTCATATTTAATCTTATATAGATTTAGGGATGAAGTTCATATCTCATAGCTACACTGCACTGGTCAGTCATATGCACATTCAGGTTGAGGCCAAAGATACCATTGTTAAGTAGCAGTAAGAAGGTTTTGTATACCACTGGTAAAAATGTGTTTCAAATTTTCTTTTGCTATAATTTGAATACATAACGAAAGCATTTACGCCTTTGGTCTACTTCATGTGAATTCATGGTTTGCCAGCTTTAGTGGTCAATGCCATCTGCACTGAAGCATTTCCAGAGGGCAGGATTTTGGTCCTTCTGAATTATTCCAGTGTAACTTACTTTCCCATGATACTAGAACATGAAAGACTGACACTCATTCTGCTATCTTACATGCCAAACTAATTACAATGGTTGCATTTTAGTTGAGTTGGTCTGTAAACCTATTATATCCCATCCATGTTTTGTTCTCAAGAGCAGCTGGAGGAAGCTGAATGGTACAGTGGATAGAGCATTGGTCCTGCAGTCAGGAGGACTTGAATTCAAATCCAGCCACAGACACTTGACACTTACTAGCTGGGCAAGTTGCTTAACCCTGATTGTTTCACAGAGAAAAGGTGAGAGAGACAGAGAAAGAGAAAGAGAGAGAGAGAGAGAGAGAGAGAGAGAGAGACAGACAGACAGACAGAGAGACAGAGACAGAGAGAGACAGAGAGACAGAGACAGAGACAGAGAGACAGGGAGAGACAGGGAGAGACAGGGAGAGACAGAGAGACAGAGACAGAAAGAAAGACAGAGACAGAGACAAAGACAGAGAGAGCCATTGAATCAAATTGATTTGTGTGCATTATGCATTCTAATGATCGGCAATGCCAGAACTTTATTTGCCAGGATGCATGTGCTCCTTATAGGCCTTCATAGTGACTATACTAGTCTTGGAATAGATAAAGTCCCAGGTTTACTAGGCACGGCATCATTCTACTTCTCCATTGCTTCTCCATCCCCATGGCATGTGATACTAGCTACATTTGAAGATTTTGTTATTATCATAGTAATATCACATGAAAGGAAGAATAGGAACAAAATGAGAAAGTGTCCTTGGAAGGGTTTTGATATCTATGTATAAGAGAAAGGGATCAACTCTTTAAGATCACAACTCTGTTTAAGTATTTTTACAGAGTTATAACAGCAATAGTTCTCAAAGTACTAGCATATTCTTATTAAATTTGCATTTTGTAATAGTCTTATAGGGGCAGCTAGTTGGCGAATTGGACAGAGGGATGGATCTGAAGTCAGGAATACTCATATTTCTGAGTTTGAATTTGACCTCAGATATTTATTAGCTGTGTGACCCTGGGCAAATCATTTGCCCTGTTTGCCTGAATGTCCTCATCTATTAAACGAGAAAAAGAAGGAAATGGCAAACCGCCAGAATCTTAGCCAAGTAAACTACAAATGAGGTCATGAAGAGTTGGATATGACTGAAATAATAGCAAAGAAAATAGTCCTGTAAAGTTGATAAAGTAGTTATTTTTCTTGTAACACCAGATTTCTGATTTCATTGATTTCAGGAAATCTCACTGAAGCCTTCTCACAATGTAAATCAGGAATACTTTATAACTTGTATTGGAAATGTACACTCAGAAATAAAATAAAAATACCCAGCTTCATATAGTCAATATCATGATGCAGAAGTAGGACCAATAATATTTTCGTAATTTTAGATTTCTTCAAAATCTCTTTACTCTTTTCAGGGTCCATGTCAGTTGACAAAATATTTTTCAGTGCTGTGGAGTAAATATTGTTCAATATATGTATGTATGCACATATGTACATGTACATATATATATATATGTATATACATATATAAAATTTTAAATGAGTGGGCTTGGAATATGATATTCCAGAGGTCAAAAGAGTGGGGATTAAAACCAAGAATCACCTACCCAGCAAAACTGAGTGTAATAAATGAGGGGAGAATATTGATATTCAATGATGTAGAGGAATTTAATGCATCATTGAGAAGGCAAAGCTAAATTGAAAAAAAATTACTTTTAAATACAAAATGCAACAGAAGTATGAAAAGGTAAACAGGAAAATGAAATCACAAGGGACTTAGTCAAGTTGAACTGTTTACATGGAAAGATGCTATTTGTAACTCAGGTAACCTTTCTCATTAGCAGGGTGTTTCAAGGCTACATATATATATGTATATATATATACATATATAGTTAGTTAGTTAGTTAGTTAGTTAGTTATACAGAGAGAGAGCTGGCACAAGGTGACTTGAAAATAAAGGGATGATATCTAAAAAAAATTAAGAGGTGAGAGAGGAATGTACTGGGAAGAGAGAAGGATAGGTATAATAGGGGTAAAATGGGATAAATTACCTCATATAAAAGAGGCTGCCAAAAATTAGTACTTGAATGAGCCAGCAATAAGGAAGAGGGATGAAGTAGGAATGTGGCAGACTATTTGAAAGTCATATATTTTCAAAATATTTCCTTTTTTATTATAAATGTAATCATTGATGAACACAAGCACATTTCAGTATACAGAGAACAGTTAAAGAAGAGGATTACACATAAAATGAACTTGTTATGTAGTTTTAAATTTTTTTAATCAAATGCAACAAATAAGTATCAAATTTTCCTGTAAAATACTCCCAGAAACTTTTTATTTACATGTTAACAGTTTTGATTATATGGCAAGATATTATACTTACAAATGAAAAATCAAAGACTTATTAAGAATTAAAGGTGGTAAATGGTGGGAGGGCAACTTATCCCTTATTAAAACAACTCATTCCACCCCTAGTAGCACCTAGCTACAATAAGGAGATAATGAAATGCATACCACAAAATACATTGAAACTGGAAACTAGTTATCATGTATTAAAAATAAGTTATGCCATGCTGAAGAAATAAAATGTGGATATAAAAACAAAGTAGTACTCTCTTTTTCAATATCAATCAAACCTATAAACCATAAAAATTCCCAGGATAAGTAAGAACTTCTAACAACTACCTTAATAATTTCAGAGGGTTTTAGTGTTGGAAAGAATCCTCCTGATTTTACAAATGAAGAAAAAAAACCCCAAAAACCCAATGTGTCAGAAAGGCTCCCTGACTTGCTGAAGGTTCTGCAGTCAGTGAGTGTCAGAGCAGAGAAAATTTTAATACAGTTCTTCAAATTTCATAACCTGTCCTCTTTCTATGACTATGCTACACTGTCCTTTTGTAGATCTATATCATGGGCTTTGATAATTAATAGCAATTATGACAATAGAAAAGACAATTGAAGTAAAGATATGTATTATCTGTTTATTATGTTAGAAGAGCCCTCCCAGATCTCGATTTAGAGGGAAAATTATGATGCTTTTTGTCATCTGATAGTTGGTGAACATTTGTATAAGCCTTAACTGACACCAGAATTAGAAATGATCTTCTGGTTTGCTAAAAAAGTAATTCAAAAAAGCATAGTCACCTTAACAACATATGGAGAAAAAAATAGCATAGAAATGGTGAACAAACATTGGGAACAGAGATAATATACATTGGGCTATGTAGTTTAATAAAATGGGATGCCACTGAATTCATTCCTTCATCAACCATTACCACCTCACCATTCTCTATACACATACAACAGATCAAGAGTAATTCAAACACAGACATCTAGCAGAAATATGGGGATAATTGTCAGGAGTCTTGGGAATGAATGGAGGGGAGTTTGAATAGGATTATAGTTTAATTCAGTATCTATAGATTGTAAGGGTGTTTGTATAACTTTATCTTACCTATTGATTTCATTTCTATTTTGTTGAATTCTAGGATTTGCTAGAGGTATTTTTTGAATCATTTCCAGGCAGCATTTGAAAAATTATAATTAAAAAATATATATTTCTTAAGGGTTTTCTTTTTTTTTCTTTTTCTTTAATATTTTTGGAATTCCAACTCTTTAATTAAATTCAAGGTATATTCCAGAAAAGACTAATTTATAATATATAAATATTTATGATTGGGCTTCCTAACAATCTCAAAATATTTGACATTTCGATGGAGTTTCTATATTGAATATAACAGCATGTGCAGGTATACACACACATATACATACACATGCGCAAGCACACACACACACATACATGCCCCTCCACTTCCCTTTGACAGACAGCTAATATTTCTGAGATTTGATAAAAAATATATTTTCAGAACATTTGAGAGGAGATTCCAGTGTATGAGATATGGGAAGAATCTCTGGATGAAAAACAGTAGGAAGAAAACTAGGAAGAGATTTTTCTTTTTTTCTCTTTCAGTGTCTAATATTCTCAGTACAAGAAATGAAATTCTCAGTGAGAGCTGACAAAATGACTCTTTGAAGAAGGCAGTGAGAGCATTCTTTAAATCAAGGTGAAAAATGAGAAGAAAAACCATAAGACCTTTCCCCCCTTCTTTGACTTGCTTGTATATTTACCATTGATGTTTTCTTCTACTTTGAATGTATTAAAGGATTTATTTATTTGTAAGTAGACTTCTCTTTTAGAATGTAAGTTATTTGAGAGCAGAGACCTTGTTCTTTTCATTTTCCTATATATCTTAGGACTCAGCATAATACCTCACATTTAAGTAGTTAATTAATTCTTGCTGATCAATGGATCATATATGATTTTTATTTATATATGTTTATAGCACTTCTAAAAGAACCCTCAGTTTCTGATAGCAGACTGTAACTCCATGCATGAGCAGCATCCCAAAAGAATGCTACTGTGAACACCTTTTAAGGTTCTGATTACACAGTATAGTGAACACTCCATTTATTCCATAACAAATGAAGGCAAACATTCACAACAAATCATAATATAATATTCACAAAATTACATCCTATCACAGAAAATCACAATATAGTGTTCATAACAGCTTACCATTAAAATGGTCACATAGTTTTCATCAAAGTGTTCACAATATTTAGAAGAAAGAAAAAAAAGGAACAATCATCTGGTATCCCTAAGGAGGTTTGCCTCCTTACTCAGTCATTCAGTCATCTCAAAATACAGTCAGTCTTCCACTCACGGGGCAATAACAGATTAACTTAATCAGTCATTTATCTAGCAATCAGTCACTAAGTATCATGAGTCACTAAATACAATAATTAGAAAATTACACAAACCCTCCACCCCTCTGTCTTTAGTAAACTTCAATTTTATCACCAACTTCAATAGTCAAGGAGAGGCTTTTTCTTCATCTTGATTTCGGATGGTCTCTCAGATTCCCCGGATCTCTTTCCATGGTCCCAGCACCTACCTGAATCCACCAAACCGTTACCTGGATTCAGAGACAGACAGCTCCCAGGTCCATGTCCAGTCCTCCAGGCAGTTCTTGCTACACACTGAAGTTCACAGGATCCAGCACATCCCAAAAACTTCACTACTTCTGTTGTTGGGAACTCAAGGATCAACCAAGCCACAAACAAAGTCTTATCCTGGTCATGCTTCTTCAGTCCTCCAGCAGTTTGGCTGGCCCCATGACCCAGAATAAAACTCAGCCTTCCAGGTGGCCTTCTCAGCAGCAACTTCTACCTTCACCATATTTTTATCTCAAGAAAACTCCAACTCAGTTCTCAGTCCGGCAAGTAGCAGCCCAGCTTCGAAATGCTGGGAAAATTCTGCTTCCTTCACTTGGAGCCCGCTTGTAACATTAATGAAATTAGAAGATCTTCCATGCCCCTTTCTATTGGCACCTAGTAAAGGCACTTAGCTCCTTACTTTAAGTTAGTTCCTTGGGAGTAGTTAACACCTTAACAGGAAGGGGCAGAACAGAGAGGAGCTATACTGTATATAAGGAAGAGAATCAGCAGATTTTCTCTCAGTCACCACTTGGAGACTGTACCTTTTGCTGAGATCCTCCTTCTGCAGCTGTTACTGAGAACTTCCAAGGACCAGGCTGAGGAACTATGGTGAGCGTGAGAGGGATCCCTGCTTGAGGGAGCCTGTTCTATTTGTGAAGGCTTGGGAATGTGGGTGTTCACTGCATCATCCATATGTATCAATTTCGTGCCCACTATAATGACTTTGTTTTTCTGGTTCTGGGACTTGTCCTTCTGGTTTTGGGACTCAGTGTTCTGGTTTCTGAATAAAGACCTTGGTTCTGCCTTCCATGTGGAGAGTTTGCTACATTTTGTGATTCAGAACTATGCCAGCATATTCATAACCACCATGGGTGTTGTGAATATTGCATTATTGATACACCAACCACAGAACAAAATCTTATTCTGACTGTCTCTCTCTGAGGTTCTTCTTACACACACACACACACACACACACACACACACACACACACACATATACATTTACTTCCTGTCTCTGCCAATCCCTTCCTGGTATGTCAGCAACAGGAGACAGAGTTCACACCTTCTGTTTCTTTCACAGAGGTACTTAGCCCAAAGGGCTAAACTTACTTGACATAACCAAAAAACAAAGGGGGGGGCTTAAAATTTAAATTGATTACCATTACATAGACTCAATTTTTCTTCTGAGAAAAAAAATGTCTTAAAGAAATATGTGATACTGTCCCAGTCTGTAGTTGTAGATGAGTGATCGACTTTAGAATCAAGAGGACGTGTGTAGAAGGACTTTTCCTGACTTATACTAGTTGTATGAATGTGGACAATTAATTTAACCTTTCAGTCCCTCAAGTAACTCTCTAACATTTTAAATTACAGATGGGTGGTTAATCTGCAATGGGCTTTTTAACCAATAAAATTACAGATTTAGACCTTTGCCTCCAAATGTTAGTATCATGGATATAATCTTTATTTTGGATGAATTTATTTTTCATTAAAATAAAAACACTTTATGAGAATATATGTTCTCAAGAGGGAAAAGAAACCACATATTCTATTATCATATTAAAATATTTGCTGAAATTATATTAAAAATTAGTGTTCACTTGAATTAAAGTTGCAAAGATAGTAGTTCTCTTAGTGAAACATTCTCTGAAGATCTGAAAGGGAAATGGACCACTTTTTCCCTCCAAAAATAATATGGTAGAGTTGTTTTCTGCATGAATTCCAAAGCAACAAGTAATATCTTGGGGAGCATTATTATATTATCTTTCAGTACTCATGATGAACATAAACTTTTTTACCAAAAGAATGTAAGTTCTTTCAGGGCATGTCTTGTTTAGTTGTTGTTTTGCATCTCTAGTAACTAACAGTGCCTGAGACATATGCCAAAAGTCCAGTTGATTTAGGGTCACATTAATGTTTTTATTTATCCCAATAATGCAGATACCCTACCTATATATCCTATATAACTTTCTGCACATGATTAATATTTGTTGCATTGAATACTATAAAAGAAGGAAAAACTTAGAGATCTGAAAACATGAGAAACATATTATTTCCTAGAAAAATATCCATGCATGAAGAATGAAACTCATAGAAGTCTAAGAAGTTAAATAATGATGTACATGGTGACTCTCTAGAAGGACTAAGGGTTTCAAGATGTTTAATTTAATTTCTGGAATGCCTTCTAATTAAATAAACAGAGCAGGGATGTCCTGAAAGCTAAACAAATGGATGATGTGAAAGATACCAGTATTTGGGTTTTATTGTATTGTATAAGTTAAACTTACTTATTAGACAACAGGCCCTCATCAGTTGTCATTTGGACTATTGGAATAACTGCCTTATAGGTCTTTCTTTCTAACTAGTCTCTTTCCCTTCTGCAATAAATCCTCCAAACATCTGTCAAGTTAAAGTCAAAATTATTTTTGTAATGTAAAAATTCTGAACATGTCACTACTCAGCTCAAAAATCCCCATTGGTTTCCTATTGCCTCCAAGATAAAATAAAAACACATTTGATATTTCAAAATCCTTCATAATTTGGCTCTACCTCTCTTTTCCTAACTTATTTAGTTTTACTCCTTTTTACTCTGTTGTTGAGCCAACCTATCTTAATTGCCTTTCCCTTGAATAGCACACTCTGTTGCGTGTCTCCATGTCTTGGCACATGCTGTTCCCTTATGCCTGAAATGTTCTCCCACTTCTTCTCCCTCTCTTGGAATCACTAGCTTACTTCAAATCTCAGCTTATGTGGCTCCTTGTATATCAGACCTCTCCTCATGACCCTCATTTTTAAAGTCTCTCTCCCCAATTACTGTGAACTTATTTTGTACATATGGTGTCTACTTATGTCTGCTTATTTCCCTGGATACAATGTGAGTTTTCTGAGTTCCTTGAGAGGATGGATTGCTTATTTTTTTTTATTTAGTCCCAGAACCAAATGTGGTGCCTGTCACAAAGTAGGAGCAGATAGATAGATAGATAGATAGATAAATAGATAGATAGATAGATAGATAGATAGGTAGAGATGATAGGTAGATGGATGGATGGATGAATGGATGGATGGATGGATGGATGGATATAGATGTAGATGTAGATGTAGATGTAGATATAGATAGATACACACGTGTATGAATGTATATTTATCTATACATACATACATGTATGGATGTATATATATGCCTACACATATGTATATGTGTGTGCTTACTTGTATGTAGGTATATATGTGTAACATGTTAATTGATTGGTATCTTGGGGATTTCTATATATGTAAACAGAAAGAGGAAACCGATACCTATGTATTTAAAGGAATAAAGACACAAATGGGCATGGGACTTAAAAGAAAGAGAATAAATCCAGAAAAGAGGGATGGGGAAGCTTGAGTGGAAAGATCATTGTGTCAGCAATATTACCAGGGTGTTTTAATCCACCTGTAGGATAAGACCTGGTTTCTAAAGTTAGGAATTCAGGTTCTACTCCTAACTTATCACTTATTAGATATATGATCATGGTCATGTCGTATAAACTTTCTAGGACATATGATCCTCATAAGTGAGGGATGAATGGTGGGTCAATAGTTTGATGAGATCATCTCCAAAGTCCCTTCAATGAGCAAGAGAGTCTCCTGATATACAACTTGGTAAGGAAACAGAGAAGGCATGTGAAGGACCACAGGACTATGACACAACAACCTCAGCATTAGGGACTTGTTATAAAGGAAGACTGCATGGAGAAGTGATGTAAATTCACCTCAACCCTAGTGCTGAGGGCACACTAAAATCCTTGTAACCCCAGAACTGAAAAAAAATTGGGAAAGTAAAAATCCCTTTATGTACTTATATGTGGACATAACGGACATAGAGTCACTGACTCTGCTTTTATCTTTGCTCCTAGTTCAAGATAACCTGACTGGGGCACCAGTAGGGGTTTTTTTTAAGTTGATATATTCTTTCAGAAGCATAACAAAAGGAAGGGGGTATTGCTGGCTTTAACAGTATGAAGTAACAAAACCAAACAAAACAAAAGAACATATGGCAGAGGCAAACCCAAATATATACACTTGACAAGAGGAGCAATGCCAGCATTGACGCCCCCAAGCCTGAAAGTCAGTGGGTGGTCTTGAAATTCTCTTCTCAGCAATATTTTCACTATTTGTTAGTTTGTTACTCCTGGAATTCATATTCTGAAATGATCACTGCATTCGATTCATCACCCAGGAAACCAACTGTAGGCAGAACCTTGGGTCTCTCAGCTCACCCGGTGATGTGGAGTAAGCTGGGGATTTGTTTAGTGAACTGGATTCCACATGATCCTTAGCAGGGCTACCCAAAAGCAATAAATAATATATCATAGCTTATGCAAAACATTAAGAAAGATCTCTGCTGGATCATGCAATATTTTAGTGTTTAAAGTACATAGAAGAAACATACTTTCTGCCATTTTATCTATGTTGTTGTTATTACTCAACTTGTTCTTTTGCCTGCTGGTCCTTGTATTAGTTCATTCTTTTTGCTCCCACACAGAATTTTTTATGGTATCAAACAAGTACTTTTGCCTGTACTCTTCGTGTGTTTCAAATGATTATGCTTTTGCAGTATGATGGGTATTAAAGTAAATGTACTTAGGGTACTAAAGAAGAGCAAATAACAATTATTTAGCATAGAGCTGTAAGTAGGAATTTTTTCAACTAAAGCAAAAAAAATAATTGAGAAGAGGAGAGTGGGAATATGGCAGTAGAGATGAGGGCATAGAGGATAGGTCAATCATAGAGTCAGTCATACTGAGGGGGTGTGGCTCAGAATTCTACAGGGATTAGAAAGGCTGAGTGCTTTGGGAAAGGGCTATCATAGCCAAAAGACCCTGGAGAATGTGACCTGGTATGTAACTACCTTGGGATATGATCACTGTCTTACTTATACAGTACTAGTTATAGTTCTGATTAAATATATGATAAAAAGTATAAAATTACAAATGATGCAACATTATCAATGCCTCAAGAAATATTTGTCAAGGTGACAGGGAAGGGAACAAACATTTGTTAGTTGTTGTTGAATTGTTTCAATCATATCTCACTCTTTGTGACCTTATTTGGGGTTTTCTTATTAAAGATACTGGAGAGAAGAGGCATGGTCAAGATCACAGAGAAAATCCAGGAAGATGAGTGAAGTCGCCTAAGCATTCCTTGAAATCAACATTAAATCAAACCACTAAATGGATTCTGGAGCATCAGAACATACAAAGAATTGGAGTGAAATGATTGTCCAGGTTAGGATAACTTAGAAGGACTTCCCAAAAGGTTTGTCTCATTTGGGTAAAAGGGAAGTACAATCCAGTGCAGACAAAGCCCTGGCAAGCAAGTGGGAGGTTCTTAACCATAGTACAGATCAGCAACCAGAGCCCCTCAGTCATGGTTCATCAAGCCAACAGGAGACCAGGTCAGTTGTGAGACCTCCAGCCCCAGTGCAAAAGGCAAATTGCCAGTCCCAGAATCCCCTGCACAATAGGCATGACTAATCTGGGCCATCCCAGCACAGTGGGAAAGTTGTCAGCATGTAAAGTCCCTGCTCAGAAAGCTAATGTCCAAGTCCCTGCCCCCCACACTCCACCCCCCAGCAGAAGCTTCAGACAGTAGTCTTTATACCCCAGGAAGAGAGCTCAACTTTAAAAGTAACACAATAGGGTAAAAAATGAGCAAAATTAAGAAAATAATCATGACCACAGAAAAGAGTCATGGTGACAGGGATGATCAAGGCATAAACTCAGAAGAGGACAACAATGTCAAAATGCCTACATGCAAAGCCACAAAGGTAAATATGAATTTGCCTCAACCCAAAAAATCCTTTTGGAAGAGCTCAAAAAGGATTTAAAAAATCAAATAACCTTAATAGAAGGAAAATTGGGGAAAGAAACAAGAATTATGTAAAAGAGAGTCAACAACTAGGAAAAGGAAGGACAACAGTGGACTGAAGAAAATAATTCCTTTAAAAATGTGATTGGCCAAATGGAAAAACAATTTCACTGAAGAGAACAACAATCTAAAAAATAGAATTGGCCAAATGGAAAAGGAGGTACAAAAGAGAACTGAAGAAGATAATTACTATGACACATTAAGAATCAGTCAAACAAAATCAAATGAATGGAAAAAAATAGAAGAAAATGTAAAATATCTCAGTGGAAAAAGAACTGATGAGGAAAATAGATCCAGGAGGGATCATTTAAGAATGATTGGGTTACCGGAAAGCCATGATCAAAAAAGAGCCTGGACAGCATCTTTCAAGAAATTATCAGGGAAAACTGCTCCAATATCCTAGAACAAAGGGTAATTGAAAGAATCCTCAGATTACCTTCTAAAAGCTATCTGAAACTGAAAACATGAAGGAAGACTGTTTCTAAATTCTAGTACTCTCAGGTCAAGGAGAAAATACTGCACGTACCCAGAAAAAAACAATCAAAATATCAAGGAGCCACAGTCAGGAACGTATATAGCTCAGCAGCTACTGTTCTGTGAATATTTTGCCTTAATTTGTCACTGACTAAAATAGACAGTTACTATGTTGGTATTCTGAACCTTGGAAGTTGCTTTTGCTTGGCATTATAGCCAGTGTCACTGGATTGAAGACTGCATGTTAGGGAATAAGGTGTAGGAACAGTGGAAAGGGAGGAAGGGGCCAGATTGTGAAAGGCTTCAAATGCCAAATGGAATATTTTGTCACTAGATTTTATTGAGTAGAACAGTGATAAGCTTGGATCTTTGCTTTAGAAAAGTCACTTTTGTACCTCAATGAAGGATGGATTGATTGGAGTGGGGAGAGATTTGAGGTAGAGACAACAACACCCATCAGCAGGCTGTTGCAATAGTCCAGGCAAGAGGGGATGAGAGCCTGCACCAATGCTGTTGCAGCATGAATTAAGAGAAGGTGTGTGTGTGTGTGTGTGTGTGTTTGTGTAAATTTAGAGAGATGATACAAATGTTAAAACAGCTACACACACACGTATCTATGTGCATGCATATGTCTATTTAAGTGTATGTGATGAGATACAGGCTCTAGGGCCCCCCTTGAGCTCTCCTTGAATCTTCCCAAGAAAGGCATTTGCCTGAGATCATGGGCCTTAAGTTGTGGCTCTGCCCAAGTCTTTAGTCCTCCTTTGTTCCAACAGTTTCCCACCTTTGATGCTCCTGTTTCCCCCTTTGAACTGGCTTGGCCCACCATTGTCTGTGGTCTCCAGGTAGACTCCAGCAACTTCCCACCCTTAATCACTAGTTACTGGAGTTTGACCTGTCTGATTCCTGAAGACCCTCCCCAAACTAATTACTGGAGTCTGACCTCATCTGATTCCTCCTGAAGACCACAACAAAAACTCCTCCTCTAGACCACCCCTAGATTCCTCCCACAATCCTTCCCTCCATGTGGTGTGAGAGCACCATAGAATGACCTAGCATAGACTTACTCTGTCCTGCTTGCCCAAAACAAACATCACAGATACCTAGGCTCCTTAACAGTTTACCCCATAACTTTCAATAAACTTTACTTTTCTTTGACTGAGAGAAGGCCTGAGTGGAATTCTTTCAGCAGGATCAAACGTGTGGGTATTTTGGAGTCTCAAGCAACCCTAACCCTTTTCATGGGTGACGTCTTCATTTTTATGGTTCCTTGACCTGGAATTGAACCTGGGCTGCAGCAGTGAGAGCACTGAATCCTAACCACATAGACACATACATTATCTGTCTGTCTATCTATCTATCTATCTATCTATCTATCTATCTATCTATCTATCTATCTATCTATCTAATCAAAGCTAAATAACTTAACATCCCTGGGCCTGAGTTTATTGTAAAATAAGGGGTCTACCTAGATGATATATTTGATTTCATATATAAATTATATGAAAATCTCCAAGATCATTTTCTTTCAAAAAATGACAAATAAATGTAAAGAGCTATTTAAGTTGTTTTTGTTTTGTTTTGTTTTTAATTGGAATGGGATGCTTCTTATTCCATTTTGAATTTCTCCAAGCATTTAGAACAATGGTCAACACATAGAAGTTTGTTCTTGTCCTTCATTCTCAGAGAACCAAAATGGCATCACTATGTTAGAGTCAAGTTACAGTGTGTCCTACTGTGGTAGATCAGACCAGAACAAGCTCAGAATGCTTTACCATAGGTTGGGCACAAATTGCCCTTGTGGACATTTTGGGTAAGTTCTATAAATTTGTACATCTTATGTTTCTTTTGAGCTATTTCAATTCTGCTATGCTCATAGAGCACAGCACCTTCTCTGATGAGGGTACATCATTCTGGGTGGTCCTATGCCAGTGTCTCCCATGTCACACAAGCAATTCCAAAATTCTCAAGAGAGACAATGAAAGTGTCCTTTTATTGCTGTTTCTGACCAACATATGAATGCTTGCCCTGTGTCAGTTCTCCATAAAAGTCTTTTTAGCAAGTGTACCTTTGATATTAGAATAATGTTAATGAGGTACAGGCTCTGGGAGCCCCTAGATCTCTCCTTGAATCTTCCCACATCAGGCATTTGCCTGAGGCCATGGGCCTTAAGTTGTGGCTCTGCCCAAGTCTTTAGCCTTCCTTTGTTCCTACAATTTCCCACTCTTGATCTTCTGTCCAACCCTTGAACTGGCCTAGTCCACCATTGTCTGTAGTCTCCAGGTAGCCTCCAGCAGCTTCCCAATCTTAATTATTCATTACTGGAATCAGACTTATCTGACTCCTGAAGACCCTCCCCAAACTCATTACTAGAGTCTGACCTCATTGGACTCATCCTGAAGATCTTCCCCAAACTCCTCTAGACCACCCCTAGATTCCTTCCACAACCTTTCTGTATATAAAATCCCATCTTCTTTCCATGGGGTGTGAGAGTGCCATATAATGACCTAGCATAGACTTACTCTGTCCTACTTGCCCAATACATGCATCACAGATACCCAGACTCCTTGAGAGTCTACCCAATATGGCAAACTTTCAATAAACTTTGCTTTTCTTTTGCTGAGAGAAAACTTGAATTGAATTCTTTCAGCAGGACTTGGCATGTTGGTATTTTGGGGTTTTGAGTACTCCTAACCCTAACCACATCAATGTGACCGACCAGTCCATCAGAGTTGTGCTCTCTGCAGTAGAGTTTGAATGTTGAAGAGTTTAGTTTGAGAAAGGACCTCAGTGTTTGGTATCTTATGCTGACAGATGATCTTCAGAATCTTCTAAACATTTAGAACAATGGTCAATACACAGTATGTATTTCATGAATATTACAGTTAATTAAGAGTAAATTAAACTCATAGACTGTTCCTAAAAGCCTGTACTGCAGAAGGCTTAGAAGGCCAAGTAAAATGTGCCTTACCCCTTTCACTCTCAATGCTATTTCAAACCAAGGACAGAAGCACAATTTTCTGGATATAATCAAAATTACTTGTCAATTAACCTAGAAAAGTGAACACTGTAGTTAAGCATCAGTGGAATGAAAAATATAATAACATTTTTACTTTTAAAGAGTCCATGAATTATGCATAATTTCAGACATATTGTAAAAATGTCATTCCCTAAGAAAAGTTTTTTTAAAACAAAAACCATTCAGAGGCTCTGAATTTTACAGGATCTATTTTAAGTATTCTGAGGGATTTCATAGTTTAATCATATACATGCATGTGCGCAAGACAAACAATAACAACAAAAACATACTGAATTCCTTTCCATGCTTGTGAGAAGCATTTAAAGGTGAATGGGGGATTCCATTTCCATGGAAATCCCCATTTTCCCCAGAAAAAAATTATTCAAATTGGACTTGCAGATGGGATGCAGGAACGCAGGGATGCTTCAACATTAGGGAAGCAACTTACATACAAAAGCATATAAAATTGAAAACAAAACAACCCTCCAAAATCATAGCTTATTAAGGACACATTAATACTTTATTTTGCTATTTTGGAGGGGGGAAGACAAGGCCATTGGAGTTAAATAACTTTCCCAAGGTCACAGGCTAGTAAGTATTAAGTGTCTGAGGTCAAATTTGAACTCAGATCCTCCAGACTCTCAGGTCAGTGCTCTATTCACTGTGCTACCTAGCCACCCCAAATGTGGAGACTTTGACAAGGGACAACCCTCATTTATAATAAAAAGCCTACAAAGTATTGATAGAAAAGGATACTTTTTGATGTCATTAAAAGTATATTTCCAAACCCAAAGACAGCATTATATACAATGAAGAAATATGAGTAGCTCTCTCAATAGATACAAAAGTAAAATAAAGTTGCCTCCTCTGCCTGATGTTCTTTGACCTAATTTTAAAAACATTAATGATAACAATAATATGAGAGAAATAAATTAAAGATACAAACATGAAGAAAAAGGAGAAGAAACTATTATAATAATTGTTTTTCTTTGTCTTTTGTTTTTGACAAGGACCAGTGATGTTATGGGGTGATGTCTTGACCCGTGTGGAAACTAGACATAAGTGAGACAAAGTTGCATGAAGTTATCAGTCTCACTCTTTTCCAGAGTACTTGAAATCTAATGGTAAGGCAAAAGTTAGGATGACTGAATATTTTCTAAGATTCAGTTGGTGACTTTGGTGTCTTTGACACTGACCGATCTCTAAGTGCTCCACAGAACCTGCTACAGTCGCCTTCATGGCCATTGGAACAAATTGTTCTCATCTGCCCATTCAACTGGGGGAGATCTTCATATGCTTGGGGTAGACTTCCCACTAATTCAGAAACAGGTTTGAGGCACATTGGGTACCCTCACGCTGGCTTCACCCATCCAGTTTTATCAAGGTGTGGCCAATGCATATGTTCCAGCTTCTTGGAGTCACAGGTGACAGTTAAGTAAAATGTAGACACCAAAGGGAGATAAGCAGCATTGAAAAGAGGTTAGCAAGCCCTTACATCAAAGGTGCTTGTCCTTCCTAAATACCGTATATACCCCAATAACAATTACTACTTATATTTATATGATGCTCACTAAGTGAAATGCACTGGAATAATCTCTTTATAATTATCATTTCATCCTCACAAAACCTGTGGCAGGTTGATGCTTATGTTATTCACATTTTATAAGTGATGAAATTGACTTTAAGTGTACAGGGTCAAACAGCTACTAAGTAGTCTAAGGCCAGATTAAAACTCAGGTCTTCCTGACTCCAGGCCCAGTGCCCTGTCCCACTGCACAATATAGCTGCCCGTGGACTATGGGGTCACAATATGATAGTTTATGAAGAAATTTCCTGGAGAATAAGTGAAGATACTAACACAATTAGTAACTTCAGTTAATTAGCTTGATACACTATAAATACACAAAATGAATAGCAATTCTAAGTAGCAATAATAAGTCCCAGAAGGAAATAATAGGAATAGAAGTATTATTTAATATAACAACAAAATTCATAAAAATACTTGGAACTCAATCTTCTAAACCAGTCAGTAACTATATGGAAAACTTACAAAGCACACACTTCTTATAAAAAGAAAGAATATCATTTAATGGGAGGATCATATTATGCTCTTTCCTAGGCCACACAAAAATATAATAAACATCATAATACTAATGAAATTACTTTATACTTTAGTGATACTTCAAACTATCAAGGGAACACTCTAGTGCTAAAAAAAAATGACAAAATTCATTGGAAGGAACCAAAGTTATTGAATCTTGGGAGGGAAATGGAAAAAAAACCTTCTAATTATATTAGAAAGCAATAATTATCAAAACTATTCAACACAAGTCAAAAATAAAATAGGCAGATCAATAGAACAGACTGGATAAAAATGAATCAGATAGAATTAAACTCAACAATCCAGTTTTCTATGAGCTTTGATACTTAAAAATCTCAAAGAAAATGAAAACAGTTTGACAAGAACTACATACAAAAATATTGTCTTTTTATGTGTAGTACATAAAAGATTGCCAGACTGATAGGAGGTTGAATGAAAGATTTAGCAGATATCCCAAGGAGATCTAAGACGGAGACAAACGTTCAATAATGTTTATAATAAACCTTTTTAGTAGCAAAGAACTAAAATAAAACTGGGTGAATCACTGATTCAGCAATGGTTGAAAAAAAGATAGTAAATAATTGTAATAGAATATTTTTTGTGCAGTAGAAAATGACAAATATGAAATCTTTGAGAAATATGGAAAAATTCTCATAGATTAAACAGAACCAAAAGATTTACATGCAAAATGGTTATAATATTGTAAATGAAAAGACCATTAAAAGGAAAAAAATTCTGCACTGCTAAAAAAAAATGTAGTCTCAGGAAAAAAGAAAAAAAAATCAGTACCTTTTTTTCTCCCAGCTAAGGAAGAGGACAATAAGGAAGGAACATTGCTTGTTTTTAAAGATATGGTAAGTTTACTGAATTTTTCACTTAAATTTTCTTTGTCACAAAAACAGCTTTCATTTGGAAGTGGAAAGGATTTTTTTTCAGAGTTCAGTGGGAAATAAAGACAAAAGGCAATAAGAGATGCATTTCTTTTTTTGTTTCAACAATTAAAAAAACCGGAACACAAACCAAACCTTAAGGTATCATTTTGTTCTACCTCCAGTCTTCCAAAATTATCTAGCAGAAAAAAAATCCCAAAATATGAAATCATGTTTTCAGTCTTGAATTTTTCTTTTTAGCTTTCAAGAAATGCATTTCTATTTTGTCTAGAATATATCAGATCTGTCTTGCAGCAGTTGCAAGCAAGTGCCTCAGGGAAGGTATGTTTTCAAGCTGGCAGCAGCAGAGCCCCGGGCCCCTAAAAAGACACAGATTCCTTTAATTTTCCCAGGGTCTAGTTCTGACAAATGAAATCAATGGAGCCCTGGCTACATATATGGTGAGCTAAATATGCTTTTCTCTATAGCATGCCCCAAGGCAAGATGCAAGTTCATTAATCATTCTGCCAATCACTCAGTTTAAATTCTTGTTTCTCTGACTCCATCATGTGACAAACAGGGCCTTTTATGTTTCAAGACATTCTACTTGATGAAGGATTTTGAATAAGGCATTTTCCTCTTTTTTGGAACAGGAATTTAAAATGGAAAAAAAAATTTATAAGAGTTTGTAAAGTCATGTCAAATGCTTATAGGAGGTATTCTAAGTTATTCTTGCAGGTGTGAATTTAACCTATGAATGAATGTTAGCCTTGAACCAAGATTTAAAATTAGTAGTTCAATTATAAGAATGGTTTCTCTATACCCCATCACATATAACCTGAATATTATTAATGTAGCCAGTCTTCCTTCTTAAATGATAAAAGGCTGCCAGACATTTAAACATTTAACCTGGGAAAAATTGTATTTAAGATACATAATTAAAATGACATATTGAATTAAAAATACTTAATAATACCTAAAAACAAAATAGCTTACAAACATAATTTTAGACTTCAATACTATTTTTATTTTAATGTTTCCCCAATTACATGTCAAGATAATTATTACCATTCATTTTTTACAAGATTTTGAATTCCAAATTTTTCTCCCTCCCTCCCTTCTCATCCCCTCTTTCTAAAATGGTAGACAATCTGATACAGGTTATATATGTACTATCCTGTGCAACATTTCCATATTAGTCATAGTTGTAAAAGGAGAAACAGATTAAAAGGATAAGAAACCCCACAAAAGAGAGTAAAGTGAAAAAAAGTGTGTTTTGATTTACATTTAAAATTTATCAGTTCTTTATCTGCATGTGAATACCATTTTTCTTCTTGAGCCTTTTGCACTTGTCTTAGATCATTGTGTTGCTAAGAAGAGCTGTGTCATTCATAGGATCATCACACGATGATGCTGACACTGCATACAATGTTTTGCTGGTTCTGCTCATTTAACTTTATATTGGTTCATACATGTTTTTCTAGGTTTCTTCTTAAATCTGCCCATTCATCATGTCTTATTGCATAATTAGTATTCTGTTACATTCATATATCACAGCTTGTTCAGCTATTCCCCAATTGATGGGCATCCCCTGAACTTCCATTATTTTACCACCATGAAAAGGGTTCCTATAAAAGGGCTGCTATATTTTTGTACATGTAGGTCCTTCTCCTTTTCTTATCATCTTTTTGGGATACAGACATAGCAGTGGTATTATTGGATCAAAGGGCATACATAGTTTTGTTGCCTTTTGGGCATAACTCCATAATCTTCTCTCCAGAATGGTTGGATCAGTTCTCAACTCCACTAACAGTGCATTAGTGTCCCAATTTTCTCACTTCTCCAACATTTATCGTTTTCGCTTTTTGTCATATTGGTCATTGTAATAGATGTGATACGGTACCTCATAGTTGTTTGTATCTTGATCTTCCCTGTCACCAATAATAACTTTCTATAGTCAGATTCAGTTGTTGTTGCTCTTTCCTCATCTTTTGGCCTTTTACCTTTAAAAAAAAATTGAGTTCTGTTTCCAGGGTGGAAGAGACATTATCTCAGGCTTCTCATGCCTATGACTGTAAAACCTTTCTTCTTACATGTTTCTGTGCTAATGTTGCCCTGAGGTTATAGTGGACCCTTGTGTCTGGTGCTGGATGGAGGGGATGGGGTGAGAGAGTTACTAGTGCATCTGGAGACTGTAGGGTTCTGGTAACTTACCTGTGGATGAGCTGGGGTCTTAGAACTTGCATTTGGTGTGTTCTGAATCTGGTAGGGAGTTTCTCTTTCTCCCCAGGGCTACACTGAAGCATCTGGTGGTCTAGTCATAAAAGGCTGCTTGTTTTCTCCAGGCTACAGTGGAGCACATGTTGTTTCTTGTAGCTGGAGTCTGTCTGTTCCCCTGGCTATGAGAGCTACCAAAAAATATACTAGCTTGCTTTGGTAAGAGTGGTGGTGGTGATAGTTTTCTCTTATTTGAAGGCAAACCCTGAATACAACCTGACTCCTTTTCAGTATAGTTTGGATTAGTTGACCACAGAGACCCTTTACAATTCTAAAATTCTGTAACTTTAGAGGTTACCTATTCTAATTCTCACAGTTTTACCTTCAAGGAAACTAGGTCTCAATAAAGTGAAGGTAATAAAGGTTGTGTTATGCCTATATGTGTTCATATAATTAACACCACATTAATTAAGGAAATACATTCGTCTTCTATAAAAGTTAGATAGTCTAGCCTAATGTTTCTGCTTATACATATTACTTCTTTGGATTAAATATGTGTCAGTAAAGGAGAAAAGCTGGAAACCCTTAATAATAGTACTACTGACAAACTAGTCATTAGAACCATATTCACATCTTGGCTGTATACTAATTTCTCCTCATGGTCAACAATAAGCAATAATATGTTCTGGCTCCAAACTTTCCCTCTCCAAGGACCCAATTTTTTCAATCAGACTGACAGTTCAGGCAAACATCCTTCTCATATTTCTGAGTATGTTCAGGTGGAATGTAAAACCATGAGAATATTACTATTTTCTTATACTCTAAAAGATCTGCCATCTCATTAATGTGTACATGCCCTCTACCAATGTAATGAAGTTAAAAAAAAACACACTCTTTGCCCTTTCTTCCTGTGGATTCATTACTATCTTTCTATAAATTCACTGGAGGGAACTGAACTCTTTGCTAAGGTCTTACTCGCTTTCTCTTAAAACCATGAGAATGCCAACAGAAGATATAGGCTGTTCATGTATTATATGTTACTCTCACCATGTGAGCAGTTCATCTTTCTCATTAATACATTCTTTTATGACATTCTTTGTACTATGCCTCCTTTTTAACTCCTTGTTTGTAAGGTATCATAGCCTTCTTCCGTCTGCCCTGTATATTTTATCACATTTTGCATAAATGTAAAAAAATGCTTTATATCTCACAGCCATTCACTTACTCAAGAATTATATTTCTACTAAATAGATGGGGCTTTGTTCCACTACTATTACTTTCTTATATTCATTAGGTTAGTGATTTGGTCTCTTTTCATCTTAGAATGGTTACCACACTAATACTCTTCTGTTCAAACAGCTGCCCCCTCAATGGCTGCACCTATAAGTGTCCTTTGGAGCTGCTTATGCATTCAGGCAGCCTTTGCCATTATCTTGCAGAGCATGGAAAATCCATTTATCTTTCCATTCACAATGGAACAGCTTAAATAAGATGAAAAGGGATACTCTATTTGTATTACCTGCAACAACTACACTTGGCTTTATCAAAGAAATTGATACACTCAGTAAGGATTTACCCTTGAAGTATTTTTCTAAATCATTTGAACAACTGAATGATTACCTTTTAAAACTGACTTCTCTCTGGGAACAGTAGCTTAGTTTCTGTAGAAATAGGGTAACTTTGTATAAGACAACATACTCAGGAGATCCTATAGCATGTTCATAGGCTGTTGACCCTTGATCAAAGATGTTCAAAGTAGTTTCATATTCCTTCAGGTCTTTTATGATTGTGTTGTTAATCTTGCTTTCCCCACTGTTGTGTCATTTCAGTCATGTCTAACTCTCCATGGCCCTATTTTTGGGGATTTCTTGGAAAAGATCATGGAATAGTTTGCCATTTCCTTTTCTAAGTCTTTTACAAATAAGGAAACTGAGGCAAGCAGTATTAAGTGACATGCCCAGAATCATACAGCTAGAAAGTGTCTGAGGCTAGACTTGAGCTCAGGTCTTCCTGATTCCAGGCCCAGTATTCTATCCATTGGATCACCTAGCTGCTTCTCTTTTTTTCTTCTATTTGGAATAAAATTTAAAAAAAAATTGTGACTGGGGAGACAGCATTAATTTGGGACTCCTTAGATAATGTCACCAGCTGTATATTTTATGACATTTTCCTATGCCCCAGATGACTTTGCCGTATTTTCCTTCTCTTATTTCTGCCCACTAATCTCAATCCTTTGGTAACACCTAAGATTCCATTCAGCTCTAAATTTGCTGATTTTCTTTCTTCAGTCCTCACAATTCCTGGATTTTTTTTTCCCTGTGGTTTATGACACTTATGAGCATCCTTCCATCTAAGTATTCTTGCTTTCCCTAATGCTTCTCTCTCATATCTTTAACTTTCCTTCTTTTGGGTCTTCTTCATTATTCATCTTCCTCCTCCTACCACCTAAGTTTGAATGTCATCAGAGTTCCTGATGGTATCTTCTCTCCCTCTCCTCATTATTTACTTTTGCAATTTCATCTATTGTCATTTTGACATAAATGACTCCAAAATCTATATTTTAGATTTTAAGGCTTAGGGTACTTAGACCCAACCTTTGTAATTCCAATGGTTTAATTAACATATTTTCTCATTGTGATGCTGTCTTTTGAATGGACATGTTTTGTTGGGTGGTGAGGAACAGCCAAAGAGCAGAATAGGTGTAGCAGTGGACAGAGTGCCAATCTGGAGCCAGGAAAACTCATCATTCAAATTCAGACATGGCTTCAGACACTAGCTGAGTGACCCTGTTTGCCTCAGTTTTCTCAACTGTAAAATGAGTTGGAGAAAGAAATGGCAAACCTCTCCACTACCTTTGCCAAGAAAACCCTGAATGAGCTCACAAAAATTGGACACAACTGAAATGACTGGGGGAAAATTATGTAATCTTCTCTTGATAAATGTGTTTGTGTGTGTGTGTGAGAGAGACAGAGAGACAGAGAGACAGAGACAGAGACAGAGACAGAGAGAGAGAGAATCAAGGAGGTGTACATCAGGGTCAACTCTATGTATAACTTATAACCATTTTCACTGTTGATCAACCCCAAATTTCCTCATTCTACCTTCCCAAAGTCAAATCTAAATTCTAGTATTTGTCATTTATTACCTTTGTTATCTTAGCCTCTGTGATCTCAGATTCCTTATCAAGAATTGACTTTAAACAGTGACTTAATTTGTTAAAAGACAAAAATACAAAATGTGCTAAACTTTTTAAATGGGGGAGGTTAACTAAAATAGATACAAGGTTCGTTTTTATTCTAAAGACCTATTCTATTCCATCTATTTATATTGAAGTAAAAATTATATTCACATACATATTCTCAACATTGCTTGTTCTACCTGAAAGTATTGGATTATAAAAGTAAAAGTTAATAATCCAAAATTGCTTACTCTCTTTCATTATTTACCAGACTTCATATTTAATATTTTCTCCTATGTACATCTCAATACTCATTTTTGAGGTTTTTTTCTTTGTATTTTTCTTTTTGTCTTTTAATAATTCCTTTAAAATCATGAAAATATTCCTTATGATGTGTTTTTAAAGAGAAATTCTGTGGGCAAAATATTTTCCTATACCCTTGCAAAGGACTTCATAAAAATTGCCTGATTTGTGCACAGAAACTTGATTTGGCATAATTCTTCCTAGACACAAATAACCATACATAGTACAATTTTATCCTCAGCTATGTTTTGACAGTCCAACCATTCTATGTAGGATGCCAGTCCAGGGATAAAGATTCTGCTAAAAACACTCTACCTCCTATGGAAGATAAACTGATAAACATAGGGATGAATCCTGAAGAGAGTTGATCTATCCAAGGTTGAGTACTTCAAATGTGCCTCACCATTCTATTACCAATGGGACCCCAAGGCTCCATCAACCAATGCTGTTTTACCATTAGGAAGCACCAGAAACTAGACATCGGCCGTAAGGTGACCTTTACCTCACACCCAAACCACAAGTTTTTCACTTCTTTCTCAAGGACTGATAATCAAATTTATAACATATTTGTTAGGATGTCTTCCATTTTCCACAAAAGACCTCCTCCTGCTCCAAAGTAATACCTTTCATCTGTACCAGCCCTAAGAAGTTCCCACATGTTTCTGTTGGGCTAATCTCCCAAATGAGGCATAGATAAACTTTAATGCAAAGAACAAACTACCCCTTGACTTTAGGTTTTCCATCTTTTTGAGTTTGTTTTTGTTTTCCATCTTTTCCTGTCCTTTGAGGAAAGAAAAAAGAGGAAATTTGGTGGGGAATGGGACTTTTTTCTCCTAGTGTTCACATTGGACTTTCATGTCCTATTACACATTTTTCTTTTCTAGTCACCAGTCTTCAGAAGGAACAAGAGTTGTGAGGCAAAACTTCCCATCTAATCATCTGTCCATCTGCCCCTGTCCTTCCCATCTCCTGATACATTTGCCTCTAGCCTGATCTCTGATCTCTATTGGTAAAAGTAGTGCCTTCCATTCTATGATGAACATCCTCATACTTGGTCAAATCCTTCGAAACATTTATCAGGTAAGAGCACAGTATTGATTACATATTAAGTGTGAGAGAATCTGTTAATATTGGGTTAGGGACTTGGTCATATCATATGGGACAAATTGAAAAAAAAACAGATCAACTAATTGTAATGAAGAATATGGGAAGCAGGTTAGGTGGGAGAGGGCATTCTAGCAAATCCCTCAGAACCATTCTGAAGGATAGGAGAATCCTAGGTCTTCCTCACTTTAGCCAGAGGAGAATCTTGAAAGGTTTGAATTGTCTAGAGAAAGATTTTGGATTTCCAATTATTCCATTATCCCTAGGAGAGTAACAGCAGGAGATTAGTGTCTTTATTGGGAGCCAAGAAGAGGTGATGTAATGAGGAAAGGCAGATTCAAAGTTCTAGAAGGATCCTGGCAGAAAACTACACCATGCTGAAGGGGAAAATATGAATCATTCTTTTGCCACATGTGCTCTTACTCTAAACCCATTTTGCCCCTGCACTCTGTAGGTACTGTATGCAATTTGGTTTTCACACCTACTAAACTGATGAAGCTTCTCTCTCATACATCACAAATGACTTCTGAATCATGAAATTCAATAGCCTTTTGTCCTGTGATTTACTCACTTTGATGTTCTCCAGTATTGAAAACGGCTATCTGTACTTACTGATTTTTTTTTTCTTTCCTGGATTCAGGTATATCAAAGTCTATTGTTTCTCTTCCCTTTCTTTTTTTATCCTTCATTAAAAATGTTTTCTTACATTTTAAGTTTTGAACTATCTCCCTCTCCCCTCCCCATCCCTCATTTGAAAAGGTCATCATTTCACACACACACACACACACACACACACACACACACACACACACACACACACATACACACACACGTAAAACCATATTATGCATATTTCTGTTTATTAGTTTTTTTCTCTGGAGGTGGATAACACCTACATTCATAGATCTTTTGTAATTTACTTGAATATTTATAATAATCAGAATAACTTAGTCATTCACAGTTATTCTTTGAACAATATTACTGTTACTGTATACAACATTCTCCTGGTTTTGCTTGTTTCTTTCTTAATTATTTCATGCAAATTTTTCCATGTTTTTTTCCCCAAAATCATCCTGTTTGTGGTTTCCTACAGCACAGTAGTATTCCATCATATCTCCTGTCTTTCTAACCACTTCTTTTCTTCCTTGATTCCTTTCCCTCTTGAAGCAAAATTATGAACCCAATAAAATAGACATTTCCACATAGCAAGTAGAACAAAAAAGGTGAATTATACACGAAGCTGTGACATCTATTTTGTATGACTTATTTTTTCTATTACTGTATATAATAAATTAAACATAATTTATTGATATTTTTATTTTGGTAAATATTTCCCAATTACATGTGAAAATTATATCATTGGCCACATGTGAAGTTTGGAATCATTCAAAGGGTCACTCTTGAGGATCTAGAGGGCCACATGTGACCTTGAGGCAGCAAGTGCCCCACCCCTGGAGTTCTTTCTTAAAAACGAAGTGAGCTTCTAGAATCATTCTTGATATATGGCTCCTTTTTCTTTATCCAGTCCTTTAAAGTGGGTGTTCCTCTAGGTCTTTCCTTTATTCCCTTCTTTGGCTCCAGCTGCCCCTTATACTGATTGCTCTAAAATCTATACCTCCAGTGTGATCTGTCTTCTATTTTACTGTAGACCTTATTCTCTAAAAATCTATAGGACAACTCCACCTAGACATTATATCACAATGTACAAAGGCACCATGCACCAAAAAAACTTTTCTCTAAGCATCAAATGCCTTTTCTTTTTACTTTGATATTTATGTCCTCAATGCCACTATTCAAATAAATTCTGTCTCCCAAATTAATAATCTTAGTGATATTTTTACCTCTTCCTTCTTTCTCACCTCATTTCTGGCCCTCATGTTATATAGATTTACGTAAAATATTTTGCACATATGTTCCCTTCTGTTTACTCCCCCTGGAGAAAAATCCTCCTCACCACTTACCTGGATGATTGCAATATTCTTTATTCTCTCCTTTTCCCCAATTCATCCTTTAGACAACTTCCTTTACTTTTACTATGTGACACCTGACATAGTGAACACCTGCCTCTTCATGATGCCAGCCCAAAGCATCCTGACTTGAGACAACATGAGAACAATATGTGTTCAGTTGTATGAGCAGGTCATTTGGAACATGTACTTTGGGAAGATTAGTATTGTAAATGATTCAGATTATCCTCTTCTCTGTTATTGACATTTCTGGTTATATCAATGCACTGTTTATAAATAATTTCTGGCACCCTATTTCTACTTAGCATTTAGCACAGTGCCTGGGACACGATAAATGCTTAATAAATGCTTCTTGACTTGAGTGTGTTCAGACTCTACCTCAGTTCAAGACCCTCTACAATCTTCCTGCCTTCCATTTCCAGATTTATCCCACATTATTCTTCTTTGTGCTTCCCTCTAGCCAAACTGAATTCTTCCCCTTCATCACTCTCTGTACTTTTTGTTTCTTGTTTGTACCATTCTCCATATCCTATGTTCTCTTTAAAGTCATCTAAAAGTTTTTAAGTTCCATAAAATCTTGCCTCATCTGCCACTTTGAGTAAGAAATTCCCTCCAAACTCACTAGTCTAATGTACACACTTATGTAATATATCCTTCATTCATGTTGGTTATTAGTGTCATACATTTGTGTCTTACCTCCCCACTAGACTTTATGTTCTATGAAGATTGAAGCCATGCATTAGATAAACTTTGTATCTCCCCTGCTTCTGGCATAGAACTCAATTAATCAATCAGAAACCACCTCCATAAACTGTTTTAGACCCTCATAGAGAAAGTGATCTCTTTCTCCTGAAATTTCTCCTAGTGCTTTGACTCAGTTCTCCTTTTGAATGTATTGCATTCTCCCATCTTACAACTTGATTTTCAAATGTTTCTTCACATTCCTTTAAAATAATTTGTTCTTTTCTTTATTTTTCTCATTTTAACAGTACAATTGTAGCAATATATTCTTATGCCATAATTTGTTTAGACATTCTCCAACTGATGGGCATCCCCTTAAATCCCTTTTCTCTTTTTCTCCATCTTTCCCTTCTTTCCTGCCTCCTGCCCTTCCTCCTTCCTTCCTTCCCTCCCTCCTTCCCTCCCTGTCTCCTTCCTTCCTTCCTTCCTCCCTCCTCTTTCTTTCTATCAAAATGCCAGTCTGTTTGTGCATGAGATAAAGCCTAAATTGCTGAGGTTGTTGAATATGAATTTTTGTTTCTGTTATTATTAGTTTTGTTTTAGGCATTTAGAATAGTGCTTATTTTAGACTTTATCATTTCCTTTAAAATGTTCTCATAAGAATAATCCAAGTTATTAAAATAATTTCAACATATAGGAAAAACATTTTCCCAAATAACTTTTTGTATCAATTTAAATGAAATATTGTTGAGAATAGTCAAGCAATTTTCAAATAAACTACTGAATTTGACCCTTTTCTAATTTATGCCTTGATGTTCTTATTATAAGGCATATGGTCTCTTTGGTCTGTGACCTTCAATCATATCCATTCACATATGATTTCAGTGTAGCTCCAAAAGTTGCCCCCATGCATTTTCTCTGTATGCTGATTTGTTCTGGATGGTGTCCCAAAAAGGCGAATACCATGACTTAACATAATGCTTGTGACAACTCCAAAGTCATATTAAGATAGCTCGGGGAATTGAAACAAGACCTTTTTGCTCTTCTCTATGACCCATTTCTTATGTTATTTATTCCAGTTGACATTAGCACTGTAGCAAAAGAATCAGACTCTTCCATCACTTATTAAGTCTCCATTCTTCCTCATGGCTATAACATCTAGGTCATCACTCTTTATCAACTCATAATCTGAAATCCTGCCTATGAATTTGGATGAACTATTTATTTAGATAAAATTTGGGTATGCCATAAAAGCAGCAACAATAGTTATCTTTGATAGAAAGGGAAATAAATACTTCAGAATAGGAGTCTGGCAACCCTCTGGCTAGAGTAATTCCTTACATAAGGAAGAAAGTGTGTTATAATAGAAGCCACATCAGTTTCAGAAGACCTATTCTAATTCCAACTTTGCCAATTCTTATGTGAGCTTGAGTGACTTCTCCTAATTAAAGTCAGCTAGGTGACATAGTGGTATGGTTCTGGTTTGGAAAAGACAACCACTAAAGTAATAGGCACACAATCTCAGACCTGAAAGGTCAGCAAATCCAGACTTGTGAAATTTTTTGGATAACTATGAGCCAAGGTGAAACATGAAAGGTGATTTAGGACTCCTAGAAACTAATTCATCATCTGGTGTTTATGTATTAACTCTCCTAGGCAAGTAAAACAATAGTTTCTCATACATTCTCCCTTAATTCTTTATTAATGAATATTTGTGAAGCCTTCTTTTGTGAGGAGAAAATACATAATGGCCTTATACCTGATTCATATTTGTCATTAAATACCTTTTTGATGCTTTCTTTGGAGAAGCAGGAGACATGAATTAAGACCTAAGCTTAAAATAATTTTCCTTGCATCTTTTAGGTTAGAGATATTAAGAACCAAAAAATGTGAGAAAAAGAACCCGATCCTTCTTTTCACTGGCCATTCTCCTCTCAAATTGAAGCCAATCATTGTGTGTAAGGAACAGAGCAGAGGGAGCAGATGAGTCTCCTCATGGAGTGAGAGAGAAGAGAGAATCCACACGAGAACCCTAAGTTCAGCAGTGGTTATTATTGTTAGACACAATTATTATGGGGATCAAATAAGACTTCATTGGTCAAAGTTATATATGAAGATTAGATATGATCTATTTTATGACTAATAAAGCACAGATACGAGAAACTGAATATATATATATATTGAATATTTCTTCAATATATTGAATATACATTCAACTGAATATATAAATAACTGAATATATATATACATACATATATAACACAAGTATAGATAGTTTCTCTTTTCTTTAATGTGTACTTTAATATATCCTGAATGATGAAAACCTGTACTTCACTTTGAGATGTCTTTACTGAAAAGAAAATTGATGGCTTCTTACACTGCATCAACAACTCTTGTTGTTGTTGTTTTATTTTTCCCAAGCTTTGTTTGTCCGATAGCTGATCTGTTCCCTAACCTAGTTTCACCCTCTTACCTGAGACCCCTTGGCTCTTTTCTTGTCCCATTCATGGAATCTCCCCACATCTATACTTTCTATACCTGCAAGCTTTCCAGCTAGAAACTTCCATATTCATAGATGATTGATGCATCATCATGACATATATGTAATAAGCTTTTATTACATAGGATTTATGTAATTATTTCATATTTTATTCTCACAACAACCCTGCAAGATATGTGCTATAATTATTACCATTTTACAGATGAAGAAACAAAGGCCGAGAAGAAATTAAATGACTTGCACATCACTAATAAATATCTGAGGCCAGATTTGAATTCATCTCCTTACTTCAGACACAACATTTACCCACAATGCAATGGGCTTGAGAAAAGACTCAGACATGCCAGAGCAAAATACTTCCCCTCCCTAAAAAATACCAGAACTGTTCTGATCCTACAACTGTTGCGACTTTAAAGGTAAGTAAGGCTCTCTGCCTAGACCAGGGACCATGATATTTCTCTCCTATTTCTGTCCTTTTTCGTAGACTATCCCCTATATCTAGAATTCCTTCCTTCCTTGGCTCCTCCTCTTATAGAACCTAGTTTTATCCAAATCTGACCTCAAGAGCACTCTATAATACATGAATCTTTTCTTGATCAACTCAGATGAAAGTACCTTTTCATATTTGAGTATTCTTGATTTTGTACATGTTGTCTCTTAATTTTTGTTTTTATATCTTCAGTACCTAGTTCAGTGTTTGACAAGAAGTCAGTATTTTTTATTAGATAAAACATAACCTTCTTACTTGCTAGTTACTCCTCTAAGAGCTAAGGCTACAGACAGAAAAGAAAAGAAAAATAGCTCCTGCCTTCAAGGGTATTATATTCGAATGGGGGAAGACAATGCATAGGAGCTAAAATTATGAGGGAGGGAAAGGTATCTTTGGGTAAAAGGATAGTGGAGACGCCTGGAGACTCAGTAGTGAATCTTGGAGAAGAGTGAAGGAGTGAAGATGGCTGACTTAGGCACCTCCTCAGAATGGAAGACTGGAAGGAATTCACTGATTGGAAGAAGGAACTACCCACACAGAAAGATCTTCCAGTATTAAAAGTCTGTCACAAGGTATGGCTAGGTAGCACAGCAAATAGAGCACCAGCCCTGGATTCAGGAGGTCCTGAGTTCAAATCTGACCTCAGACATTTAACACTTACTAGCCATGTGAACTTGGGCAAGTCTCTTAACCCCAATTTCCCTGCCTTCTCCCTTCCAAAAAGAAAAGACAAAAAATGTCTGCCAAGGAATGATAAAGGAGTTCAAAATGTGACTGATAAATCGATCAACCCTTAGTATATATTAAATAAGACTTAAAAAAGTATATAGTACCTTAACCCTATCAAATTGCTCCAACCTATCAGGATAGCAATGCAGAATGAAAAGAATATTGGTTTAGAGTCAATTAAGCAGAATTCAAATTCACTTTCACTTATCATCTACATGACTTAAGTACTGTTAATTTACCATGCTCCAATTTTCTTAAAATGGTGTGTGTGCGTGTGTGTGTGTGTGTTTATGTGTGTATGTGGGAATGGTATGTGGTGGGATATAACATGATTATCTGAGATGACATCTCTAGTCCTTTCCAATTCTAACTCTAGGACACCACGTTAGTATCCATACTCAGTTGAGATTCCACCTTTTGAGACTGACTTCAGGGGTAGCTAGGTGGCCCAGTGAATAAATCAATGGCCCTAGAGTCAGGAGGACCTGAGTACAAATCCATCTGGCCTCAGACACTTAAAACACTTATGAGCTGTGTGACCTTGGGCAAGTCACTTAACTCCACTTGCCCTGCATTCCCCTGTCCAAAAAGGCAAAACAAAAAGGAAAAGAAAGAAAGAAATTCACTTTATACCGTTTTCATATAGGTCCATGATTAACTTCATTTTTTTGTTTATTTTGTATTAAACCAATGTCACTTAGGACAAAATTTCCAGGTGACAAAATCACTATTTTTTCACTTTTCTTATGAATGTCTTGATGTTGCACTGTCAGGCTATCACATTTTGTTTCCTCTATGACATGATTATATAGTTCTATGTAGTTTGCTATAGGAGACTGCTGTAATACATTAAACATTCTAAGTATTTTATTCTGCTGAGAGAGGCAACTTCCTTATTTGGGAAGGGTTTTAATTCTTTTAAACCATTGAGCTATACTAAATATAATCATTTGGAGAAAAAATCATATGGTGGTTTGAAAGCTATCTTTGTATTAAGGGAGACATGCTCTAATACTGTATCTCAGTCAGTCAATAAATATTTATTTAAGCACCTATTATGTTCCAGCAACTGTGCTGGGTATCTAAAAAGAAGGAAAAGACACTTCTTGCCCTCAGAAAGCTTACAATCTAATACATGTGCCTATAAATAAGTCACAACCTTTAATTGCCTCAGTCAACTATATTAACAGTAGGTTAAAGAACAGTTACACCTCAGTATTGGAAATTATTCATATTAAGTGTTTCATACCCTAGTGTGGAGGAAGAAGGGAAAGGAAGGGGAAGAGAGAGAAATGGAGGGAAGGCTAAATTAGTGCATTTTAAGGTTTCTACCCCACTCTAATAAAGAGAAATATAAGCATAGAAAACAGAAAGTAGGAAAGAGAGTTAAATTGGGAAATTCTAATCTCAAAACCGCCTCAGTTTGTGGAAGATTGTCTAGTCGATCCATTTGTGAAAGTGGGAAAAGTTGGTTTGGGCAACATATTAAGAACCCCAAGGGACTAGAATTTACATTTGCCTGGAAATTCAACTTCAGGAAAAAAAAAAGAAATATTTTAGAAACAGTGGGAGGGACTAGCATGAAATTTATATTGGATGAGTCTAAAGAGAGGACAGAGGCCAATGTGGTTAACTAGGATGTAACTGTAGAAAAAGCAATAAGCAGAGGATTTCCAAACACAAACAATGTGGGAAAGGGAAAAACTTTGAGATCTACTACAAAAATAAGCAGAAAGTAAATTAAAAAGGATAATTAAGAATCAAATTAAAATAAATAGCACTGAAGACAAATACTTAACCTAAGAAAGTATATCTTTAGTAAAAATGATAGAAAACAAAACAAAACCTAAGCCACATGTAGAGGTCAGAATTTCAATTCATTACCAATTTTTTGTTTAAAAAATGCATTTGCTAATTGCAATTAAAGCATTTTACTGATAAGCAAGCAATAAACCCAATGGTAGCATTTCCTTGCCTTCATAACCTCCCCTCCCATAAATATAAATCTGCTTCAGGGCTTATCTACCCTTAGCCACAAATGAAAGGCCTTCTGTTTTGTGAAATAATACCAAAACCTCAGGCAAAGAGTTCTAAATATTTTTTGAGTAATAGTACAGTCTGTATTGTGAAGTCTCTCCAGTTGCCAGAATTTTGCAAGTTTGCTAACTTCTCCCCTACCTCTTTCTTGCTCTCAAATATTCTCTTTTTTTCTTAGCCTATTTATTTTTTAACTATACCATGCTTGACTTATTATCTTGCCTTTCTTTCTTTTCCCCTTGACCAAAATGTTGAAGCAGTAAAATTCCAGGGATTCTTATAGTGGGACATTTGTGGGTGTGTGTGGAGCGGGGGGGTCACTGATTTAAGCCTACTGAAATGACTTCTCTTGCCCAGCAAACATACAATTAAATTTGCAGGCAATTATCTATGTTCTTGACACCTTTTCCAGTCACCATGGATGAAGCAACAACTCATTTCTCATCAGAAGCAACTCTTAAAGGTTGCTGCATCCTTTCTAGGAAAGAGTTAAAGCATCCTATAACATCTTCTTTGAAATAATTTAACATATCACATGACTGGAGCTACGATCTTAATTGCCTTTCTTTGTATCTCCAGAAATTAGCTTGGCACATAGTAAGTTCTTGATAAATGCATATTGACTGACTGACTAACCTACTCAATCCTGAAGTTGTTTTCCCCAATCTTCAGTGTCAAATAAAGCCTCAGGAAAAGGAATTAGCTATAAAGAAAGCAATGAATGTCCAAGTTAAGAAGGAAGCATACTGTTGTCCATTCCCAAGAATTTCAAAATTCCCATGATTTTCCATTGAGCAGCTTTAATACTTAAAACTCCTATAAAACATCCTACTTTGCATCCAGGGTGGTGAGCACAGGACGGCTTGTGGGCATGTGACTCAGTAGGAAACTAGAGAGATGCTTATTGTCCATATTTGTGTTAAGAGCCACCATCCTACCCCAGGATAGATCATGTGAAGGAAATGGGTAGTAGTGGGGATAGAAGGAGGGATGCATGTAAAAGAACCAGGCTGGGTGGAAAACACAGAGTCACACAGCAGAAAAGAAAGATCCCTGGGTCTAAGGGAAAGGGTACTGGAAGTCTAGCAGGAACTAGTCTTTTCCTTCTTCCCAAAGTTCCTTTCCTCCTTCCCATTGACTCAGGATAGGGTCTTATCCCGATGATCTCCATATCTAATCGTTAAAGGAAGTTGAGGATTCCCAGAGGCCCAGGACTGCTGGGTAGCAGTGGGAGTTGGATACGGAATCTACTGGATGGTGGAAGAGAAAAGAACTGAAAAGGAAGGCCAAAACCCAGAGACCTGATGGGGAATACAAAAGAGAGGTGGAAAATATAAGAACAAAAAGTCTGACTAAAGTTGGAAGAGAGCCTGACTACAAGTTTAATGCATATGCAGCTAAACCAGCAGATTAACTCAATAAAAAAGGAAGAGTGAGTTAAAAGGAAAGATACTAAAACATCAGGGACAAATGTTATAGGAAACTATGAAGGAAAAGAAATCATAATTAGTGAATGAATAAAAGAATTCAATGGAGTCCCCAAGAGGTCATGGATCAACAATATGAAACTATAAAATAGTTCAAGAGAGAAATAAAACAAAAGGAAGTATCAGAAATGAAGTTTGTTTAGAAAATAAACCTCTTCAAGCAGAATTTAAAAACAAAAACATATGGCTATATAATGCATTTACATATATTTGGGAAATTTATACATACACCACACATAAAAACCTAGTGGCTTTTGATCCTTGATATGATCTCTTCTCTCACTTGTGGCCTCCACATTTAATTGGCATTGCTCTGTTTCTAAAACTGACATTTCCAATTTTGGTGGACAAAGATGCTCCCACAGTGTGCTCCGTTGTCCTGAATGAGAAGTGATTTCACTTGTCCTTTAGTTGACAAAGGCTTTGGTGGCTTGGCAGCCATCCAATCATTCTTTCCCAGTAGCTTTACTAGCAATCATATGAAGATTAGAGACTCTTCTATACTGCCTGCTCAGCCAGTGACCTCTGTATGGGAGCAAGAATACATACCTAAATTGACTGAACCCACTTATTTCTTCATGTTTTCCATGGGAAGATTTTTTCTTCTTTTAAAAGAAAGTGAAGAATCTTATCTCCAATTTTTCTTAATCCATCCAGTATGAGGATGTGAGACATTATTGAATGACCTTCTCCTTGGATTAGTTTAAAGCAATCTAGAACAATGCTTAGAATCCCACTATTCATATTCTTGACTGTGGACTAAAAAAGCTGAAACCTATGCAAAAAAAAGTTTTTTGGGAAATATGGGACTGCTAGAAAGATTTTTTGTGTCTGAAAAGTGTCAAGATTGAGGATGGAAAAGTTTATTTAATGAATTGTATCCATTCATATACGCAGTTTCTTTATGAACTGAAAGTACACACATACTTTGCTAAACTTTTCTTAATAATAATGTGCTTCACAAAATAATCTCAACAAATGTAGTTGAATTGAATTGGAATAATCCTTCAAGACAAATACAATATTATTGTATGATGAAAAGCAGACTTGATTGATTTTAAAAGGCAATAAGTCACATAGGCCAGATCACAGGCCATTTAGTAAGTAGGACTTGGGTTTGAATACCAGTGGCTGCATCTGATTACTGTGAAAGTCTATTTAATCCTAGTCTCATATTCCTCATTTGTCAAATGGAGATAGGAATACGTATAATACCTCTCTCACAGGATTGTTATGAGGAGAGAACTTGGAACATCTTAAAGCATTGTAGAAATCTTATTATTATTGTTAGTGTACTGATTAGACACAGTGGTTCTCAACCTGTGGATCGTGACCCTTTTGGGAGTCAACTGACCCTTTCACAAGAGTCACAGGGGTCACCTAAGACCATCATCGGAAAACACATATTTCTGATGGTCTTAGGAACCAAGACACCACTCCTCTATCTTTCTCCAGGTTGGTCTGCCCATATGCTGATACACTCATATACAAGTATTAAAGGGTCGGGGCATTAAGAAGGTTGAAAACCACTGGATTAGAGTAACTAGTTACTTTGTTCTAAAGATCAGAGTCAAGACTAGAAAATTTTGTGTCTTTGGCAACTAATATTTAAGGGAAAAGGCAAAAAGCACGCAGCAGAGATTAATAGTGGTGGATCTGAGCTCACCTGGTTGAGGATGACTTAGATATAATAAGATTTCTATGCTAGAGGCTACGAAAGTCCTACAAGTACTCTTAGGAAAATTTAAATTCTGACACCTGAGAGGTCCAGGATTCTAGAATGTGAATTGGCAAGGGAGCTGATAAGGTCCTGTGATGCATAGGTACAGTAGCAGCCCAGATAAAAAGGTCTGGTGGTCTGGAGGACCCAGTCATCTAATTCTCAAAGTTCCTATTTCCTCACCTGTAAACTGGGGATACTCTCTGATGAGGTTTAGAGACAGCATAACTGCTTCAGATGTGAGAGATTTTATTATACCTTCTCTACAGCCAACAGGAGCTTTATTAATATAAAATCAGTATGGGTCTTCTGACAAAACGGTTAAATGAGACTCCAATATTTGGGGGAGTCGAACTTATGTAGAGATTTCAGGATGATTATGTAGTTTTAGAGGTTTGTATGGAGGTTAAAGATTAAAAATAGGACAGGATGACATAGGAAGAGGGAGACAAAGGGAATTCTTTATGATTTAAAGATTTAAGGACAGGACAGGAGGACACAGGTTAAAAATTAAAGGACAGGGGGAACACAGGATAAGGTAGATAAGCAACTGTTTTGGTACAAAATAAGGGGAGGAAGGACTTTAGGGCACCTCCACATTACAGAATAAACTAGGGACTTCACAAAGTCAACCCTTAATATTATTTTTAACTCTTAGGACACTTGGTATCTACATCAATACTCACACTAAATAGCTAATACTGTGGTTATGAAGAGAAAATGAACTGTATTAAAGCATTGTAAAATGCTATATGAATGTCCACTATTCAGTTTTTATTAGACAGTCAATGCTTGTGGACCTATTTCAGAAGGACAGTTTTTCATGGGCCTTTGCTGAGTTCAATTGGGCATAATTAAGGAGATGGGGGCAGCTTTTCTCATATGTGTGTGTAAATACACACATATGTGTGTATGTTTGTATGGATATGTACATGTGTGTGTATGAAAAAGACATCAAGAGTTCTCCAGAAATTCTCCATTGGGGCACTGTTGTGCAAGAAAGTTCCACAATTCCAATTAACTTTAGATATGTGACCTTGTAACTAAATATAATCAAATTCTTTACCTTACTTCAGTTACATCATCTATGGACTGGATTGCATAGTTATCTCAAGGTATAGCTGAGAGCCCTAAAATGCTATTTAACTGTTGACTATTATCATTTAGAAGAAGGTATTGCAACCTTGGGAGACTTTTTGTTGAAATGCAAAATACTTTTGAGAAGCACAAATACCCCATTAAAATGTTTTAAAAATGTTTTACTCCTCAATTCTTCAGAAATGAAGCTTTGCAAGGCCTTAAGAAAACAGTATGCAAAGGAAGTAAGTTTTGATGGAAAGGAAAGTGAAAGAAGTGTCTTTAACCAGAAGTCCTTCACTGAAAGGCAAATCTCAAATGGAGCTTGAGAGCTGGAGCTACCAGAGGGTATTAGTGCCTTGTGTATCTAGGGATTAGAAGATCAAGTAAGTCAGCAGTCCTCAACCTGTGAGTTATGTTCAGTTTGTAACAATAAAAATACATCCTGCATATCAGATATTTACATTGCAATTTGTAACAGTACCAAAATTACAGTTACGAAGTAGCAATGAAAATACTTTTATGGTTGGGGGGAACATGAGGAACTGTATTAAAGGGTTGCGGCATTAGGAAGGTTGAGAACCACTGATCTAAGTGATCAAAAAGTATGTGTGTGTGTGTGTGCACGCGCACGTGCATGTGTGTGTTAACTTCATGTTTTTTGCAGAAAGAATGTTGAAAATCCTAAATTTTATATATAAAGTGAAATTTTATCGCTTAGGAATAGATGATAGGGGTGGGACCTGTGATTTCACTGACACAGAGAATCTCTTAGTGAATAAACTTCCCTCAAACCAATGAGTGTTGTCTAGACTACAGAACATGGAAAGTTTGAAATGGCTTGCCCAGCTTCATATAGTCACTACTCTGTGTCAGAGGCAGGTCTTGAACTCTTCCTGTTGAACCCAAGGTTACTTCTTTAAGCATTCTAACACCTTATTTTTTAGAGGACATTTAAAGATATTTTATTTACTGCTAAAACATACAGTCACTTCAAGGGAATGCATATTATTTTGTTTGTGTTTGTTTGTGTTGCTATTTTTTTGGTTTTCTGTGCACCACAGATTATAAACTCTGGTCATTCACCATGTACTGAATATATTTTTGACGTTTTAATGTCTGAGATTGATGCTCACAATTGTTGAGCATATTGAATTCCTTCAAGACATGTCTTCTATTATTAGAGTTTACAGGCAGGCCAGAAAAAATGCTTTTAGAGATAGACATTTGCAATCCATACAACTGTACGACCCCTCAAGCATTCCACTTCTAATGATGAATGACTTCCTTTCTTTTTTAAACTTATCAAAGCAATACGATTAATCTAAATTAAGAAGCCAAATCTCCAGTCTCCCTTTTGATATTCAAATATATGTCCTATTTGTGTTGTGATTCTTTCTGGTCTCTCAGGGAAGACATGGAAAAGGATGGAGGTGTGGGTGTGAGGGGGGACAAGGCAAGTTAAATCATTTAAAATAAAGTGGCTATCAATAAATTCACATTAAGTACCTACTATGCATAAGGCACTGTGTTAAGTATTAGGGATACACAATAAGGCAAAAGACAGTTCCTTCCCTCAAGGAGCTTATAGCATTATAGGGGAGACAACATACAAACAATATACAAACTCCATCCCTTAAGAACAGCAAAGTTGGTGAATTAGACTAAAATTCTAGCTGAAACATCTAAATGATATGCTAAATTATTGCAATTAGTGTTAAAGAGCATGCTGCCTGTGCAAAGAAAAGACACCGCTTCAGTATATCTTGGAAAGAGGGTTGGGTTTGGAGCTATACACCTGGTTTTGAATTGTGGTTCTGCCATTTATTACCCACATGACTTTAGGCAACCTGTAAGGACCAGTTTCTTTGCCTATGAAATGAATGGGTTGAACTAGGCAACTCCTTAGAGGGCTAAAACACAATTGCCTCTGGCTGCTGAGATCTTGGCTGTTCTTCTCCAGGCTTTTATTTTTTCCTAAACAGAGAGACCTATTGATTGATAGATAGTTACAGATATAGATAAACAGATATAGATATATAGACATAAATACATAAGATATAGATAGATAGATAGATATCCCTCTATATA
>CM053593.1:273901283-273924735 GCA_028646575.1 Pseudocheirus occidentalis
ATGTTAACTAAAAATAAATATAAAATTTAATTTAAAAAATATTTGCTGAAAATTAAAAAAGAATCCCTAGAAGAAAGGAAAGAGGGGGAAAATGGTACCAAAAAGTTCCAGAGGTGCGAACAACTTATGATTGATTTGTTGATTATTGAAGAAAGTACCCCAAAGTTCCATGATTATATATGACCTTCTGTGATTATCACAAAAGTTTTGAATTAATTACACAGACATGACATTCATTACTGCATACATACAAAATAGACCAATATCGTCACTAGGATATTTAATATCCACAAGGAAAAAAAATGTTCTTTATTTCAAATACACAAGTAATGGCAATGACAATGAATGTTTTTTTTACTTATAAAATTTTTATTAATATTGTTTTATATCACTTTCATTTCCCAGTATAACCCTTTCTTTTCACCTTCCAAGAGATTCAACCCATATAACAGAGAAAAAGGGAAAATAAATCAATTTAGCTAAACTACCTAAAATAACATCTAAATCTGATACCATATGTAATGTTTCACATCTATTGTTTCCCACTTGTATAAAGTAGGGATGGAAGGGCATTTTCATCTCTTCCTCAGTCATCATCATTCCATAGAGTTCTGGTTTGAATTTTCTTGTTGTTTTAATTTCCATTTTTGTAGTCATTAAGTATGTTCTTTTCCTGGTTCTGCTTACTTCACTTTGGATCAGCTCAGATAACTCTGTGACACCTAAACACTGTCTGTCTTGGTTTTCTTAGTCATAAAATGTGGTTAATAATAGCACCTACCTCCCAGGATTGCTGTGAGCATCAAATGAGAAAATACTTATAAGGTTCTTAGCACCATGGCTGGTAACAGGCAATAAATCCTTGTTTCCTTCCATATAGATCATCTCATGTTTCTCTGTATTTTTCATGGTTATGATTGTTTTTTATAGACAATAATATTCCATTATATTCAAGTAACACAATTTCTTGTTCTATTCACCAACTAATGGGTATCTACTCTGTCCTCATTTTTTATTCTGGCTATTACAAACATACTACTACAAATATTTTAGTGTATATGGCACTTTTATTTTTATCTTTTACCTAGCTGGGTATATGAATATAAAAACCATGGAATCTCTGGTTCAAAAAGTATGGATATTTTAATCACTTTCTTCAAATAATTCCTAATGGCCTTCGAGCAAGCTTAGGATAAATTATAATTCCAGCAACAGTGAGAGTATAGCAAGCCGCCTTTCCACTATCCCTCCAATACTGACTATTTCTATCTTTTGTCATATTTGTTAATTTTGGGGGTGGTGTTATACAATAAAATACCTGAAATAATCAGGTAGAAGAGGGTAAGGAAGGGGAGGCAGGAATGAAAAGGAGCTGACCTGTATCAAATAAACAGAATCCAAGCTGTTATTTTTAATAGGGGAGGATTCCAAAGACTTGGGGAATAAAAAAGGTTGGCCCTTATTTGTACACCCCTCCCACACAAAAAGACAACTGAAAGAATATCAATAGCTAACTGATATGTCAGCTTTCTCATCACTAAAATATTTTTTATGAAAATGATCTGTAAATTCACTGATATTCTTGACAAAGAAAAATAAATAGGATTTCAGAAACTTATATAATGATCTGTACATTCACTGATGTTCTTGATAAAGAAAAATAAATTGGATTTCAAAAACATACATTTTTTTTCTTTTTCTTTTTGGAGGGAAATTGGGGTTAAGTGACTTGCCCAAGGACATACAGCTAGTTTTTTGTGTTAAATGTCTGAGGCCAGACTTGAACTCAGGTCTTCCTGACTCCCGCGCTGGTTCTCTATTCACTGTGCCACTTAACTGCCCCAAGAAATATACATCTTAATAATCATAAAACTGACTGAAAGAGGTAGAGAGTACAAGATCTCACTATGGTTATTTATTATCTATAAAGAAACATTTGACTGAGATAAAAAAAATTAAAGTATTTCCCATGCATATGCTAAAATCCCATAAGATTTCTTGACAAAACAAAAGATAGCTTTGTTTGGCTCTCTAATTACTAATATCAAGGCACAAAATGGAGCTATGTACTCACTGAAGATGATTGCCAACATCATGAATCTAGACTATGACAACTGACCAGGCAATCTGTAGAGTTAGTCCATCAGTTCATGTTATCTTAGACAAATTCTTTACATGGGCAATAGCCTGAATTCAGAATTGAACAAGACATAAAGTGGGCTTGATGACTTTTGGAAATTGTGTACAGCTTACAAAGACTCCAATTTTCTATCTGAAAGGTATGTTATTTATTTTTTTTTAAGTATTCTTCCAGGGACAGTGAGGTGGTGCAGTGAATAGAGCACCAGCACTAAAGTCAGGAGGACCTAATCTAATCAAATCTAGCCTCAGACACTTGAGACCTAACTACTTATGTGACCCTGCACAAGTCACCCAGCCCCAACTGCCCTGCCTTCCTCCCTCAAAAAACAAAAAAAGTATTCTTCTGGCAATACTATATGACAGCAAGTTGTATTATGCCACAGTCTTTGAAGAATAAAAGGTAAAGGAAACAAAATGACAAAAGGATAGGCATCACCAATGTTTCAATACATTACCAAGCAAGAATTATACAAGAGAAGAGGCATGAAAAATGTCATCAGATGAATACACTAATGCTTTGATGGGGGTTTTAAGCCATATGGGGAAAAACTATTACATGGATGGAACAATGACAGCTAATAAAGACAGAGATGTTAAAATTCAACCCATGTTTTCTCTTGAAAGAAAGAACTAAGAAGGCAAAAGGAGGGCATATATCCAAGATAAGAGCACCTAGCTACCCTTGATCAATTCAAGTCACTTGGTCCAGATGATCTACAGCCTTGGACACTAAAATGACTGCTAGATCTAATGGTAAGCCAGTAACTCTCAGTAATCTTTGAGAAAACTGCAAAATGAGAGAGAAACCACATGATTGGAAGACAAATATCATCTAGATTTTCAAAAGAAAGGAGAGTTTGGCTACAATCCCTACCACAATTTAAATACCTTTAAAAAAAAAAAGATATGCACCGGGGCTGGAGTCAGAAGGATCCAAGCCTAAATCCTACCTCAGATGCTTGACACCCACTTGCTGTGTGACCCTGGGCAACTTTCTCAACCCTGATTGACCTACTCAGAAAGACCAGTTAGAAAACTATCTGAATAGTTGAGTTGAAGTGATGAGGTTTTGAAGAACTAGGGTAGTTGTGATTTAAGCAGACCAAAGGGGGGGATGGATACAAAAAAAGGTGGAGATAGAATCAATTTGGCAACTGACAATGTGAGGCATGAGTTAAGAGGGGAGAATGTCTCTTACATTGTGAATCTGGGTGACTGGAAGAATGAGGGCACCCTCAACTGAAATGGAAAGTAATGGGGTAGTTTAGGAAGGAAACAATTTTGAAAGCTGCTTGCTGGCATACCAGTTTTTCCAAGATTAGTTATTCATTTTTCTGCAAAAGTGCTTATAGTCAACTACACTTGCTTTTTATTTCTTGATGACAGTTTGAAAAACTTGCCCCATATCTAAAGCCTTTTCCCTCTCCTTCCAGTCCAGAAGCAGGAGCCAAGTCCTAAAGAACTCTAAGATAGCTTCTGCCATTCTTCTCATTGTGTTTCCATAGAGTCCCTTCAAAAACCTGTGTTTCCGTTTCAGCTCTTCCATTTTGGGGAACAAAGTCATTGTGAAATTAATCCTACCCCAATGATATTTCTCTCATTGTTGCCTTTATGATATCTCCACTATTTTCTTAAAACTATCAGTGACTTCAGTGATAGCTTTGAGCTCCTGGTCACAGAGGATCAGACTTTGGTACAAAGCCTGGAATGATGGGCCACAGGAATTGATACAGGGGACTATGTGGTAGCATTGCCCCCACAGTTCATCCTCATAGGCCTATAAAAAGGCCGTGACCAATGGATAGAAATCTGAGATTCAGACAGAAGTTGCAGCCTAAGTTATTGTTGCTTTTGTTGGCCATTTCCCCACAATGACCAGAACACTCTTCCTCAAGCTCTGTCAGCATAACAGCAAATTTATTCAATTTCTTTGAAAGCTTTTCCAACATATACTCCCTAGACTTTAGAGGCAAACTGACTGGTCTTTCAATGCTCTTCTCTGTCCCAATGATAGGCTCTATGCCTAGGGGCAAAGGGCTTAACTCAAGTTCGAGGATCTCCAGAAGATGTCAACTGGAGAACTTGCTCAACAACTTCACATTATTCTTTACAGTCATGGAAATTCTCCTCCTCCTCACAGTATGTTTTGTCTCTATGAGGCAAATTTCTAATGAGATCCATTAACTCATCCAAGAAATAAGAGTTGCTCCTTTATATTGGTATGTCCTTTCATGAGATTCTGGTCTTCTGGCCCACACAACACCAGTTTATGACCTAACTTTCCCCTCTCCCTTATTTTTTCTTTAGGCCAACATTCCTATAAAGTGGTGAATGACTTCTTAAAGGAAGAATATATTTTTGTGACCATTCATTCCACACTATCCAACAGTAAATTGACAGGGCACACAAGAGATGCCTGGTTGTCTTTGGTACAGTAATATAAAAAGCTTCAAAGAAGGGGCAGTCTATGTCCTTAAATCTCACAAACACAGTGATAACCTATTGGGTAAGGTATTAATCTTCATCTTCTTTCATTTCTTCATACTCCTCTTCTTCTTCTTTATCTTTCTCTTCAACTTCCTCTTCCCCTCCCTCTTCTTCCTCTGTCTCCTCTCTAGCATCACCATCACAGCAGCAGTCAAGCAGAAAGCATATGGCCTCTTCTAATTCTCTTTCTATTTGAGCCTTCCTCCTTTGGAACTGCTTTATTGTTTCCAATTCTATCTGAATTAAGCCAATTTCTTTGGTGTTTTTATTATATTGCCCCTCCAACTCATTAATTTTTACAGCATAGCATTCTTGCAGAATTTCCTTATCAATCTCAGATTTGTCCTTTGCATCTAATACCTGTTGTTTCAGTTTTTCAATTTGTCTTCCTTATCTTTGTTTTTTTTTTCCCTCTGCCTCTCTGTTTCCTTCTCTCCTTCACCATATTGGTTAGTTTGGCTCCTCTTCAAATCTAGCCTCATAAGGCCTCTGAAGAGAGGCTCCACCTGGACCTCTCCTAATGCTGTGGACTCATCTGTCGCTCAATGACAATAGATATAAAATGTAGCATTTTCCAAGGAGACAGTTTAAGTGCATTGTGGTTCTGCTCAAGCTCTAATATTGGCATCTCTAAAAAGGATCACTAAGAAAAAAGAGAACACAATGTACAGATGTGTGTTTTTCTATCAATTGATACTGGATTTGCTCTTGTAAAATAGTACAATATCAAAATTTCAATAAAGGGGGAAATAATTCTTCTCCCATGCAAATATCTCAAAAATTGCTCCACCATTTTTTTTCTTTTTGAATTATTTTCTCGATGACTAGAAGAATATGATAATACAAAGATATTAAAAATATTTGGAGGGATGCAAACTCTCCCAAGCAATACATATATCATCTTATTTGATTGTCACAATGTCAAATGATGTAAATACATTATGGCATTTTGATCCTCACAGTGTTTTTTTTTCCAAGCTAGACCAGGATAGCTATAGGATCTTTTTTTTGACAGTCGCACATTTATTTTTCTTTAAAGAACCATGAAGGAAATCTTTAAAGGAGAACCTAAGAAATTCTCCTTCTGTCATTTGATAACATATTCTGTTGGCTGAATTTATTATACAAAAAAAGCATCCAGTTTATTTTCTAAAAAGCCAACACAGCCTCAGAGGCCATCTGCAGTTGGTAACAAATTTATAAAGTTTAGTAACTGAAATTGGTGGCAAACTGAGCCACTGACAGACGTGTTTTGCCAAATAGATAATCTGAACATCCTGCCACCAATTTAGTTAGCATAAAATCTCAGCTTAGTTGATGGAGAAGGAGGTTGTATATTTCTGGAGGCAAAATCCTATTCCATGGCACATAAGCATACAATTTCAGCAGAGCTTAAAAATACACAAATTAACTCAATTTTATTTTTCTAGAAAACTTCTACACTTTTTTTAATGTTAAAGTGACTCATTTTTATTGTTGAAATCTGGCAGCCCCATTGAATTAATTCCTGAGGAAATATTGGTAGCTATTGGCCACAGAAAGATTATAGCTAAATATCAGTTTAACTTAATAGTCATTTTAATTTCCATAAATCTGCTGAATTTGTGAAAAGAGAATTCTGGCATAAGGATTTCAAATCAGTTGAGTAGAAATCAATTAGTACCTACTTATATGCCAAGGATAAGATTAATAGTGACAGTAGAAATGCTCCTAGGATAAAGCAAGGAAATTAAACAACTACTCAGATAATTGCAGAAGATGAGGGAATCAGTTCAGGAACAATTAATGTTTCAACAATAACCATCAATATGGTAGGTGATGAGCTTTTCAAGAAGATATTAACATTCATATTTCAACATTGAAATACTAAACTGATATGTTTTGCATATTAATATTTAATAAAACCTTAATAAAAGTTAAATGATATTAAACAAATGCATACCAGGATTATTGGAGATGCTAGGGAGAAAGCATTCAAAGAAACAATTGTTTTGACTAAAATGTGTTCAAGAAGACACAATATGGATCATGGAAGAAAACAGCAGTCGTTGTTCACTCAAAAATTTTGGTGATTATTCAGTTTTTCTGTATCTGTATGCATTGAGGAGCACAAGTACAAGTCAGTGAAATGATTCCTATTTTATTTTTATCAGGTGTGTGTTTTAATGGTATTGTTTTAAGTGACAGAATGTTTTATTGAAACAAACAACAAAAAAAAAGCTTTGACTTAGCATTTAATTTCCCCCCCTCCCACTGGTTACTGTCACTGGTCCATCTAGGTATACTTGTCCATAACAAGGAGTTTTTGTGGGATTCCAAACTTTTATTTTGTAATCTTTGCTTCTTTGAGCTAACTTGCAACCTGTTCCTCGCTGATTTTTACAACTGACACTTCAAAGATGAATTTCATCCATATATATTTAAAAGAGTAGGTCCATCTTCCTAACTTGTGTCATTGCTATTTAGTAATCTCATTGGTGAGATACTAGTAGTCAATTAGTTATAATTTCTTTCCTCCAATCATCTCCACTCCTTTAAATGTCTCTATTCCATCCACGCAAACCCATTCTGTCACATCTCCCAAGGCATGGAAGATGGCCCTAGCCCTGAGTGGTAAAATTACCAGTTACCACTCAACTGTTTCATCTCTGAAAAATCTAAACAAAGGCATAAATTACAGTCTGGAAGGTAAGCCAGAGTAGGAGGAGGAATCAAATAGTCAAAACTGTTAATGGAAAATATCAGGATATAGGAGGCAACCAACCAAATTCTTGTAGATCAGACAGTGAAGAGGGAGTGGTTCTATAAATCTTCAATTTAGTTAATGATGAAAGCAAGGTTTTTTCCCATGAAGGACTTTCCTAATGCATTCAAAATAATTTGGGGACATTACAGAAAATAAAAAAACCTCAGAGATGCTACAACTTTATACATTTCTCAACTATTTCTCATTATATTACTTCTAGTATTTCTGCTGTTTTCAATAAAGATGGATGAAGACCAGGCCTAGTCACATATAGAACAGAAGACTACATAAATCTAAGGGGTTTGCAAAACTTTTCCATTCATGTTTTGTTATAAGATTTATGATGCCAGATAATTGCTTTCTTTTTGTTAAAGCATCTGTTTTTGCATATTATTGTACTTTGGTCCCATTCTAAATAGAAATATGCAAGTGATTGTAAAACTGAAAATAAACTATATTTTCTAAGATCTGTACAATAAAAGACCTGTCTCCTTTTTCATTTAAGTGTTAGGAAAAATTATAGGCCATATTCCATTTAATAGGAATAAATTCTTATAGATAACACAATAAGGATAGTTCATACTGAACGTACAGCTGGCTTTCCATTGGACACATTTGAAACATTCAACAGTAAAAGCATGCTTAAATAAATCATGGGATATAAATGCGATACAGTACTATAATATAATTAAGACCAGTAAGTATAAGGAATACAAAGATATTTGGAAAGACCTTTATAAAATAATGCAAAGAGAAAAAGTAGGAGAATGGATTATATGCTAATAAAAAACAGTGAAAGAGAATTAATGAACAAAGACTCCGAATGCGAGCTTAGAGGAATGGGCTAAAAAAGAGTTTTGATACATCATGTGTTGAAATGATCAAATAAAACAATAGTTACTAAGTGAGTTTCACTAGTCATAATGGTGTTAAATATTACATATTAAATGCAACATTTAGCTTTATTTTTATTATCCCTAAAAGAAGAGGTCACATTTCTTTGCCCATCAGGTATGTTGTTTTTTTTTAAGTCTGAAGTTATATGTTCTCTTGATTCAGGATGTTCCTAGGACACTATTGCATAGACTGATGAAGATGATGATGATGGTGGAGCTGATGGTGACAATAAAGATGGTAATGTTCGTACTTTATGATTAGAGAAAGTCTCAACTTGTGTCTCCATAACATAAAATAGCAAGTTGAGAAGTAAAAAAAAAATCCAATGAATTGGTCAAAGTGTAAATTGTCTTCATGCCCACACTAGGCTATTGTGTGATTTTAGCCTTGACCAATCTGCCTTTTCCTTTTTTCATTGAGACTAGTTGATTCCTAGCCCATTAAGACAGCTGCACTCATTTGACTTCATTTCCTTTCATCACAGCTTCCATTCTTGCAATCAAATGGACTCAGAACTTTTGCTGATTGACAAATGCAGCTGCTGTTGTTGATTTCTAGTTTAGTGGCCCAAGCTGCCCATGGAGGATCTCAGGCTGCTCTGTTTAATTTCAGACCAATTAGATCAATCTCTGAAAGACTTTAGCTGAATCTGCTTTTAGATATTATAAGTCTGAAGGCTAAGGAAGATGGGGGGGCTAGGGTAGAGTAGGAAGTAAGGGTCGCACACCTAGGTAGAAGTTAGAGATTTAGATTCAAGTGTCATTTCCATAGAGGTCATGGGTACTGAGTAAGAGAATCACTAGCAGATTCGAATATTGCAGAGTTCAAATGGAATGAGAGCAGGAAAAATATTAAAGACCTTTAGACTTGATAGCTTAGTAGTTACTGTTGAGTATACACTCTTTTCAGTAAAATATAGAAATAGAAGGGAGATTCCAAGACATTGAAGAGAAAATGAATGGTGAAGCATTAGAGACAAGAGTAATTATAAACTGCTATCCCTAAGAAATTTGGCATTGAGATAGAAGAGATGAAATAACAGTACCAGGAGGTGGATAGTCATTATTATTTTTTTTAACTCTAAAGAAGACCTGATTGCTTTTGAAGTCAGAAGCTAAAAATCCAGGAGAAAGTTAAAGAAGTCAAAGAGAGATGGAAAGAATGCACACACACACACACACACACACACACACACACACACACACACACAAATACATAAAACCATGCATATATATTCATCTGTGTAAACATATGCAAGCATGTATACATATATACACATGTATACAAATATAAAATATTTATGCATAAAACTATGCATATGCATATATTCATTTTTATATTTATGCATAATCACAGATAACACAATAAGGATAATTTGTACTGAATGTAAAGTTATACCAATGAAAAATCTGAAACATTAAAGAGTAAAGGAACCATTAAATAAAACATGGCACATCAATACAATAGAATCCTATGATGATGTTATGTGTGTGTTTATGTATACATATGTGTGTATACCCCTCTTGGTCCACTTCCTTGTCATGGTAAAGGGGCTTGCATAACTCAATGAAACTATGAGCTATGCCATGTAGGGTTACCCAAGACTGAATGGTCATAGCAGAGGATTCTGGCAAAAGATGATTGACTGGGGAAGGAAATGACAATCCACTCCAATATCATTGCCAAGAAAACCTCATGGATCATATTAAAATGATGAAAGATGGTCCTCAGGTCAGAAAGTATCTAACAAACAACTGGGGGAAACAGAAGACAAAAAGAAGTAGCTCCAGAACTAATGAAATAACTGGGACAAAGCCAAAAGGAAATTCAGTTGTGGGTGTGTCTGATTATGAAAGGAAAGTATGATTCTATAAAGATCAATATTGCATAGGAACCAGGGATGTAAGAACTATGAACCAAGTAAGTAGTCAACCTGTAAGTAGTCAAATAGAAAATCTGAAGATTAAACACCAATAACTTGGGTGTCAGTGAACCTATATGGAAGGGAAAGGGTGAATTTAATTCAAGTGATCACTACATGTACAGCTATAGGCAAAAATCCCTTAGAAGAAATGGAGTAGGTCTCATAGTCAATACAGGAGACAGAAAAGCAGTAATGGGGTATAACCTCAAAGAAATCACGGAATGATAACTGTTCAAATTCAAGGTAAATCATTCAATATCCTACATATTTACAAGTCTATGAACCAACCACTTATACAGAAAATGACAACAATGGCAAAATGCTTACAGGTAAAACCCCAAAGAAATATGGGAAATTGTCTTAAGCCCAGAAAGGACTCATGGAACAATCCAAAAAGAAGCTTAAAAGCATATTAGAGAGGTAGAAGAAAAACAAGGAAAAGAAATTAGAATGACACGAGAGTTATTAAAAAATAGTCAACAGCTTGAAAAACTACTTAAAAAGTAGAATTAGAGGGGCAGCTAGGTGGCATGGTGAATACGGCACCAGCCCTAGAGTTAGGAGGACCTGAGTTCAAATCCAGCCTCAGACATTTAATACTTACTAGCCATCTGACCTTGGACAAGTCACTTAACCCAATTGCCCTCCCTTGCCCCCTCCAAAGCATAAGCAAAAACAAAATGTAGAACTGGTCAAATGGAAAGGCTGATACAAAAATCCACTAAAGAAAACAACTTAAAGAGTAAAACTGGCCAAATGGAAAAGAAAGTATGAAAGCTAATTGGGGAAAACAAACATCCTTAAAGTTAGAATTGGGAAGTGGAAGCTGACTCTATGAGACATCATGAATCAAACAAATACAAGAAGGATGGAAAACAATTGGAAGAAAATGTAATGCATCTCATGAGAAAAACAACTGATCTTGAAAATGGATCTCAGAGAAACAATATCAGAGTCATTGGACTACCTTAAAGTCATAATCAAAAGGAGGACTTGGAAAGCATCTTTCAAGAAACTATCAATGAAAATTGCCCTGATGTTCTGAAATGAGAGGGCAAAATAGGCAATGGAAAAATCTACTGATTACCTAAGGAAAGAGATCCCAAAATTTGTAACCCCAAGGAGTATTATAGCCAAGTTAAAGAAGTTGTTAAGAAGAGGTGGCAAGAATACACAAAAGAACTATGCAATAAAGCTCTTAACATCATTCATAACCACAATGGTATGGTTACTGATCTAGAATCATAAATGCTGGAAAATGAAACTAAGTGGATCTTAGGAAACAATGCTTCCTAATAATAAAGATAGTGAAGGTGACAGTATTCCAGCCGAGCTATTTAAAATTCTAAAAGATTATGTTGTTGAAATACTGCACTCAATATTTCAGCAAATTTGTAAAACTCAACAATGACCAATGGGTTGGAAAACATCAGTCATGCTCTGAAAGAAGGGTAATGCCAAAAAATGTTCAAATTACTGAAAAATTGTGCTAATTTTATATGCAAGCAAAGTTATGCATAACATACTGTAAGGTACGCTTCAGCTATATGTAAACAGAGAATTATCAGTAGCGTGGGATTATTTTTAAAGAGGTAGAGGAAATAGAGACCAAATTGCCGATGGTTACTTGATTCTGATTAAAGCAAGTAGGTTCCAGAAAAACAAACAACATAATAAACCTTCTACTTTTGTTTCATTGAGTACACTAAAATCTTTGACTATGTAAATTGCAACAAAATGGGGGCAAGAGATGGGAGTAACATGTGTTACTAGTTTCCTGAGGAACCTGTATGTGGGTCAAGAAGCAACAGTTCAAACCTAAGATGGAACCACTGACTGGTTTAAAACTGGAAAAGAATTGTAACAAGGCTAGTCTTTGTCACCATATTTATTTAATTTATATGCAGAGTGTATCATACAAAATATCAAGCTGGTTGAATCAAAAGCCAGAATTAAGGTTGCTAGGAGAAAACATCAACAGTTTTAGATATGCATATGATGCCACTTTGATGGCAGGAGTGAAGAAGAATTAAGAAACTACTGGATGAGGGTAAGAGAGGGGAACATAAAAGTTGGCTTGAAATTTAACATTAAAAAAAAACAACTAAGATCATAACAAATTATTCCATCAGCTCCTGGGAAACAGAAAAACAATAGAAGCAATGTTAGGTTTTATATTTTTGGGCTCAAATAACATTGAAGATATTGACTGCAGCTGTGAAAATGAAAATGCTCATTCCTTGGGTGGAAAGCTATGGTAAATCTGAGGAACATACTAAAATGCAGAGATATCACGTTGCTGACAAAGTCCTATATAGTTGGAATTATTGTTTTTCAGCTAGCAATGTATGACTCTGAGAGCTGGATGATGAGACAAGCTGAGCACTGCAGAACTGATGCTTTTGAACTGTGGTACTGGAGAACAATTCTGAGAGTCTCCTGGACAGCAAGGAGCTGAAAAATCAGCCAAAACATCTTTCCCACTTATTAGCATTTTAGTTCATTTTTCCAGTTAGATGTAGAGACAGATTTAAACATTAATTTTCATAAGATTTTGAGTTCCAAACTTTTCTCCCTTCCCTCTACTTCCCACTCCCCAAGACAGCAATCATTCTGATAGAGGTTATACATGTATAATCATGTTAGATATATTTCCACATTAGTCATATTGTGAAAGAAGAATCAGAACAAAAGGAAAAAAGCCTGACAAAGAAAAAGAAACAACAAAAAAGTAAAAATAGTTCACTTGGATCTGCACTTCGATCTACATTTAGTTCTTTCTCTAGATGTGGTTAACATTTCTTTTGCAGGGGTGAAGGCAGGGCAATTGGGCTTAAATGACTTGCCCAAGGTCACATGGCTAATAAGTGTTAAGTGTCTGAGGTCAGATTTGAACTCAGGTCCTCCTGACTCTAGGGCTGGTGCTCTGTTCACTGCACCACCTAGCTGCCACATATGGTTAGCATTTTCCATCATGAGTCTTTTGAAGTTGTCTAGAATCATTGTATTGCTGGGAAGAGCTAAGTCTCTCATACTTGAGCACCACACAATGTTGCTGATACTGTGTACAACATTTGGGGGTTCTGTTCACTTCACTCAGGATCAGTTCATGAAAGTGTTTCCTTGTTTTATTTTTCTGAAATCCACCTGTTCATCATTTCTTATATCAAAATAATATTCCATTGCATTCATATACCCCAATTTGCTCAGACATTTCCCAATTGATGGGTATCCCTTCAGTTTCTAGTTCTTTGCCACTACAAAAGAGCTGCTATAAATATTCTATATGTGTGTGTCCTTTCCCCCTTTTTATGATTTTTTTTGGAATATAGACCTAGTAGCGGTATTGTTGGATCAAAGGGTATGTACAGCTTTTGTTTTTGTTTTTGTTTTATTTAATTGCTTTGTTTATTTGTAGTTTACAACATTCAGTTTCACAGTCCCATGAGTTTCAAATTTTCTCCCCCTTCCTCGCTTCCCTGCCCCCATCATGGCAGCATGGACTCAAATATAGGATCCACAGATATCTTCATATTAATCATTAGTCAGGTTGTAAAGAAAGATTATACCTGATGGAATGATCAGTGGGAAAGAGGAAACAAAACAAAACAAGAAAAAGAAACAAAGCAAGTAGTTTGGTTCAATCGGCATTCAGACTCCACATCTCTTTTTCTGGACATGGATATCTCTTTAGATTGTGAGTCCTTCGGAGTTCTCTTGTAAACATACATTGCTGAGAGGAGTCAAGTCTCTTGAAGTTAGTCATCACATACATTGTGTCTGTGATTGTATACAGATTTCTCCTAGTTCTGCTTTTCTCGCTCAGCATGAGTTTACATAAGTGTCTCCAGGTTATTATGAAGTCTGTTCACTCCTCATTTCTTATAGCAAAGCTGTGTGTGTGTGTATAGCATATATATAGGGTGTGTATATATATATATATATATAGGGTATATATATATATATATATATAGGGTATATATATATATAGTGTGTGTGTGTGTGTGTGTATATATATATATATATATATATATATATATATAGTGTGTATGTGTATATATATATGGGTCCTCCTCCCACTTCTCTGATCTCTTTGGGTTATAACCCTAGAAGTATTATTGTTAGGTCAAAGGGTATGCAATTATTTATAGCCCTTTGGTCAGAGTTCCAAATTGCTCTCCAGAATGGTTGGATCAATTCACAGCTACACTAACAGTGCATTAGTGTTCCAATTTTTCTACATCCTCCCTAGCATTTATCATTTTCCTCTTTTGTCATTTTAGCCAATCTGACAGGTGAGATGTGGTACCTCAGAGATGTTTTAATTTGTGTTTCTCTAATCAATAGTGATTTAGACAATTTTTTCATATACTTATTGATATATTTAATTTCATCTTCTGAGAACTGCCTGTTTATATCTTTTGACCATTTATCACTTGGGGAGTGGCTTGTATTCTCATAGATCTGACTCAATTCTTTCTAAATTTTAGAAATCAGGCCTTTGTCAGAGATACTGGTTGTAAAAATTCTTTCCCAGTTTTCCACTTCCCTCTTAATATTGGTAACATTGGCTTTATTTGTACAGAAGCTTTTCAGATTAATGTAATCAAAATAATCCATTTTGCTTTTATAATGCTGTCTAACTCCTGTTACAGCATGAAGTCTTCCCCTCTCCATATATATGACAGGTAAACTTTTCCTTGCTCTCCCAGATTGCTAATAGTATCAGCCATTATAATTTGATCATGCACCCATTTCAACTTTATTTTTGTGTACAGTGTTACATATTGGTCTATGTCCAATTTCTGCCATCTATATCCCTGTTTTCTCAGCAATTTGTATCAACCAGTTCATTCTTATCCCCAAAACTGAGGTCTTTGGGTTTATCAAACAGAGGGCTACTATAGTCATTGGCTATTGAGTCTCATGTACCCAATCTTTTCCATTTATCCACTACTCTATTCCTCAGCCAGTACCAAGTAGTTTTGATGACTGCTGATTTATAGTACAGATTGAAATCTGGTATGGCTAGGCCTCCTTCCCTAGCATTTCTTTTCATTAATTGCCTTGATAGTTTGGACTTTTTGTTTTTCCAAATGAATTTTGCTACTATTTTTTTCTACCTGTACAAAGTAATTTTTTGGTAGATTGATTGGTATGGTAATAAATAAGTAAGAAAATAACACCTTAAAGAACAGATTTACTCAAATGACAAAAGAGGCCCAGAACACCAATGAGGAGAAGAATGCCTTAAAAAGTTGAATTTACCAGATGGGAAAAGAATCTCAAAAGCATTTTGAAGAGAATAATTCCTTCAGAACTACAGTGGAGTAAATGGAAGCAAATGACTTTCTGAGAAATCAAGATACTATTAAATAGATACAAACAAATGAAAAAATAGAAGGCAATGTGAAATATCTCCTTGAAAAAAACACTGATCTGGCAAATAGATCCAGGAAAACCATTTAAAAATTATTGGACTACCTAAAAGCCATGATCACAAAAAGAACTTAGAAAGTATCCTTCAAGAAATTCTCAAGGAAAATTGCCCTGATATTTTAGAATCAGAGGACAAAATAGAACTTGAAAAAAGTCGCTAATCACCTCTTGAAAAAGATCCCCAAAAGAAAACTCCTATAAATGTTATAACCAGGTTCTGGAGTCCCCAGATCAAGGAGGAAATATTACAGGCTGCCAAGAGGAAGCAATTTCAATACTGTGGAAATACAATTATGACAACCCAGGATTTGGCAGCTTCTACACTGAGGGACTGAAAAGCCTGGAATATGATATTCTAGAAATCAAGGGAGGCAGGATTAAAATCAAGAATCGCCTACGCTGTAAAATTGAGTATAATGTTCCAGGGGAAAATATGGTCATTCAGTGAGGTGTAGGACTTTCAAGCATTCTTGCTGGAAAAACCAGAACTGAACAGAAAATTTGACATTTAAACACAAGAAGCATGAGGAGGTAAACATGGGAAAGAAATCATAAGGAACTTATCGATGTTTAACTATTTACATGCCAATATGGGAAAATGATAATAGCAACTTATGAAACTTTTCTCAGTATGAGGATAGGTGAAAGGAATACAAATGTATTTATGCACATACCTACACATGTATCTATATAGGAGGGTATATATGTGTATGAATACATATCTGAGTATGTATGTATATGAGTTCATAGAAGCACAGGATCAATTAATGAGGAATGGATGATACTTTAAAAGGTGAAATTCTGAGGTGGGAGAGGAGTAGAATGAGAGGAGACAGGGAGAGACAGAATGGGGTTAACCATCCCATATAGAAGAGGCAGGGGATTACTGTTATAATGCAGGGGAAGAACAGGAAGGCAAAAGGGAAACAGTCGACTTTACTCTCATTGAATTTGGCTTAGGGAAGGAATGACATAAACTCTAAACTGGGTATCTTGCCACACAGGAGAGTAGGGGAGGGTAGGAATGAGAGGTGCGATGATGGAGGGGAAGTAAGGGTTGGGGGGAGGATTGCTGGAAGTACACACTTCAGTAAAGGGACAGGGACAGGATAGAGGATAGAACAAGGAGGAGGGGGGTAACGGGATAGGAAGGAGGGACATATAATCAGTCTCTCACATTATGTCCACTGTGGAAATGTCCTGCATAATTACACATGTACAGCCTATATTGAATTGCTTGTCTTTCCAGTGGGGGTGGGTGACAAGGGATGAACCAAAAGAATCTAGAATTTAAAGTTTTACAATCAAATTTTAAAATATATACATATACAATAATAATAATAACTATTATTATTATTATAAACTATATGCAAGTGGGAATTAAGATATACAGGCACAGGTGTAGGGAGACCCACCCTGCCCTACCAGAAAGTTAGAGCGGAAAGGGAGGAGGACATAGGAGAGAGAAGAATGGGGGAGGGGCTTTACAGTGGGATCACTGTTTTGGGGTTGCGGGTAGGGGAAACATGGGGAGAAAAGTTGTAACTTAAAATCTTGTGGAAATGAATGATGTAAACAAGAAAATAAATAAAATAATTAATAAAATAAGTTTTCCTCTGACCACCACCTCCCTCAGAATTCCCCCCTCATCTTATCCTTTTCCTACCCTTCCCCCTTGCTTCTTCCCTCCCTTCTAACCACCCACCCTCTTTTCTTAGGCCCTCCCTCCTCCTACTGCTTGTAAGGTACAATAGGATTTTTCTACTTAATTGACTTTTCAATTTGGCACCTTTTTCAGGAGGTGCCCAGTGGATTCTCTCAATTTCTACTTAACCCTCTGATTCTAGGATTTGGGGGCAGTTTTCCTTGATGAACTCTTGAAAGATGTTGTCTAGGATCTTTTTTTCATCATGATTTTCTGGTAGACTAATAAATAATTCTTAGATTATCTCTCCTGTATCGGTTTTCCAGTTCAGTTATTTTTTTCATTGAGATATTTTACTTCTTTTCCTAATTTTTCATGCTTGATGTTTTGTTTGACTGATTCTTGGTGCCTCGTAGAGTCATTAGATTCAATTTGAGTGATTCTAATTTTTGGCAAATTATTTTCATTAGTTAATTTTTAAAGCTCCTTTTCCATATTTTTTTTCCATATCATAAATTTTCTTTTTAAGGAGCTGTATTCTTCATTGTAATGTTTTTTGTAATTTTGCAATTTTGATTTTAAAAGAATTATTCATTTTATCTTCTACTTCTCTAATTTGGTTTTCAAAGTTCTTTTTTAGCTCATCTAAGAATGTTCTCTGTGCTTGAAATCAGTTCATATTCCCTGTTGAGGCTTCAGCTGTGGGTGTGGAGTCAAGACTGTCTCCTTCTGAATTGGGTTCCTCCTACTCACAATAATAAGATTCTAGATTTTTTCCCTTTGCAATCTGTGTTTTACCCATTTTGAGAAAGGGCCTTAACCACTCTCTTCCTTTAGGGCTCCCAAGCATTTACTGTTTAAAATTTTGCTCTGGGGCACTAATTACTGTGTTTTCAGGATGGGGGTGGGGTTAGGGTGGGGAGGGGAGGTTGGAGCAGCCAGGGATCACTCTGACTTCCTGGTCCCTAGAAGTACAAATAAGTGCTTTTTCAATTTCTAAGCTGTGGGTTGGTAGTCCCAAGAGCAACTGTTGCCACTTCCACGGGCCCTGCTTTTCTGTCTTATGCAGCTCCTTCAGATTGCAGCCCTGTGTGATAGGCCTGGGAATGACCCTTGCATTTGGTTGGTGAATCAACTTCCCACCACATTGACCAGAAGGTGTATGGGCCTCCATGTAGTCCAGTTTTATAAACATCTCAACAAGGTTCCTAATTGTTCTCCAGAATGGTTGGATCAATTCATAGCTAAACCAACAGTACATTAGAGTCCCAATTTTGCCACACTTTCTGTAACATTTATCATTTTCCTTTTCCATAATATTAGCCAATCTGATTGATGTGAGGGGTTACCTCAGAGTTGTTTTAATTTGCATTTCTAGAATCAATAGTGATATAGAGCATTTTTTATTTGACTTAAGACAGCTTAAATTTCTTCATCTGAAAACTGTTTATATCTTTTTTGAATTTATAATTTATTTATTTTTAGTTTTTAACATTCATTTCCACAAGATTTTGGATTACAAATTTTCTCCCCATCTCTCTCCTACCTCCCAGCCAAAGATGGCAGGCATACTGAATACCCTTTCCCCTAATCTGCCTTCTCTTATATCCCCTCATACTCCTCCCCCCCCTTACTTTCTTGTAGGGCAAGATGAATTTCTATACCCTATTACCTGTAAATCTTATTTCCCAGTTTCATGTAAAAACAATTTCTTAATATTCATTTTGTAAAACTTTGAGTTCAAGATTGTCTCTCTTCCCCCCTCTTTCAATTTCAGTTTTGCCCTCTGGTTCTTGAATATCAGCGCCATTTTCCTCGATAATTTTTTTTTTTTTGCTTTTTGAAGGGCAGTTGGGGTTAAGAGACATGCTCAAGGTCACATGGCTAGTTTTTGTGTTAAGTGTCTGAGGCTGGATTTGAACTCAGGTCCTCCTCACTCCAGGGCTGGTGCTCTATTCACTGCACCACCTAGTCGCCCCCTCCTTGATAATTTTTTGAAAGATGTTGTCTAGATTCTTTTTTTGATCATAGCTTTCAGGTAGTCCAATATTTTTTAAAATTATCTCTCCTGTATCTGTTTTCTAGATAAGTTTTTTTTTCCAGTGAAATATTTCACATGGCCTTTTTTTCATTTGTTTGATTCTGTTTTATAGTATCTTGATTTCTCATAAAGTCATTAGCTTTCATTTGTTCCAATCTAATTTTGAAGAAATTATTTTCTTCAGTGAGCTTTTGAAATTTCTTTTCCATATGGCCAATTTTATTTCTTAAGGTATTTTTCTCCTTATTGGCTTTTTGGACCTCTTTTGCCATTTGAGTTAGACTATTTTTAAGGTATCATTTTCTTCAATATTTTTCTGGGTTTCCTTTAGCAGGCTGCTGACTTGCTTTTCATGATTTTCTTGTGTCATTCTCATTTCTCTTCCAAATTTTTTCTCTACTTCTCTTACTTGATTTTCAACATCCTTCTTGAACTTCTCCATGGCCTGCAACCAATTCATTTTTTGGAGACTTTTGATGGAGGAGTTTTGACTTTGTTGTCTTCTTCTGGTTCTGTGTTTTCATTATATTTGTCACCAAAAAATGATTCTATGGTTTGAATTTGCTTCCTCTGTTTGCTTCTTTTGTGAGTCAATTACTTGACTTTTGAACTCTGCCACAGTAGAAACTCTGCTTACAGAGCAGAGTGTGCCAAGTTCCAGATTTCTGGGGCTTTGCACAGCTGTTGTCACATCTTCTTCTAGGCACCTGCCTCACAACTGTGAGAAGCAGTGCCTCTCCACAGCTTCAACAAGCTCTTTCATGCTAGCACTCCTCACCCCCATGACCACCACTCCAAACTGACCCAGGTCCAAGCAGGGAAAAGCAAAAAAATTCTTGCCTCACCACCAACAAAGAGATTCCAGCCATTGCCCTATGGTCAGCCATTTGGTCACCCCATTATTTGTGGGCCTGGAGCTCTAGAAGCAGCTGCTGTGGCAGCTGCAGCCACTGCCACCTCCAAAACTCCAGGGCCAGGGGCCAGACTATGCTCTTTTCTCACCCATTTCCAACAAAGTCCCCCCATTGGCCTTTTACTTTCTCTTTGGTGTTAATGGGTTGAAAAGTCTGGAAACCACCACAGTTGTCAGTGATTCACTTTCCTGAAATATGCTCTGACTTGTCTGTGCTGCTGGTCTTGAGGAGTGCAGCCCATGAGGGACTGTGTTGCAGTCCCCACATGGTGCAATAAACCCTTCCTGTTGGTTTGCTTGGCTGCCTTCAGCAGGAGATTTGTTTCCCTCTGTCACTTTGTGGGTTCTGTAGCACTAAAATTTGTTTAGAGTCATTTTTTGTAAGTATTGGAGGTGGTTAGAGGACAAGCTTAAGCAAGTTCCTCCTTTACTCTACCATCATACTTTTGGCCCCTTTGTTTATATCTTTTGACCATTTATCAATTGAGGAATGATTTGTATTCTTATAAATTTGACTCAGTTCTCTACATATTTGAGAAATTAGGTCTTTATCAGAAATGGTGGAAATAAAAATTGTTTCTCAGCCTTCTGTTTCCCTTCTAATTTTGATTGCATTGATTTTGTTGATGCAAAATTAACCATTTACATTTCATAATATGCTCTATGTCATTTGATCATTTGATCATGAATTCTTTTCTTCTCCATATATCTGACAGGTAAACTATTCTTTGCTATCCTAGTTTGCTTATGGTATCACCCTTTATGTATAAATCATGTGCCCATTTTGACCTTTTCAAATTGGTATATGGTGAGAAATATTGGTCTGTGCCTACATTTTGCCATATGATATTCCAGGTTTCTCAGCAGGCTTATTAGATAATGAATTTTTATCCCAGAAGCTAGAGTCTTTGTGCATATCAAATAGTAGACTAATATAGTCATTGACAACTGTGTCTTGTGTATCTAACCTAGTCCACTAATCCACCACTATATTTGGTAGCCAATAACAAATAATTTTGATGATTGCTGCTTTATAATATAGTTTTAGATCTGATTTGGTTAGGCCACCTTTCTTTGTACATTTTTTTCATTCATTCCCATGATATTCTTGAACATTTATTCTTCCTGATAAATTTTGTTGTTTTTTCTAGTTCTATAAAGTTCTTTTGAGTAGTTTGATTGGTATTATACTGAATAAGTAAACTTAGGTTGAATTGTCGTTTTATGATGGCTTGACTTACCCACTAAAAATGATTATTTTTCCAATTGTTTAAATCTGATTTTATTTCTGTGAAAAGTGTTTTCTAATTGTGTTCCTATAGTTCCTGGGTTTGTATTGGTAGATAGACCCACAAATGTTTTATATTGTCTACAATTATTTTAAACTGATTTTATCTTTCTATCACTTGATTTTGGGCTTTGTTGGTAATACTTAGAAATATTGAAGATTTATGTAGGTTTATTTTATATCCTACATATTTGCTAAAACTGTTAATTGTAGCAAGTTGTTTTTTAGTTGATTCTGTAGGATTCTCTTTGTATACTATCATATCAACAACAAAGTGATAGCTCTGTTTCCTCTTTGCCTATTCTAATTCCTTCAATTTCTCTTTCTTCTCTTATTACCAAAGCTAATACTTCTAGTACAATATTTAATAATAGTAGTGATAATGGGCATCCTTGTTTCACCCCTGATCTTATTGGGACAACTTCTAAATTATCCCCATTACATATAATGCTTACTAATGGTTTTAGATATATACTATTTATTATTTTAAGAAAACTCCATTTATGCCTTTTGTCTCTGGAGTTTAAAATAGCAATGAGTGCTATACTTTTTCAAAAACCTTTTCTGAATTTATTGAGACAATTATATGATTTCTATTAATTTTGTTATTGATATTGTCAATTATACTGATAGTTTTCCCAATATTGAAACATCCCCGCATTACTGGTATAAATCCTGTCTTTTCAGAGTGTGTTATCCTGGTAATAAATTGCTATAATTTCTTTGCTAAGGTGGTCCAATAATTCTTCCAATGAAGTATTTTACATTTCCCCCTATTTTTCCTTCTTTTGATTTTGTTTGACTGATTCTTCATGTTTCATAGTGTCATTAGTTTTCACTTGCCCAATTCTAATTTTTTAAAAGAATTATTTTTCTCAGTTAACTTTTGTACCTTCTTTTCCATTTGAAGAATTCTACTTTTTAATGAGTTTTTATTTTCTTTGGTGGATTGTTTTTGTCATTTAGTCAATTTTATTTTTTATAGAATTGTTTTCTTCAGTCATTTTTTTTGTCCTTCCTTTTCCAAGCTGTTGACTCTCTGTTGCCTACCTCTTAATTCTTTTCCAAATGTTTTTCTACCTCATTAATTTAACTTTCAGAATACTTTTTGAGCCCTTCCAATAGGACTTTTTAGGCTTGAGACTCATTCATATTGCCCATTGAGTCTTCAAATATAAATATATTAACACACTGAATTTGTGTTTTGAACTTCCCTGTCACCATAGTAATTTTCTATGGTCAGGGATCTTTTCTACTTTTGCTTATTTTTAACTTCTTTTGTGACTTATAAAGTTGAGCTCTGCTCCTTCGGCATAGGGAGCACTTTCCCAAGGTTTTTTGTCTTGGGGCTATGGGCCTAGTCACTGACTTTCTGCACAGGGGCCTCAAGTGCTGGCAGCTTTCCCACTGCTGGGGTGACCTGACCTATTTGTGCCTATTGTACCAGGGGTTTGAGAGCTGGCAGTTTGCCTTCTGTGCTGGGCCCAGAGGCCTCACAGCTAAAATCAGTCAATACTTAAAGACATTAATTTAGATGAGTGGTTCTCAACCTGTGGATTATATTCAATTTAAATACATCCTGCATATCATATATTTACATTATGATTCATAACAGTAGCAAAATTACAGTTATGAAGTAGCAACAAAAATAATTTTATGGTTGGGGGTTACCACAACTTGAGGAACTATATTAAAGGGTGGCAGCATTAGGAAGATTGAGAACCACTGAATTAGACTATTCACTGGAAGATCAAATACTGAAACTAAAGCTTACATACTTGTAATGGTAATTAATTTGTTTGATCAGATGTTAAGTAGATCCTAGTAACCTAGTGTTAAGTATAGAATTCCCTTGGTGAAAAGGTGTGAATTTCCCCCCCCCCATGAAAAGGTGTGAATTTCCCTGTTGACGTGGAAGAATGCCATTGGC
>CM053593.1:273925235-273941826 GCA_028646575.1 Pseudocheirus occidentalis
TATTGTGAATTGCGGAAACTGTGAACATTGTACTGAATAAAGATTTGTAATGGAATAAACACAGTGTTCACTAATACTGTATAATCTGAATCTTAAAAGCTCTTCACAGTAGCATTCTCTCAGAAATCTACTACTGATTGGCTTTACAATACTTTGGCCACATAATAAGAAAAGACCCTAATATTGGGAAATATTGAGGGCCAAAGGAGAAGGGGATGAAAGAGGATGAGATGGATAGACAGTATCATGGAAACAATAATCATGAACTTATACAGACTTTAAGAGACAGTGGAGAATAGAAGGGCCTGGCCTGCCATGAGGTCATGATGAGTCTGACACAACTGAACAATGAGCAACAACACCACACATATGTATATGCATTTATGTACATGCATATATAACTACACATCTGTGTGGATGAAGGTACACACTACTGACATGTAATCTATATATGTATGCATGCAACATGTACATGTGTATATGACATAAATTTGTATATGTATGAACATTTACATATATAATTATTGTATACACACATACACACACTTCAGCCAGGAACTGTTAAAAAAATGAAAAGGATAACAATTGGATAATGGGTGAATGAATTATAATCCTACTATACCATATGACATGAGGAATTTGGTATATTCAGAGATTCCTGGGAAGACTTGTATGAAATAATACAGATGGAAATGATTAGAATAAGTAGAACTTTTAATGAATGACCACAATAATGTGAAGGAAATCAACTCTGAAATTCTCCAGAATTCTGTCAATGTTTTCTGAAGACTGATGATGAAGCATTCTTTCTACTTCTTGATAAGAGAAGTGAAGGAACAAAGATGTAAATTTTGTTTTGTATTTATAGGCAATGAACTGATTTGTTTTGTTCATTTCCCTTGTTTGTCATGAGAAAGTTTCTATTTAGATGGAGGACGGGAAAGGTAGTGGACAGTGTTGCTGAATAACAAAGAAAAGAGTGTCCTTAAACATTTGTAAATGAATAGAAGAAATTAGATTGAAATTCAGTAGTGGAAATAGGCATGCAGGATGTAGTTTTGTTAATATTAACACAAATATATTTTAAAGAAAATTGTACATAATAGGGTGATTTAATACACAACCCTCTTTTCTGTTTTTTAATTCTCAACAGTTCATATTTTATGCTTGAGATCATAAGAAAAAAGAAAATTTTAAAAGAGAAAAACAATGATAGAAAGGAAAAGTTTGAACTAAGGAAGAAAGAGAGGGGATGATTTATAGGGGAGGATTCTAAGGCTGGGAACAATGTATCAAGGGCACAGGTGGAGAGGTCAGTTTTAGCCAAAAAGGAAAACCATGTCTTCCTCAGAGGAAGAAGAGGAAATACACCATATGGAAAGAATAAGTCATAGAAAAATCTTGAGTTTAAGGGAAAGAAAACTGAGGTAGTTCAATTCAAATGGCCTGGTATTTTCAATACAGTATAAGAGTTCACCTCTGACCTAGTCAGAAAAAGAGATGGGATTGGCAGCCTAATGAGAGAGGACAAGGCCCTCTCAGGGTCCTCTCAGTTAGGGTTATGAAATGAGACAGAAATTCAGTTAGAATTAAGTGAAAGAATCATTGAGCTGTAACAAAGGTCTCTGAGCAGTTATCCAGGATAAAATCATAATGTCCCAAACCACCACTTTGTGATGCTCTCCATTCAGTAGTCCCGGAGAAAGATTTTGGAAGCTACTGGGATTGAAAATTGACAGGCAAAGATAAGAATGTCAAAGGTGTGAAGATTTCTAGAGTGTCAGTGAACACATTGTTCTAATAGCTAAACTTGACAGAGTCCAGGTTGGTCCTTTTCACCTGAGATAGGAAAAACAAAGATACAAACACATGCACACAATATTTACATATGTATGTATACACACATATATGTGAGTATGTGTATCTATGTATTTGTATATGTACACATGCATATAATATATATATATACACATCATGTATATATACACATATAAAACAAAGATAGAGATAGACAGGCAGGCAGGTAGGCAGGTAGACAGACAGATAGAAGATAGACAGTTGCATAGATAGATAGATAGACAGAAGATAGATGTATAGATAGATACATAGATATGTAGATAGACAGATCGACAGATAGGTAGATGATAGAGATAGATAGATAGATAGATAGATAGATAGATAGATAGATAGATAGATAGATAGATAGATAGATAGATAGACAGACAGACAGGCAGGCAGAGAGAGAGAGAGAGAGAGAGAGAGAGAGAGAGAGAGAGAGAGAGAGAGATTCTTTTTTTTTCCTCTCCCAATTTCCTTTTCTTGAAATCATTTGGTCTAAAAATGACTTTTAATTCCAGTGTTCCTTTAGATTTCCACATAGCTTATTGTTCTTTCCGTTCTTTGGATTTCTCAAATGAGTAGTTAGTATTTTTTTTTTCCCATTCTCTTCCTTTTTACTGATGGAGACAAACTTCTTTCTCTCATGCTGGCTCCTCCACAAGGAGTCACATCTTCTCCATATAATTGACTCCAGGCCTGTTAAAAGCCATAATCTTAAAACAGTTTCTTTGCCTTGCCCTATGACCCTTCCTCCTCACCTTCTGTTACTAATTGAAACCATCATATCCTGCTTCCTGGGGCTCCTTGTGCCCTGTGCTTGGTTTATTCACTCTAAATTTGGCCTTCATTATTACCTTTCTTTAACATATGAATATAAGATGATACCCTCACAACATATATTTCTTGTGTAGGTTACATTTGTCTTCTAAACTGAGGTTGTTGCAAAAGAAATATGAAATAAACAAGCTCACAGACCAGAAGGACCATAAACTTTGTGAAATATGACACGCTAAGCAAAGAAGACTAGGTTAGTTCTTGCCTGAACATTAATCAACACTGAGCATTCCTGTGCCTACAAAAATTAAGGATGTTTTGGATATTTTGTTTTGTTTTGTTTTTTGTCAAAGGAGATGTAACAGAACCACATACAAACTTAGGGAATGCAAGACTCATACGTGTATACACCCATGTTAGCTCGTGTTGTTTTTTTCTGATTTCTTTTTTTTTTAGTTCAGCGGGATAGTAGATCAACCATAGAAGGGAGCTTAAAGGTGGCTAGTCCAATGTTCTCATTTTACAGATTAGAAAACTGAGGCCCAGAAAAGTTTTAGTGACATATTCAAGCACATAGATGAGATGTGAACTAAAGTCCCTTATATCAAGTTAACACCATTTCTATTTTACCACATACCTCTGGCTTAATGCAGAATCAAATCTCAGTGGAAGCATCACCTCATCTGTGGAACAAAATAAAAATAAAAGTCCAAAAGTGAAAATATAGCCAATTAGCCAGTTATTTGGCACACTTTGGCTAGAGATGTGGAAAAAGGTAAGGAGACTGTGTGGAATAGTATGCTGGAGTTAGAGTTCTTTGGTTCAAATGTCTATTCTGTCACTTACTACATGTATGACCTTGTACATGTTACTTAACTTCTCTGCACTTTAGAATAAATTCTAAAATCTCATCTCCCCCTTAATGTTTGATACTCTTATCTCAGATCCTAAGTACTTTCTAAGTATTTTTAATCTGACTGCTACATAAACAAGTGATTTTCTAGCCTCCACTAAAAGGTTTCTAGTAATTCCTTCACATGACAGTTAAGACCCTCCACAGTCTGATTACAGACTACCTTTACAATATTATTTGAGAACTTTCCACTCTAGTGAAACCGTTCACTTATATTTACCAAACCAAATTTTTCTCCCATGCGTAGTGAGTTGATACACTCCTTTAAAAATGTATGTCTTAAAGGCAGCTTGGTTTAATCGGTAGTATTGTCATTGGAGACAGAAATCCTGGGTTCAAGTGTTGTCTTTGAAAACATACTAATTGTGTGACTCATGATGTAATTTAAATTATCTCAGTTCCTCAGTCAATTCTCTAAGATTATTAATCACAAATCAAGTGTTGGTACATAGAGGGACTTTCTTTTTGGGGGAGTTCCTTATACCAGTGAAATAGAAAGTTCTTCCTGTACCCCTCAAAAATAAAGAATCATAGAATTCCAAAGTTGGAAAAGACCTCAGATGTCATCTAATTCAACTATATGCATGAGTATTTTCACCTACCATCCCAATTAATGTAAATCAGAGAAGGACTAGAAACCTTGATTGAATCAAACAAAGGTATGATCTTAGGTATAAACAAGTTCATACCTTCTTAACCAATTTGAAAGAGTAAAAGTACTTTTGGACTCTTGTATGAAAAGCAGATAGAACCACACAGGGCCACATATAAAAACTTCAAGTTAGTTGGGAGCTACTCAGTCTAGTAAGAAAGGAAGCTGAGGATTCTAGACCCCTGAAATGGAATTACTTTGGGGTAGGCAGTACTCAGGAGAAGAGGGTGTTTCTCTCTCTCTCTCTCTCCCCTTCTGTCTCTCTGTCTCTGTCTCTCTGTGTCTCTGTGCCTCTCCTCTCGCTCTTCTCTCTCTGTCTTTCTGTCTTTGTCTCTGTCTGTCTCTCTGTTTCTTTCTCTATCTCTCTTCTTCTGAATTGGTCATGTTAACAAAGAGATTAGACAACTGAGATGTACATCTAGGTGGGAAGAAGAGACACATACCAAGGTCAAAGAGTTTCCCAAGAAGAGGCAAACAATCATCCAAAGATGGAATTTATGGAGTTATAATGTTGAAGCCTTCAAAAAATTCGAAGACATGAGGTCACAATGAAGTAGGCAGCAGTGTCAACCAGAACTGAGAGGTATCAAAAGTGGCTAATGGTTTTATAGTAGTGTCTTCATTGGGAGATGAAAGACACACAGGAGAGAGAACTTGAGAACTTCAAAGGGCAGCAGAATTTTGAGTCCAACAGAGAAATACACCCAAGGTGAATTTCAAAAGGACTCCATAAAGGGAGAAATGAACTTTTCATAAATAGCAGTTGTGAATGGCCTCTTTATACCATGGGTCCCCAATATGTGTTTCTCACCATTTTGCTTTTAGCTGGAGCCTACTGCCCCTTCCCTTGTATATGTAATTGGCTTGGTCTTCTGTTTGGGAGGACTGGTTCTATAAAAACTGTCCTTGATGCTTAGTGTTTACCTTCTAAAAAAATAATTGAGTCTACTAGCTGATAATCAATAGGAAACACACTTTAGGATGTCATAAACTGCAATAGCAAAAAATTCCAACTCCACAGGGTTATTCTTAGAATTGTAGGGGATATTAGTAGTAGCATTTATGTTCTGGGAATCTCATTTGCCGACATAAGGGGGAATTATGAAAGTCATTCTAGAATAGGTGTTACAAAAGCCTTACATGAAACATCAATCACTTCTACTGACTCCCAGACAAGTGATTATACATTATTTTCTAAGGATGCCTGTAATGACAAGCAAAGGCAACTTCCAAGGTTCAGATTACCAGCATAGCAAACCCCATTTATTCAACAAACTTTAACAGAACAGGGAAAATCAAAATACAGTATAACTGATATATTTCACAAGTAAGTTCTCAATTCAATCCAGGTCAAAGTCTCTTCTCAAATGGAGATCAGACTACTCCACCCCTAGAGGATACATTCATTTAAGCCTCTTCTCAAATGGAGATAGAGTTCTCAATCATCACACAAAAGCCAAAAGTTTCCCACCCCTGGACTTAAAGTAATTACAATACCATCCATTAACATTAAGCCCTTTCTCAAAAGGAAGCAGGAGAGCACAAAAGGCCATCCACCCTTAAGTCATAACAAGGTCAAGATAACATCTGAGCATAGAAAGGCCAAGGAAAGGCCCTTCTTTCATCTTCCCTCCAGGCAAGCCCTCAGCAATTTCAGTTCCTGGGGAGACAAGGCTCAACAAAGCCACAGCTAGTGTCCTCATCAAGTCACACTCTGCCTGTAGAACAGTCCCAGAAGCCCTGAAAGTTTCAGCAAGGCCCCCTTCCAGGATTTCTGTGAACAAACAAGAAAATCCTTCTTCAGGGCTTCTGCACCAACAGCCAAGTGCCAGGACCTTTACAACAGCAGCAGTGTCCACCATCACGTGAATCAGGAAAAATATCAAAACAGGCAGACAAAATACCGGCATCAGAGCCATGCCTCCTCAGATCTCAGCAGCTCCAGGTGGCAGTCCTCAAAAGTTCTGGGCAGCTCCAATGGGCCCCTAACAGTCTCTCTCAGCAACTCAGGCTCCACAACACTGGATACTGCTCTTCCCAAAAGTCCTTTTCCTTCTGGTTTTCTCTGGGCTTGAGGCTTTCTTTTTAATTCATGGTTCCTCCCAGTTTAGCCCTCTCTCTTCAGGTCAACAAGTCCATCCCACAAGTGGGATTCACAAGCTCTGGGTCTTAACACTCAACCCCAAAACCAAGTCAATTCAGGGGCATTTCCAAATTCCATTACCATTGCAATGCCTCCTTCCATTGGCGCACAACTCTAAAAGGAATTATTCAAATGGTGTCAGAATGAAGATCCCCTTCCCCCATCAAACAGGAATAAAGAAAAAAAACAAACTCAAACTCAAAATCATCATTCAGTTATTTTCAGTCATGTAAGCCAAATGCATGAATGAGACTTTAGTCATCCTAAAGCACTGTTTTCCAAATGTGTATTTCCTGTCTTCAATTCCTGCAATGGTCTCCCACTTCTTACTGAATTAAGTCCAAATTGCTTAACATAGCATCTATATTTATTTCTCGTTCTCTATCATTTCTTCTTTTAGATAAAAACACTAAGATATTTTTATTGTATCATGTCTCAACTTCCATAAGAGTTTGGCACAGAATTTTATAAGTTGCCTTTTATTTTTTAATAGCTTTAACTTTATGTCTATCACAACTTGGGTTTGGAATTGCTCTAGAATAGACCAGGTCAGATCTGGACCTATAAAAGGAGGTAGATCTTTAGGTATGTGCAGTGTTAATGGAATATAAGGTCTTCCCCACACATTAAGGGATCTCCTGTGGAGCCTATTAAGGGAAGCTTGCTTAGGCGAGTCTTGATTGTAGAAAGCTGTTATGGGAATCTGAAAATCTTCCCTGCCCCTAGGCCCTTTGATGGACTTAAGTGGCTCTGAGAACCTTCCTTGATTTGAAAGTATACTCTTCCCGCTAATAGGCTGAATGGAGCCTGTGGCAGGAGGTTTGTTCTTCAGAAATGCCCCCACCTTATTACTTCATGATTGGGCAGTGAGTCAAGAGGGCTGTGACATTCTCTGATCCAGGAGAAGGCTATATATACCCTGATGTGAGTTTTTGCTTTGGGACTCACTTTGGAAAGTGTTGTGTGATTTGGCCAGACAAGACTCTGTGAAGCCATTGAGCCCCTCAGCTTTGAAAAACCTGGATGTTGATGCTTCTGTCTCAGGTAACCAACTAGGTCTGGATGTAATGGTCAGATGGCTGAAAGTCCATCTGCTGACCTGTTTCTTTGTCTGCTTGTAACTTCTGTTTTTATTCTCTGAAGTTCAGGGTGCTGACATTTTCCCTTGAAATAGGTAAATGATACACGTTTGATTAAAGTCAGATTGTTAACCCATTTTGAGCTGCTTTCCTTTAGAAAAGCAGATATAAGAACCTGTGTTAACAGCCATCCTGGGTATGCTAGGGTGCTTGCTGATACAAAAGGGTTGATACCTTTTGCTAATTTCTAATTAGGTACTGAGTCAAGAGGGTTGTGATGCCTTCTGGCTCTGAGAAGTGTATATAATACTCTGAGTTGGTATTTTGCTTTTGGGTTTGCTTATGAGAAGGGTATTGTGATTCCCTGGTTAAGATTCTGAGTGACCTTATGTTCAGAGCTCCCAGTCTGCTCAGATGCAAAGTTTCTCTTGATCCAGTAATGTATATAAAGTGTATAGTGACATTGCTTTGATTCAGGCAGTCAGAGCCCTATCTGTTGGTCTTTATTTCTCTGCTTGTTTTTTCTCTGAAGTTCAGGGTGCTGACTTTTCCCCTGAACTAGTGAATGTAAAAAAAAAAAAAAAAGATTGATGACCCCTTGAACAGCTATCCTTCCTAGTAAAGCAGATCTAAGTACCTGTGCTAGCAGATGTCCTGGATATGCCAGTGTGGTTGCTGCTACAGTAAATGCTTTCAGTAAAAAATGCTTTCAGTAGTTCCTGGAACCAGGCAGATAGTGAGCACCATGGAAATCCAGTGTCTCATTGATCCCATGGCAAGAGCAGCAGCAGGTAACTAACAGGGCAGCAAGAAAGGACTAATGGGAAAAAAAACCTCACACCTCATTCAAAAGTAGAGAATAGGCAAAAGGTTAGGGGTGTGGGAGACACCATATGAGAATTCTCTTACCATAACTGTGTTAAAAGTCCCAAGGAACAAGGTCACATCATAATTATAGTAAAGTGAGAACAAAGTCCAAGTGGTAAGGACTTGATCTAAAACAAATCTAAGTTAATGTTTTGAATTCTTGGCATTAAACCCCTGACCAGGAACAGAATTAATAGTTTCCTGATCTTAGGGGTCAAGTTTAGAGAGATTAAGGTACAGAACTCCCTGTAGATCATTTCACTGTTCCTTTTACCCAAGAGGTTTTTGCAAGTCCCTAGATTCCTGAATACCCACCCCATCATCTCTATGTACTATTCCTCTTTTCTTTTTTTATTTAATTCTTTAGAAGTGTTATTAGACTTAAGTTATAAAATGTCCAAATTGTGTAAATTTTTTTAAATATTGTACCTATGTTAAAGAAATAATGAAGTACACATATCACCTTTAAGACTTTTTCCCTTTCATTTAAGATTTAGCCTTTGGAGAGTTGTTATAGTAGCCCTCTATGAATATGTTGTCTCCTCTAAGATAATAAAAGCACCTTGAGAGACCTTTGTATCCCAAGTACCCAATTTAACTCTTTGTTGATTGGTTAAGTGTATTTATGTATGAAATAAGCAACTGATGTAAACTTGAGGGATATGAAATGATTTCTTCCCTCTCTCAGATAAATATGTAGGATAGATAGATAGATAGATAGACAGACAGACAGATAGATAGATAGATAGGTAGGTAGACTGATAGATTGATCGACAGATAGATAAGGATAGATAATTTATACTATATATTTTTCATTCAGATTATTCTTTACTCTGTGTGTGTGTTTGTGTGTATTTAATCCCACTGTGTATATTCTAGTCTATTGGAGTTGCCTGGGACAATGAAAAGTCAAGTGATTTGCCCATGATCACACAGCTAATCTGTGTCAGAGGCAAAGATTCAAGCCCTGACTCCACAGTCAGCTCTGAATCTATTGTGTCAGATTACCTCCTCCATGTGTGATTGCTAATGGAAAAATAAAAAGCAATGATTAGGGGATTTTAGTAGGAAGGCCCCTTTTTGACATCCAAGTATCACTAGGGAGGTGGCATGGTGTCTAATGTCTTCTGTTATCTATGTATGATGTGTGCACATGTGGACCATCTTTGTTTTTTGGTAATGTTATCTCTACTTTCTTCCATACATCTCCAGGATTGAAGACACAGAAAATCCCCTTCAATCATGATTGGCACCAGTGATTATTTTCCTGGAATTTACCTTGCCTAGTCCCTATAGCCAGCCCCCCAATTTCTTAGCACTGTTTATGCCTCTCTTGTTGTGTCAGATTCTGGCCCCAAAGCCCTTCCTGTGAACTATAAAAGACCCACAGAGATCTGTAGGCCACACACTGAGCAGAGGAAATTCCATTACATGTGGTAAAGAATCTTTACAGACTGAGTGATGTTTGCTTCATAAAATGTCAGTGAACATCATACTGTCTGCCATAATTATCAGAACTATCAGATGTGTAAGATTCCCAGGTTTTTTCAGCATGACTTTAAAAAACAGAAAGAAGAGACCAGCTGACTACATTTAATCTGACATTACCAGTTTCCTTAGGGAGTCATCATCATAAAGTGCTTTTATACGAGAAGGGGGTACTTTTAAATGTTACATGAGAAAGGATTCTAGTACTGAGTTCATGGGACATGAAACTTAATGAAACCTCTAACTGGGTATTAAATTTGAAGTCATACTTGCAATGGTTAAAATTAAAATATTCTTTCCCAATCATAAAATGGACATCTTGATCCAAAAGTGGGCGTAGGGTGGATTGGATCAGACAGGATAGTTATTGCTTTCTCCTTCTTTCTTAACTGAAACGTAATTGAATTTTAAAAATAGAATTATTCCTTAAATAATGTAATTGGTTTTTACAGATTTTTTTTTACAAAATGAGGTTACTTTTCAGAGTGAGCTTTCACCTTGGGATATCAAGTGTCCTTTTTCCTTATTTACCTTGGCAGATATAAATAGCATCATAAGTTTAATACAATGCAACCTGAGTTGTTCATACAGAAAATCTCCCTCCAGCTTTAGCCTCTAACTCCTCCCCCCCAAAAGAAGAAACATTATTCCCAAGGTTAGCAAATAATTAATTTATAGGTACAATGCCATTATAATTTGCTTTATTTTGAATCCAAGTTCTTCAGGAGGGATGAGGGATCAGTCCTGAGCCTTAGTAGAACACTAAGTTGTTCTCCCATCCCACTCTCTTCCACCCACTGAGAATTTCATTGGCCAGAATATTAGCACAACTTGGTTCTGGTTTTCCTCACCTTTGATGTGCTTCTAGGTATGTCAAGGTCATGATATTCTACTTGTGCTCTTGTGGCTAAGAACCATGAAGGCTCACTACAGAGGCATGAGCAGAAATTTAATCAATTATACTGAGTGGAAAGTCTATAATGAAGAATGAATGCAGATTCAGTGCATCAACATTAATTCATTTCCTTGGTGTTACAAAGGATTTTTTTTTCTTTTTCATTGCACAATTTGGAATCAAGAGTGGGGAGAAATAAAAATAAATGCTTATAAATTGAAAAGATTAAACTGAATTTTTAAAAACTGGGAATTGAGGAGACTAGGGGAAAGGATACTTGATTCCACAGTTTTAGAATGTTAAATATATTCCTGTCGTTGATGGTAATGTGTCTTTCTTGTATAAAAGTTCTTGTACATTCCTTAGAGGTATGTGCTTCTGTCTCATTTCTGACCTCCCCATTTCTACTTTCATGCCATTATCTATTAAATTGGAAAGTAAGTTCTCTTAGTAATTTTATTTTATTACAAAAGATAGTCAATTTATTTGCAGATAGAATACATGAGGAAGTTTATGACTACAATATATTCAACATGACTGAATAAAATGTTTTCAAAGTATTTATTAGTCACTGTCCTTTCAATCTGAAAAGGGAAGACATTTAGCACCAGTTCTAGTTTTCTTCATTGCCATTATATCTTCATAGACTTAGTTAGACTTTTATGAGCAATAAATCACTACCAAAATTATCTGAAATAGATGTGCTGGATGGAATAGTTAGTAATTAATTCTTATGGGATCCTGTTACGATAACAGGACAAAGCAGTTTGAAATGAAAAGTCTTTTTAAGAATGTGATGCCCTTATTGGCAAATGGAAGGTTCACTGCTAAGTCTCCTTTTCCTAACAGAATTTGCTTCTTTTTATTTTTGCACATGTATATTCAGATTCTAAAATCATAAATTCCAGCCCATGACAAATATTCTTTGTCATGTAATAGAGAGAACCATTTCATTTCTGATTTCTAACTATGATATGGGTCATAGAAATATAGGGTATGAAAGTTAAAAGACATCTTTGGGATCATCAAGTACAACTTTGTCATTTTGCAGAAGAAAAAACAGTGAAATAGAAGTTAGATGACTTCTCTAAGATCATTCACATAGTAAACAGAAGAAATGCATTAAAACTCAGGATTTGGGGCTACAAATCCAGTACTCATCTCCTTAAATCATAATGTCTGGCCCTAAGCAATTCAAAGAACAGTGTTGGAAGGAAACCTCAACCTAAACAGAAGCACAATTTCTTAACATTGGCAGCTATCATGCTTATACACATAAAATATTGCCCATATTGGTTCAGAGTAACAGAAGCTAGGGGCAGCTAGGTGGCTCAGTGAACAGAGTACCAGCCCTGGAGTCAAGAGGACCTGAGTTCAAATCTGCCCTCAGACACTTAACACAAAAACTAGCCGTGTGACCTTGGGCAAGTCAATTAACCCTAATTGCCCGCAAAAAAAAAGAGTAACTGGAGCTTTAAGGTTCAGAAAAATGTAAGATCTCACTCTTTTGTTCAACAAACATTTATTTTTAAAGCGACTGACATTTTTCTATCACCTATATTTCCCAGAATGTTCCTCCTTCTCACCTTATCAGAAAAAAAGTCCTTAAAAAAAGAGAAAACAAAAGAGCCAGGCAGTTCAGCAAATCTGAGACCTGTGAGAACATCACTCTCTCTTCTTTGCAAAGGGTTGGGAGTTAAGGATGAACTATAGGTTTGTAGTGTTTCACAATCATAGTTTGAGTAGCTAGGTGGTACAGTAGATAGAATAACAGGCTTGAAGTCAGGAAGGTTCATCTTCATGAATTTAAATCCACCCTTGGACACTAACTAGTTGTGCTGCCATGGACAAGTCAATAATCCTGTTTGCCTTGGTCTCTTCATCTATAAAATGAGCTAGAGAAGGAAATAGCAAATCACTCTAGTAATGTTGCCAAGAAAACTTCAAACAGGGTCATGAAGAGTTGGAAACAACTGAAAAATTGACAGAACAAAACAACCATAGTTCATCTCCACCTTATAATCCTTTGCAAAGAAAGGAGAAAGGCATGTTCTCATTGCTTTCCCAGTGGGCAATCCTGATAATAGAAACCAAACTCAAAATTGTACTATTTCCAAATCAAAGTTCAATTTATTCATATATAATATAGAGCATAGCTCTAGTCATCAGAATATTTATGTCAACTCTCCATGACATCTTATTCTGGGTGTCAATTTCCCACAGAACCTACATAATGAGAAGGCAGTGAATATGGAACCAGAGAAAAAGTATATGGATTATCTTGATGTAATGCCATTTAACCTATGTTAGACCTTAAAGAATTATCCTCCTTTAGTATGAATCAGTTAAGAATTTGTAATAATTGAGAGTTCTTTATTTAAAATTGATATCTTTATTTACTTTTAGTTTACAAGATTCAGTTCCAGAGTCACTTGAGTTTCAAGTTTTCTCCCTTACCTCTCCCCCCAACTCCACTCATGGCAGCATGCAGTCAAGTATAGAATCAGCAAATACTTCCACATTGGGCATTACTCTAGTGTTATAGAACGATTGTATCCAATGGAGTGGTGGACAATGGGAAAAAGGAAACAAAACCAAACATGGAAAAGAGCAATAGCATGTAGACTGCTTCAGTCTCCATTTAAACTCTGTTCTTTCTAGATCTTTCTCTGAATGTAGATATCTCCTTCTATCCTGAGACTTGTAGAGTTACCTTATAGCTGTGCATTGCTGAGAAGAGTCCAGTTCATCAAGGCTGGTCATCACACATATGATGTGTCTGTGACTGTGTACAAGTTTTTCCTGGTTCTCCTCTTCTCACTTAGCATCAGTCTTTATAAGCCTCTTCAGGTAAATATGAAGTGCATCTGCTCCCTATTTCTTAAAGCACAATAGTGTTCCATTACATTCATATACCACAACTTGTTTAGTCGTTCCCCAGTTGATGGGCATCCACTTAATTAGCAACCTTTTGCCACCACAAAGTGAGCTGCAATAACTATTTTTGTACATATGGGCCTTCCTCCCACTTCTATGATCTCTTTGGAATATAACTCCAGAAGGGTCAAAGGATATGCAATTATTTATAGTCCCTTTGGCATAGTTCCAGATTCCTTTCCAGAATGGTTGTATCAGTTCACAACTCCACCAAAAATGCATTAGTGTTCTAATTTTTCCACATCCTCTACAGCATTTATCATTTTCCTGTTTTGTCATCTTAGCCAATATGACTGGTGACATGTGGTACTTCAAAGTTTTTTAGATTTGCATTTCTTGAATCAAGAGTGATTTAGAGGGGGGAGGAGTCAAAATGGCAGCGTAGAAGCAGCAAGGATCAGCAACTCCTGCACGGCCACCTTAAATACACATAAAATAACAAATTTTAGGGCTCTAAAATCCACAAAACTACTGAAAACACATCTCCCACTGAAGGCAGTTCAGCAGGAGGCACCCATCGCAACAGGTCTGGAGCCAAGGACAGCCCAGCCTGAAAACCACGGCCTGGTCCCAGGGCAGTGGGGAGAAGCTGCAGCCCCATCCAGAGCCATTTTTAGTGCTAAAGGCTAAAAAGTGAATCTGAACAAATTCAAGAGCAACAGAACCCACAGAGAGATTGAGCAAGGCGGATTCCCAGCCCAGGAAAGTACCTACTTAGGTTGGGGTAAGACGAACACTGAGCACAAGGAAGCTGTGCCAGCATGGAGCAGAGAACAGAGAAGAGTAGACCGAGAGAAAAAGCTCCAGCCAGGCATCCAGCAGACTCACCCAGCCTAAGAGGTTTGTAGCCATCTTAGCAGAAGACAGAGGATCATCGAACCGGGTAGGAAAAAACTTGGGGCTCATAGCAGGGGAAGCAGATTCTGTGGGGGAAAATCTGGATGTTTAAACTTATACACCCATACCGCCAGAAGCCAAGATGGAGGAATAAAGTTTAGTGGCTCCTCTAAATCCCTCCCAGACCAAGAAAAGTCCAGAATTAAATCTTCTAATCAGAGTAAAAGCTTGAATCAGGGGAAGCAGTCCCAGGCTTGGGCAAGGGAGAAGACTGTACAGAGTCTAAGCCCAGTAGGGTGGAACAAGCAAGCCCTACCAAGAAAAGCCAATTTAGCACCACCAGCACAATCAGCAAACAACAGCTCTGCCTCAGGCCCTCAGCTGTAGCCGGCTCTGAACCTGCTTGAACCACAGCTCAGGGACACAGGCTCTGAAACCTGAAGGAGATGGACCACTGACCCCAACAATTACTCTGTAAGCCTCAGGGTAACTCAGGGGAATTACTGAGAGTCTTGGTATTGGCATCAGGCTACATACTCAGAGCTTACAGCTACCAAGCCCCTACCTCCCAACCTGACAATCTTAACACTCCGGCACCCTAGACTTGGATATCCACTCCAAATTCCAGGAAAAATGCACTCACAATGGGGAAGAAGAAAACTGCAAAGGCTAGGAACATCAAATCCTTTTATAGTGAGCAAGACCAAACAAATTCAGAAGGCAACAGGGGCTCTGTATCCACATTGGAGACCACAGAAGGAAATGCAAATTGGTTTCAAGTCCAGAGAATCTTCTTGGAGGATCTCAAAAGAGATTTTAAAAATGAAATTAGAGAAGTAGGAGATAAACTCAAATCTACAGTGTACAAACTGGAAAAAGTCTCATGGAAGAAATCAAATCTTTGAAAAGCAAAATTGGAGTACTAGAACAGGAGGTTCGAAATCTAACTGGAGAAAATGCCTCCCTAAAAATGAAAAATGAAAATAAGGATAAGGAACTACAAAAACTAGCTGAGGAAAATAACTCACTAAAAATTAGAATCAGACAAATTGAAGCTAAGGATTCTATGATGCAACAAGAGTCAGTCAAACAAAACATACAGATTGAAAAATTGGAAGAAAGTGCAAAATATCTCACTCGAAAAGCAACTGACCTGGAAAAGAGATCCAGGAGAGTTAACCTAAGAATAATCAGCTTACCAGAAATCATGATGAAAAAACCAGCCTGGACAGCATCCTCCAAGAGATTGTTAAAGCGAACTGTCCTGAGGTCCTAGAATCAGAGAGAGAAATGGTTATTGAAAGAATCCACCGATCTCCTCCTGAAAGAGATCCAAAATTGAAAACTCCAAGAAATATTGTAGCCAAAATCCAGAGCTGCAAAGTCTAGGAGAAAATACTGAATGCATCCAAAAAAGAAGCAATTCAAATATCATGGAACTACAGTCAGGATTACACAGGATTTGGCAGCTACTACATTAAAAAACCAGAGGGAATGGAATGCCATTTTTCTTAAAGCAAAAGAGCTAGGACTGCAACCAAGGACCTACTACTCAGAAAGACTGACCATATTCTTTCAGGCAAAGAGATGGTCATTTAATGAAATAAAGGACTTCCAGACTTTCCTTATGAAAAAGCCTGAGCTCAATGGAAAATTTGATCTCCACTTACAAGATGCAAGAAAGACATAAAAAGGTAATCAAGGAAAACAAACACATACATACAGATACATGCACAGATGCTCACACATGTACATAACTTGGGACTCAGTAAGAGCAAACTGTTAACATTCCTTTATGAGAAGCAGACACCTGTCAATACTGAAATTTGTATAAATATTGTGACGCTTGAGGGGGATGTACACAGAAAGAGGGTGTGGGAAGAAAGAACTAACCTGAAGATTTAAAAAAAAACGTGTTTAGGGGATGAAAGGGAGTGTAAGGGGAGAGGAGGAAAGGTAGAGGCAGAAGATGGTGGCTTGTGCCACAGGATGAAGCATAAAAAACCATACTGGAGTGGAGGGATGGGATGGAGGGGGATGAGTGTCATATGATCATTACTCTCATTGGTTCTGATTTAAAGAGGGATCAATACAAATGGCTAAGTTTAGATTCTAACATGAAAAGACACAAAAATTCATAATAATAGAGGGGAAAGAGGGAGGGAGA
>CM053593.1:273942326-273962365 GCA_028646575.1 Pseudocheirus occidentalis
TCCACTGACCTCTCTCTTAGCCTTTTTGTCTTCTGGCCTGATAAATGTGGTAACTGTGCCTCCAATGCAGCTGATCTGCTCTCCTATAGATGCGGCTCCCCACCCAATGCCCCAGGCCCTGAGCCGGCTGGGGTTTCTGCCAGGGGTCCCAGACTGCTGCGAAGAGCCCTGCCTGCTGCGCTGCCTGTATCAACATATGTGCTTTCTGTCTTGTGGAGAGTTTTGGAGCTTGAAAATCTGTTTAGCATCCCATTTTATGAGTTTTTTAGCATGTTTGTGTGGGAGCTGTGGTGCTTTGCTGCTTCTACGCCGCCATCTTGGTACCGCCCCCTCCCATTTAATTTCTTATGCCAACTCCCAATATATCAAAACCATGATGGGAAAAGTCATGGTGGGAGAGGGAGAACTCTATACTACATCCTAAGAAAGGCACTCCATTCCACTCTTAGCTCTAATTGGTAGGAAGTTTTAACTTATATTAAGCTACAATTTGCTTCTCTACATCTTCCATCTGTAGCTCCTAGTTCCATTCTCTTGAATCAAACAGAACAAGTAACTTTCTAAACCACACAACTGTCCCTTAAATGCCTCAACATAGCTGGCTTGTTCCATTAAGAAGAGCTGTAGCTAGCTTAGGGAGCATTGAGGTTTGTCCTAGGACATGAGTATCCAGAGAGGTAAGATGCTTCCTCCCCACTGTGGCCCCTCTCTTCTCACATTAAACACCATAACCAGACGTCATACCATAGTTTATGCCAGTGTGCACTGTTCCACCCTCCAAACCCAAACCACATCAGGTATGTGTCAGAGCTTAAGATAGAGGGTAAGTTCTTAACTAAACAAGGGACAGAGAATATCAAAAAAGATAAAATAGATCATTTAAATGATAAGAAATTTAAAAGCTTGTTTTTTATAAGAAAAAAAAGATGTAATGAGGATAGAAATGGAGGCTACTGATGGAGGTGAAAAATTGCTCTCATCAAACATCTCTGGTAAGTATGATATCCAAGATACATAGATAAACAATACAAAAATATGTTTAATAGCCATTTCTTGGTAGTCAGAGTTTATAAGCAAAAAATGTAAAATTAGAGTAGCAAATTGTGATCCATCACATAAAAGATTGTCACAAATCACTAAGAAAAAGTAAAAATAAAATGAAAAACTCCAAGGTTTTACCTCACATACAGAAAATTGAGAAAGATGACCAAAAATATGGAAATAACCAACATTGGAGCAATTGTGGAAAGACAATCACACTTTAAATTTGAATAGAAGTGATCTTTGAATTAACCTACTTATTTTGGAAGGAAATTTGAAATTATTATAAGTAAATGACCATAATGTACAATAAACTTTTATTCAGATATCTGTGTATATTCAAGAAGGATGGTTAGGATAGAACACCAAACTATATCATCATTTGTGGTAGCAAAGAACTGAGGAAAAAAATATATATATATACACACACACATACATACATATATATGTATGTATGTATGTAGGTATGTATGTATATAACCACATAAATTCCATTAGTTTAGGAATGGCTGAACAAAATGTCATACATGAATATAATATAATCTTTCCATGCAATGAAGCAATGAGCATGAAGAATACTCTTAATAGGAAGGATTATATGATTTAATGGAGAGAGAAATAAACAGACTATATTAAGAAATCATTAAAAGGTATCATTATAGGGAGTCAAGATGGTGACATAGAAACACTAGAACTCTGCAAGCTCCCCCCAATGCCACCTCAAATACCTCTAAAATATCACTCTAAACAAATTTTAGAGCTCCAGACTCTACAAAAATGATGGAGTAACAAATCTCCCACTAAAGGCAGCCCAGCAGGCAGTCATCACAGCAGGCTGGAAGCAGAGCTCAGCCCCATGTGGTATCAGCCCCAGGGCATCTAGGAGAAGCCAGGGCTGTGGCATGCAGGAGCTTGGATCATCAGCAGTTGTGGTGATTTCCAGAATCACCAACCCACAAGAGCCAAAGACAAAGGGAAAAGGTCAGTGGAACTTGGCTAAATTTGGGGAAGAGGGTCCGGCCAAACTTACTCCAGAGCTAGAAGTAGTCTGAAGTGGCAGCCCTGCAGCCTCCTCCACATGGTTGCTTCAAAAGCTCCCGGCCTGCAGATTGCAGGGGGTCCAAAAATCATTCAGAGGCTAAGTGTTCTTACCTAGAGCTGCCTCGATCTGACCATGGTCTTGGGTGGTGGTCCTAAGGTGCATCTTCAGTGAGCCAAAGCTGGCAGGGCTGCAAAAAACAGCAGCCTCCTAATAGTTCCAGCAGCTGCGAAAACCCCAGAGATTTGGGACAGAGCTCTTCCCTCTGAAAGCAGAGTTTTATTACTGAGCCCAAAAGCCACACAAATGACTGGCAACATGAGCAGGCAAATGAAGCAAAGCAAGCCCAGCAATGCAATTTTAGATTCCTTTCTTGGGGACAAAAAGGACCAAACCATGGAACAGGAGGAAGACAACAAAGTCAGGACTCCCACACCAAAAGCTTCCAAGAAAAATACGAACTGGATATAGGTCATAAAGGAGTTTAAAAATGAATTTGGTAACAAATAAGAGAAATGGAGGAAAAATTGGGGAGATAAATGACAATGATGCAAGAAAATCATGATAAGAGAGTCAACAACATGAATGAAGAAAATAACACCTTAAAAATAGACTAACTCAAATGGCAAAGGAGGCCCAAAAAGACAATGAGGAGAAGAATGCTTTAAAAAAGTTGAATTTTCCAGATGGGGAAAAAAAAATCTCAAAAGCTCACTGAAGGGAAGAATTCCTTCAGAATTAGAGTGGAGCAAATGGAAGCAGATGACTTTATGAGAAATCAAGATACTATCAAACAGATCCAAACAAATGAAAAAATAGAAGGCAATGTGAAATATCTCCTTGAAAAAAACCACCGACCTGGAAAATAGATCCAGAAGAAACAATTTAAAAATTATTAGACTACCTGAAAACCATGATCAAAAAAAGAACTTAGAAAGAATCCTTCAAGAAATTCTCAAGAAAAATTGCCCAGATATTTTAGAACCAGAAGGCAAAATAGAACTTGAAAGAATTCACCTATCACCTCTTGAAAAAGATCCCAAAAAGAAGACTTGTAGGAACTCCTAGCCAGGTTCCAGAGTTCACAGATCAAGGAGAAAATATTATAAGCTGCCAAGAAGAAACAATTTGAATACTATGGATCCACAATTAGGATAACTCAGGATCTAGCATCTTCTACATTAAGGGATCAAAGGGCCTGGAATATGATATTCTGGAGATCAAGGGAGCTAGGATTAAAATCAAGAATCACCTACCCAGCAAAATTGAGTATAATGTTCCAGGGGAAAATATGGTCATTCAATGAGGTGGAGGACTTTCAATAATTCTTGCTGAAAAAAACAGAACTGAAAAGAAAATTTGACACTCAGATACAAGAAACATGAGAAGACATGGAAAAGAAATCATAAGGAACTTATCAAAGTTGAAGTATTTACATGCCAACATGGAAAAATGATCATTGTAACTTATGAAATTTTTCTCAGGATGAGGACAGGTAAAGGGAATACATATGTATATATACATATACGTACATTTACCTCTATATAGGAGGGTATGTATATGTGTATTAATACAAAAAAGGTATCATTATAAATTAAATAAATTAAGGTAAAGAAGACTTCATATCTTAATTTTAACAAATCATTTATGTCTCAATTTTCCTGCCATTTAATGCTATTTTTATTTACCTTGTTTTTGTTAGTCATGTCCGAATTTTCATGTTCCCTTTTGAGATTTTATTGCCAAAGATACTAAAGTGGTTTGCCATTTCATTTCCACCTCATTTTACAGATGAGGAAACTTAAGCAAACACAATTAAGTGACTTTCCCAGGATCACACATCTAGTAAGTATCTGAGATGGGATTTATACTTACTCTTCTTGACTCCAGCTCTCATGCTTTATCAGCTGTGACACCTAATTGCCTCTCACTCTATTGTAGTCAGTGTATAATATATCATTTTTATCTAATTTTTTACTTTGTGTGACATTATTAAATACTTCCCATATTTCCTTTAATATTTTATTAGTTTTTTTACAATGCAATACTTCCCAACATTTATATAAAACAAAATGTTTATCTGCTTCCCAATTGTTGAGAAGACAGTTTGTTTACAAGTTTTTATTTTTGTAGATGATATAAACATGCAGTCTTTCACAGATGATTTTCTACAACAAACTGTCATCACAGCCAAAAAATTGACTGAGAGGAATACAGAACATAAGATCTAGCTGCATTTATTTCTGTTGCTTTCAAAACAAAATAAAAACAATTCCATTGAGTCAATATGACCTCAACGGACTTTCTCCTAAAAGGTGCCTCCTAAGAATGCTTAAGTTTATTAAAGAATTTGGGAGGCATTATAGCATAATGGGAAAAAATGCTAGTGTTGGAATCAGAAAACCAGGTTGTATAATCTGGGGCATGTTATTTGACCTCCCTTTATTTCAGTTCCCCATGTATGAAATGAGAGCATTGGAACAGAAAATGTCTCACATCATTTTGAATTCCAAATATATAAACTATGATCGAAGCAACTTCAGTGTTAACTTTATTCACTGATCCTTTGATTATGAATATTAAGGGAGACATAAAACATTTGTTCATCAAAGATACTACTGTCATTGAGGCATTCTGGTGAAACATATCAATAGAAGAATAATTAATTCAACATATGAAGTTGATGATTTTTCCCAGAATAATCTGTTCAAAGATGACATATGACTGAAGATGTTGAGCCCCACAATAGCATAAGGCTTCCACAATGAGACCAATTGTCACACAAAAGATATCAGCCTAACAATCACAAAGCAGAAAAAGCAGATGGTTAGTACCACTACCCTTCCAGATGCTCAGATTTACAACATCGGAATCATACCCAACTCTCAAAACTACCTCAATGTCCATACCTGATTAACTGCCACATTTTGTCAATTCTGCTTCCACAATATCTCTCACATCTACTCTTCCTTCTCTTTGGACAACAATTTAAGTCCAATTTACATGCCAGTTGAGACATTCTACATTCTCACTGGTCCTTTTTGAAAATGATTAATCACCACCTCCACCATCCTAGTCCAGGCTCATATCTTTCTATTCTGGTTTAGGGGGGTAGACTCTTAAATCTTTTCACTGTTTCTGGTTTCTCCCATCTTCATCTCATCCTCAACAGTTTGGCAAAATCATCTCTTTGAAAGTTATGTCTGGCCTTACCATTCCTCTGATCAATTAGCTTCATCAGTTCTCATTTTCTTTAGGATAAAACACAAATTCTTCAGTTTAACATTTGAAGCTATTAAGAATCTGGCTTCATCATACCCTTCTCATTTGATTTCATGTTACTCTCGTCCTACTTCACATTTCAGTAAAACTTGTTCACTTGCCATTCACTGAAACTGTGTATTTCTGGAGTAAAAGAAACCATTCCATTGGATTTCTTGATTGTTGTACAATTTGTTTTGGTTTTTACTTTTTAGTTGGTTTTTTTCCCCCTAGGGTAGGTACATGGGAACTGGCTCTCTGCCTCTATTCATTTTGCCAGAAGTTCCCATAAACTGTTTTTTTGTAATTGTTATATTTTGATGATATAGACAGGCTAGATAATATATAAACTCCTTTCTATCTTTAAATGCTGTAATATGGTACATATCTCACCTAGATTTGAAATCCCTTGGAAGCAGCCATATGTATTTTGCTATTTATCTTTTTTAAAAAGATTTAATGGCAACTCTCATATGATACAGTCTCAGTATATAATATTTGATGGATACACAGGTCCTGACATCAGGTACCACTATCAGTTTTAAAGATAAAATGAGGTATGAAGAAACTGTGTATAGTGATACATATGTAGCATATTCCATTTTAGATAGTGTCCTTGGTAATAGGCTTACCTACTTATCTCAATTAATATGGGGAAATTACCAACTTCTATTTTATCACAAGAAAACATAAAAATTGAAAATGGCAAAGCCTTTGAAATGTGAATTTATGGTTTCCTGTTCAATCTTTTTGTGTTCCCCTGTGTATATGGAAATAGACTTTATTCTGCATTTAAGCTTGATGTTGTTTTTAAAAGAAAATTTAAAAGAGATAAACAAGAAAAGAGAAAATATATTATCCTCATAGCTTTATGTAAAAGGACTCCACTGGAAAAAAATTGGAAAGTTTCTGAAATTGTACATGTAGATACAGCTTAAAGGTCTTGGATACAAGAAAGCAGAGAAGGAAAATCAAAAAAGCAAAAGTGCCATAAAATCCAGAAACTGAATTGCTAGTCCCTGATTATTATAAGAGATGACTGAATTCCATCTCCCTTGTGGCTTTGTGATCCACTTTTCTCTTCAAGAGTTAATCCTCCCTTTAGCCTCTCAAACAACCCAGACATCCTATTTTCACCTTAATTCTTAATCCTTTCAGTCTGTATCAGAGAGCATGTAAAAAGTTTTTTTCTTGTTCCCTTGTTACATTAGCAGAAATGAAATTAGGACTATAGTCATATTTTTAAAGGGTAATCTTGGTTTGTTTGTGCACTTTTAACCAAATGCCAAAATTTGCATAATATACAGACACAAAAACATATACAATTATACTACATAATTTATTGACATATATGAATTTTTGCTACTGGTCACAACCAAATACTTATTTGTTATCCTAATTACTTACATTTTCCCCCTTGGAACTTCCCTTTCTCCTCCCCCAGGCTCCACAACCAGTGATATCTGGAGAACAAAAAAGGATGGAAAACTAGATGAGTTACATTTCTGTCATTTTTCTAGAATGCCTTTGGCCCCAAGATAAGAGAAAAAGTATATTAAAGGTCAAGGATTTAAGTTTAGTACTCTTGAATATTCCAAACAATATGTAAATTTAAATATATTTCCCTTGCAGCACTTGTGAGAAAATATCTGTTTTGAGAAAAGGAAGTGTCTTGTTTTATTTAGAACTTCTCTTCCTGTACAGGAAACTGCAAAGTTTGCAGTGAACAAGACTCTTTGAATGAACAAGTCTGGATGTTGTCTCTTACTATTTCTTTGCTTAGGTTTTTTCCCCACAGCTGTCCAGCTTTTCACTTATAGTCCCACAGGCAAGATCAAATTTTCTGGCTACTCAGGCTGGAAGTACTTATGTGAGAACTCTCAGTCTTCTAATGCAGATGTTAAATCACACACACACAAACACACTCACACACATTCCATCTAGGCTAGGCCAATGTGTCCACTTGAGGTGATAGGAGAGATGCACACATTCCCATGATCTGCCCATCTTTCTCTAGGCTGCTTTCTCTTCTCTGTGATTAGGGCAGATGAGAGTTAGGTGAGGTTATGCCTGATACATAATAATCACATGTAAAAGAATATTGATTAATTGGTAGAAAGCATTAGATTTAACCAGTTTAATCCAGTTTTTTTTTAATGAAAGCTGTCGAGGATCTCAGAGATCATGTAAAATAATCCCTGCCATTTTGCAGAGGAGAAAATCCATATCTGGCAAGTTTGGGCTCTAATGAGATACTGGGCCAAGCAAAAGGATATCAGTGAAATTTTAATGTCTCTAAACCTCAGAAATATCTTCAAATACCTCCTGGCCTGGAGAATTTTGGTAAATAGAATAAATCTAGAATGAAGCTGATTATTATAGGAAAAGAATATCTCATGGTATACATCTTAATTATCAAACATCTCCTTTACATATATAGATATCTAGATGATAGATATCTAGATCTAGATAGTTGGCAGGTTCATAGAGATTGTTTCATTGCAATTAATTCATTTTTGTTTCAACTGATGATTATCTGTTGGTCTACATAGAATTGCTGAGGTTTATCCCTATTTCATTAAAAGGAATTTTAGAGAAAGATTCTGATATAACAGTGATATAGTTTTTATATCACAGACTAGTGATATAACTGGTTTGTCACAGTTAGACTAGCAGTGATATGACTGCTCTAATAGGATGGTAAATAAAGTATGTTTATGTTTATACTTTTTATGTTTCATACTGAGTTTGATGAAATATATATGTGTCATATACATGTTACAAATTTCATATATGTATATATGTGTCCACCTATGAAATCGTACTCTGTTTTACTTAGCTCATTTTCTAATGAGTACAGTAGAAGAACATTGGCCCAGAGGACCTGGGTTAAAAAACTACCTTACCATCAGAGCAACCTTAGATACAACTTACTCACACTAGGTCTTATTTCGTTATCTGTAAAATGCAGGGCTTAGATTAGAAGATCTCTGAGATACATTCAAATATTGCCTCAATGATTTTATATCTGGAAATGCTGGAAGTTGATACTTCATAATTGTTATAAAAATGATTCAAGTGCTAGTTAACTTAAAACCTTATTCTAGAACTGAACTACTAATTAAGAGGCAAGAGATGAACTAAAGAAATGGATCAGAAAGAAAGAGCAAATGGCTGACAAAATATTCACAGCATACTGAGATTCTGTAGTGCCAGTGATTTAACCAACATTATAAGGGTATGATGTTGTTAACAGGAATGATAGATATGTACATGTTATATATGTACCACATATGTTTTGCTACCATAAAGTATTATTTATACTATAAAGCATATATTTATGTATGTGTGTATGAATATATGCATATAAATATAAATTACGTAACTATATATAGTTTGAAGCATATACATATATATAAAATATGTAGTATATATGTATAATACATATTATATGTTGCTGTTCAGTAGTTTTTCAGTCATGTCTAACTCTTTGTACCCCGTTTTGAGACATTCTTGGCAAAGATACAGGAGTGGTTTTCCATTTCCTTCTCCAATTCATTTTCCAGATGAGGAATCTGTGGCATACAGTATTAAGTGACTTACCCAGGTTCACACAGCTAGTAACTGTCTGAGATCAGATTTGCACGCAAGATGAGACTTCTTGATTCCAGTCCTGACTTCTATTTACTCTATTACCCAGCTGCCTCACATCATATTATGTAGTATTATACATATATTATCTAATATAGAAACATATTATCTCATTATATAGCCATATGTATTTCAATTAAAGTATACTGTGTAAGTATATGTGTAATTTATGGCATAAAGTATACTTTATGGTACCAAAAATACTGGAATCAAATTATGTAGTCAATGACATATCTGGCTGAGCCATATGTGGAATATGTGTGTAATTGAATATTGTTAAATAATATCACTCATATAGAATATGCACAGATTTCCTCTGTCTACTCTCAGGGTTCTACAAAGAAGTTTAAAATGAGAGGACCTTGGAGAGGATTGCAATGAGACATTTCTTTACTTGGCTGCTAAGTTAAAGGTACTGAGGACTCAAGGTATAAACAAATGGATTATCTGGCCTTTCTGTTGTTCTCTTCCTTTCGGACTGAGAAGAATCAAGATTTTGTTGAGCTATATTTAGAAAGACAGGTGAGGAAAATAAAGTGATTCCCATGTTTCCCACTTGGCCTCCATATTTCCATGAGTGCAAGCCTAACTCTTCCTCTTCTGTCTTAGTTCTTTCCTTATTTAAACAACTGAGTGGCTCTGTACAATTGTGTACAGCAATAGCAGTGACCTACAGATTTATGAAAAATTCAAAGACTCTAGTAGGCCCAAATGCATCTGGAGTCATGTCTCCAGAATGACAGTAACTGATGGCAGAACAAATTTCTGCACTGGAGAAACTGGGCACTGAAAAGAGGATCTGCCTAATCATGCCATATGCTATCAGCAGACAAGTTATACAATTTTCTGGACAATGTAGAGCTGAGATGAAATATAAAATGTCTGTTTTACAGTCTTATAAAACTGCTTCATGTTTTATTAGGAGAAAGCATTGGCCTTTCAAACAATTAAAACTATAATTCCAAGTTAAGGTAATGAATTCTCATCTAATTTTTGGAGTTGTTCATACTTAGCATTCATTTCTTTTCTTTTCTTTTTTTATTTTTTTGAGAAGGGAAGGTAGGGCAATTGGGGTTAAGTGACTTGCCCAAGGTCACACGGCTAGTAAGTGTTAAGTGTCTGAGGCCAAATTTGAACTCAGGTCCTCCCGATGTAAGGGCTGGTGCTCTATTCACTGTGCCACCTCGCCACCCCTTAGCACTGATTTTTGTGAGTAGAAATAAATTGACTATTCTATGCCCAATTCCTATCAGGTATTGTATTCCTCTTTTGGTCCTTTGTATGGAATCCTTGAATATGAGTGATTGCTTACTACCATTATCGCTGTCCACAGAATGTTGGAGTGGGAGGTTTATTAATAAGTCAATGAGTGTGGAGAAATGGGAATTCCCTATTATTAGAGCAGAACAACAAAGTTGGTTTATAAATCAAAACAAATGGATGAAGGACTGCTAAAGGTAAGTGTCTGAGCCTCAACAGATTGGTTTCTTTAATGTTAGAGTTACATTATATTTTGAAATGGAAAATAGGTCGTAGAAATAAAAAAAACGTAGGAAGATTCATATAAATTCATGCAAAGCAAAGTAAAATCTAGAAAGCGATATGATTTTGTCTTCAACATCTAGTTTTTTAAAAATCCATTGAAACTTTGTATTATCTGCAAACCCTCAATTTCTTAAAGGCTCTCCCTCCTCATCTCTGCCTCCTTGCTTTCCTAGCTTTCTTCAAGGCTCAGTTTAAGTCTCATCTTCTGCAAGAAGACTTACCCAGTTCCCCTGACCTTTGTGCCTTCACTATGAGATTATCCTCAATTTACCCTGAACACATCTTGTTCATACATAGTTGTCTCCCCCTACGTTGATGCCCCCCCCATCAGATTGTGAGTTCCTTGAAAGTAGGGACTCTATATGCTCTTTATTTGTATTCCCAGTGCTTAGCACGGTGCCTGGGAAAAGTCTGAAATACAATAGAGGTTCTTTAATATAGCAACACATCTGTGATTTTATTGATACTCTTGGCCACAGCAAAAATTACAAGCATTCAATTCCTTCTGTTCTATTCTTGTCCGTGCCTTAGGAGGGTGACTAGATATATTCGTTTGAGGGAAAATGGCACCACATTGCATTTATGCAGGGTGTACGTTGTGATTACATGTACACAACTTTGTTTGTTCAGAATGAAAACCTTGGTAGGTAGGTATTTTTCTTGTTCTAACAATCAAGTTACTTATATTGGCAGGAAGCTGAGCTTCTCAAGGTCACTGTAGGGATGGATAAGTGTTGGGACTTGAACCCGCATTTTCTTGTCATCATCGTCACTTAGAGCAATGCCCAGCACATAGCAGATGCTTAATAAATGAATGCTAAGTGAATGACCGACTGACAAATACATGCATTTTTCTACCACTCCATACTGAGTGATCATAACTAGATAAGTGAAAAGGGGCCGTTGGTTGACATCATGGAGAGAGAGCTAGACTGAAAATGAGAATCAGTATAGACCTGAGTCCGTACCTTGCCTCAGTTGTTTATCAGGTGGGTGATCCTAGGCAAGTCATTTAACCTCTGGGACCCAGTTTCCTTATTTATATAATGGTCATAATAATAACACGTAATATTTTGAAGTTCAAGTGGATGAATATATGTAAAGTACTTAGAAAAATCTATATAAAGGCTAAGGATTATCTAAAAAGTCAGCATCCACAATATTTACTTCTTATGAGCAAAAAAGCATTCAAAATTCTAAGATTTGCATAAATCCATTATTTTACACACACACACACACACACACACACACACACACACACACACTAACAGCAGCAGATTTATAGATCATAGGACTTGAGAAAGTCCTTGTGGAAACATGAGTATTAGGAGGAAAGACAGAAGGTTCATATCTTTTATTGGCAACTTGGCTTCAGAGCCCCCATTGACCATCAAGAGCTAGAATAAAGAGTAAAAGAAAGGTTTCATAGCACTTAACTAATTGCATATCATGTATCTCAATGGACAGATATCATATATCTCCAAGCAGTGGACAGATGATAGGAAGTGTATAAGATGAACATACCTACATGGAACCACCTTATTCAAGAGAGTTCTGAGATATGAGTAGGTTACAGGAGTAGAAAGACCTGATATTAATCAGTGTCAAAGTCATACTGAGATCCCACTTAGCATGCAGGAAACTTTTGGCAACCAGGAAAACTCCATTTTAAGGGAGGAAAACCCAAACCAAAGAGAATTTTTAGTATGCTTTAACCTTGTTATTGCTGAGTAATCACATACTGAACAAGTTATCTGTATATTTGAATCAACGAAATGAATATTTAATAAGCATCTGCAATATACAACACATTGTGGCAGATACTGAAGATCCAGAAGTGTACAATGAAATAATACTTGTCCTCAACAAGCTTGGAGCCTATGGGGAATGGGTATAAGACATGTGCAAGAACATGCATTATACCAGGAGAATCACATACGGGTAAATGAGGTATCTATAGAAGTTCTCTGGCAAACTTTGGGATAGAAGAGATCATTTTCATCTGAGAGGATTAAGGAAGAGTTCATGGAGCAAGGTACCCCCTTAACTGGGCCTTGAAACACACAAAAAAGAAAGAGAATGCTGTCAACATTTAGAGATGAAGAGGGATTACATTCCAGGCATGGGAGACAGTTGCACAAATGCCTAGAAGTTGCCAATTATAACACAAGGTCAGGAAAGTGGCAGTAGCATACCAAATGATAGGTAAGCAAGGGAGGGAAAATATGCATGCTGTACAGTAAAAAAGAAAAAAGTAAGAGATGGAAATGAGCAAAAGAAAATCATAGAGGTGGGTAGCAAAGGGTTGGTAGATAGCTGCTTAGAAGAGAGTTTGATTATAGGTTAGATGGGTAGGTGAGTGATAAGCAATAAAATGTGATAAAATCACTTGATACAAAATGCAACTTTAGTAGGAGGGTTGGACATTTCATAGGACTTAATGCTTAAACTTGAACTTAAGTTTCCTGAAATGGCATATCAGCACATTCTTCTTGATGGCAGCATGTTATCTTAACATGACATAACCAATGAACATTAAGATACAATGAATCATTTATCCTGTTCATCATGTAGGAGAAGAAATTGGTATGCAACGGTAGTAAAAAAAAATTAGAAACAACTCAAATGCTTAACAGTAGTGGGAATAGTTTAGCAAATTATAACTCATTAACAAAATTGAATGCTATATAACTGTTTGAAACCACAAGCATATAGATTACATTAATTCAAGGAAACATTTATGTGAAAGTATGGGCCTTGGTTTCCTCATTTGTAAAATGAGTCAATTAAAATAGATGATCTCTAACATCCTTTTCAGCTCTTAACATTCAATAGTTCCATGAAATAAGTTTATAAAGCAGAACATTTAGAGACTGGTTATACCCCAGGGCTCTGTCTTCCCTCAGACTTCTCTCTATACTCTCAGTCATCTCATCAGCTCTCATGAGCTCAGTTACCATCTTCATGTATACTGCTCCCAAATCTACATAGCTATCTCGTATTTCCCGAGTTCCAGTTTTGAATGATCAGCTTTCTGCTGGATGTTGCTCCATAGATGTCTCCTTGGCATCTTAGATTCAACATGTTTAAAACTGAACTCTCTGTTTCTCCCTTCAAACCAATCCTTTTTCCTAATGATCCTGTTTATATCAAAGACTCTATTATTGTTACAGTTATCCAGTTTCATAATCTCAGAGTCATTCGTAACAATTCAATCTCCTTCACCCTCCCATCTTGGTCATCTTCTCCTGACAAAGGGCTTACTATCCTGGAGTAACTTCTGTCTTGTGGTATTCTGGTGACTGACAATGGCCTTTCCTAGTCCATTGTTTCAGGAAAGACCCAGTCAAGATATTTTACTTCAGTCTTTGTTCTCCAGTTATCTCCATCTCCTTGTTAGCCACCTTGCCCTTTCATCAGCACATTTACCTCTCATGTGTTCCTCCTGCCCTAGTTATAGAAACGTTATCCTTGACCCAATAAAATCTGCCATTGTTCCTTGATGGCAAGAATTGTCATTGCTTTTATATTAGTTTCTATAGAGCTTAACACAGGACTTAAAACATAGCGCTTAACATGTTTCATGCTTTTTTAAATCTTTAATTCATATAATATCGGTTGCCAAATCATATTAATTCCATTTTAATGATTTCTCTTGTATCTACCTCCATTCTCTACTCACACAGCCACCATCATATTTCAAACCTTCCACCTCTTTCTAATCTCTCCTCTCTACAGTCTGCCCCCTACAAAGCTGTCAAATGGAGATTCTTAAACCACATGCACCTTCCCTGCTTAAGCAATTCCAGTAGTTTGCTCTCACCTCTAGGATAAAATGAAATTCCTTTCTTTCAGATTGTTATCCTACCAATTTGACCATGACTCATCTTCTAGAACAATTTAATGTTACTCTTCCTTAACCCTCTGCAGACTTGCCTATCTGATCTTTTCCTTCTGAGCTTAAGGCCTTCAACTCTGTGAACTAAAAAGGTGTGGATTGTATCTCAGCTTCTCCCTTTTCCAGAGTCTGAGACTTAATCCGTCCCAGGATGGATGTCTTGAGGAGCAAGGAGAGATTTATGGAGTGACTTTTTGGACACAGGTCAGTGGAAGATGGAATAAGTACAATAAGATGAGGGATTCATCTGGGAACTATGTCACATTTAGGCAAGAATTGGGTGGAACCAATGCTATGGGGAAAGTGAACTAAGTTTTGAGCTAACTTTCCCAGAGACCTAGGAAGTATAGGGAGTATAGTTCCCCAATGTACTAGGGTGGGAGTGGGAGTGAGGAAGGTTTGTGTGTTTGTTGTTGCTCTATTTTCAAATTAAATATCACTTTGTAAAAGCTGATTGATACTGAGTAGTTACACGTAACCTGGGTACTAATCACTGGCAACTAAGAATGGGGAAAACAGAACTGGAGGGATCTTGAGCTGATGGTAGTAAAGAAAATATGACCTTTGCTCTTTGTGTACCCCAGAACCCACAGGGGGCTAATCACCTAGCTCTGGGAGAGTAACCAAGGCACCCTGACTAAATCTGACATACAGCATTGATTGTTGAATCAAACTACATAAAAATCACATATGATCACAAATGTATGTACATGTGTTTTCTATGCTTTTAATATTCCCCCTCCCCTATTAAATTGTTGAATTTGTAGTCATCCTTTAAATTCCAGTTAAAAATCCACCTGATCAATGAAGCCTTCTATAATCTATTCCATTGGTAATTACATTTTCCCCTTGTGATTCACATAGCACTCTTTTTTGCTTCTCTCTTATACACTTGTTTTATTTGTATAGATGTCTTGTGTTTCTGATAAGAATCCAGCTATTATTTCTGTTCTGTCACTTGTGTGTGTGTCTAACCCAGTGGTTCTCAAGCTTCCTAATATGTATCTGTATATGGGTGGACCTGCCTGGAGACTATAGAGGAGCAGTGTCTTGATTCCTAAGACCATCAGAAATATGTGTTTTCCAATGGTCTTAGGCGAGCCCTGTGACCCCTTTGAAAGGGTCATTTGACCCCAAAGGGATCACAACCCACAGGTTGAGAACCACTGGTCTAAACCTTAATAAAACATAAGTAATTCCTTCTCATCTCTGTCTCTTGGTTTCTTCATCTTCCTTCAATGACCAGTTAAAATTTCTAGAGGAAGCCCTTCCTGATCTTCCTTCATCCTATTGCCATTCCTATGTTGACAGGAATGTTGATTCCAACTTATCCCATTCATAGATTGTACCCGGTTGTTTTCATGTCATCTCCTCTATTAGAAACTGAGTTCCTTAAGAGCACACACTTTCATGTTTCCTTGAGTGGGTCGCCTTTAGCACAGTGTCTGGCAATAGAGTAGGTGCCAGTTAGATGACTATTGACTTCCTGTAAACATCATTGGGGAAGATACTGTGTCTTAATTAAACTTTGGATCTCCTGCAGCAATTGTCACCATATTGTTTGCACAGTAGAGACATAAGAACTTATCTTTGAATTGTTTTCTTCAGGAAACATACAGGACACAGGAATAACAGGCCTGGAGTTTGAGTATGAGCAGCATATCCCATCTCATAGCTATTCCCAAACCAACTATTTGTGGGTGAGTCATTGGCAATGGAAGTCCTTCTAAAATGTTCTAAAATCCATTAGGCTAGGAGAGTTTGTTGGAAACTTGGCTCCCTGAAGCCTCACACAGCAAAATGGCTTTTTGAATCTTTGCCTGTTCTCCTCTAAAAGAGTTCCTTATCCTACCCTGTGTGGGGACTGTGTAGGTGTGGTTCTCTAAGCAGCTGTCTAAAACTATCTTAAGATCCTTCCTAGCTGCCCAGCAGAACTGACAGGAGTCTAAATAAATGGAAATTAAACATTACCGATATCTTGCTACTAGAATGTTAATGGGATTATTAACTAAGAGAGATACTCCTCATCAAGACCTGCAGTTCTCACAACCGCCAATAGGAAATCAGTCAAATCTCTTAATCAGAACAAACAGCCACTGTAGCTTCCATTCCCAACTTCATTCTTTCCCAATTCAAATCACTATCAGGTCCTTGGTGATAAAACCATGTTGCTAGGCAACATGGGCAAGCAGTGCCACTCATAGGAAAGGTGAGCTACTGCTCTGGGAAAAACACTTATGATAACATATATTTGTCTATAAATATCTACTACCTATCAGTGGCTTTCCACTGAGAATCACAGATAATAACAAATTCTATTAATAATACGTTACACTAATAGATGCACATTGAATTTTGATGAAAACTCTACACATCTTGCTCTGCCAAGGGTATTTTATAAGTGATGCTTTGTCAACATAGAAAATAGCATCCTGAGATTTTATCCATATATGTCTCTTTAACATAACACTGCTGCTTTCTTACTGAAACAAAAAGATCAACTGGAGGGAAGGACAAAAAGTTGAAATTAGTGTAAATCTTACCATTTGCACTAGATACCAGCCATAGCAGCTTGTCTTGTGTTTCATCCAATTAAAAATAATTAAAAGGGTTTTATATAAATAGTATGTATAGATATATATTATATAAATATAATATATAAATAAATATAAATAAAGAAGGTTGCTATCTCTACCTCTGGGAATATATTCAGTGCTTATTAGGACTCAGGGTTCTCCTTGATAATTGTATAGTGGCATTCTTTGCTCATTTTCATCCAACATTTCTCTGTATTTAAATTCTCTTACATTACTCATGGTGGAGTACACACTCTTTCTGTCTGTCTCTATCTCTTTCTCTCTCTGTCTCTCTTTCTGTCTCTCTCTCTCTCTCTCTCTCTCTCTGTTTTCCTCTCTCTCTGTTTCTCTCTGTGTGTCTTTCTCCCCTCATCTTTCTCTCCAGTGTTTAGTCTCAGATTCATTTCTGCAGAAAATTTCTCAACTATAGCCTCCAAGGTAATGAGATAAAATTTTTGTACACACACGCAAACACACACACACATACGCGCACACACACACACACAAAACTCTGAAGGACAAATAGAATTTGGGGTGACTTTACTGGCAGTTGGTCACTGTTATATATAGTATACTGGAAACTCTTCTGAATGTAGAAACATCATATGACTCTGAGTTCCTGATAGTTCTCCTGAAAAATGGAGAAAATATCTCTTCCCTCACAAGGTTATTATGAACATCAGAAGAGATAATTTATGTGAAATATTTTGCAAACCCTAAAATGCCATATGTAAGTTAGCTATTATGATTATTACCAGTTGAGTTCATTATAGCTTGGTTCTAAGTTAGCAATTGAAGAAGTTGTTCATGGCAAATAGGAGCTAAATTTCTGGTCCAGAGTCACATAACTAACAAGGATCAAAGCTGGAATTTGAATACACGTCTCCTGATATTAACCTTTCTTGATGCACTTCTCTGTGCTACGTGGGATAATGCTAGTGGTAGTGAGATAATACAGTAGCTGTCTTAAATTGGTAACAATGACATAAATGTTGCTGGATTTTCTTCAATTTCTCTATTTTGTCTTTAAAAAAATTTTAACTTAAGAGCCTTCTACTCTCTAGTGCTTGTATTTTGTAGGTTTGGGCCATACTATGGGATTATTTTATTTTTTCTGTTCATGAAATCATCTTTACCAGTTATACCTTCTTTCTACCTTTGATTATGTACCTCTAGTTAACTCTAGTACTCTCTAGTTTTTATAACTCTAGCTAACAAGTCTATAAACCCACATATACAAAGAATAAATAATTATTTATTAATAGGTAGTTTAGTACCAGTTTTCTGTGGGAGTGACCACCACAAAGCCAACTTGAATAGAGACTACAGCTCTGGCTCATAAAGTAATAGATTGTGACTGACAGGCAAAAGGAATTTGGGGAAAGGAAATAGGGATATTTGTATAGTCTCTTGACTATATGGTTTTCTCCCAAAGCTTTCTTTTTGACTTTCTTTCTGTCTCTAGTACAGCTTCTGAAAATTTGAAGGTCATAGAATGTGAAAAGACTCAACTAGTGGTGATTGTCATTGCTCTCAGACTTACTAGTCAAACATATGTCATGATACAGATAGAAGAAGGACAATCCCATCTGTGAAGCATAGATAATTTGGGACAGGTTATCAGTGATGATTGAGAGACAAACAAAGGCTGATATAATGAAACCTGAATATCTTACAACATGCTGATTTTCAGAAATATATCATGGGAACATTGGAAAGCTTTATTCACTACCTCAGTTACACAGTCTGCTCTCATCAAAATGGAAACCTAGGGAATGCAAACCTACTGCTAATTATTTTAAGCATTCATGGTTGAATCAAAAGTTTACAACACAAATACAGAGGTAGAGCCAAGATGGCGGTGTAGAAGCAGCAAGGTCCCGCAGCTCCCACACTGCCACCCTAAACACCCAGAAAATATGAGCCCAGACAAAGTCTAGGAAAGTCTAGGACTCTCAGACTCACAAAAATACAGAGAACACACCTCTGGCTGAAGGCAGCTCGGCCCCAGGGGCTAAGCACGGCAGCCAGAGGCTGGAATAGCCTGAAGCCGAGACCGTGGCCAGGCCTGGGACTGTGGGAAGGAGCTGGGCTGAGCTAAGCCAAGCCCTGCAGCCAGAACTCAGAGGTTCTACAGCCTTCAGCACCTCCACATCTGCCAAGGTGTGAGGAACGGGACAAGGAGAGAGGCAGTTCCTACCGCAGCAGAGCAGAGAACGGCCAGCCCAAAACTGCAACCATGGCCAGGCAAGGCCCCAGGGTGGCCACTAGGAGCAGTGGAGCCTCCCAAACAGCAGCTTGAGTCTACTTCAAAGAAAATCTAAAGCACCTGCCTGAGGGGAGCTTCTGTCAGAGACGGTTAGTGAAAGTTGAAACTTTGAAAATTAATTTGGGGGTGATAAAGCAGTTCAGCCATTCTGCCCCTGGGGCAAAGAAGCACTGTGGGAAGGTAACTGCTGGATCTGCCGGTGGCCCCCACCAGGCAGCTTCAGAACCCCTGGTCTGTGGACTCCACAGGGGTGCTGAATCAATTGATCAGGGCCAAGTGCTCTTGCGTTGAGCAGCCTGGATCCGGAATGTGGTCTTGGGTGGTGGTCTGGGGGTACACTTTCAGCAAGCCAAAGCTGGGGGGACTTGCAACACCCCCCTAATAACTCCGGCAGTTGGGAAAACACCAGCGACTTGGAACAGAGCTTCCCCCCTTGGAAGGAGAGTTTCACAGACCTAAACAAACCAACCAATTAATTGACTGGCCAACATGAGAAAGAAGAAGCAAAATAGAAACACCAATAAAACTCTAGAATCCTTTTTTATGGATAAAAAGGATCAAAGCATGGAACGGGAGTAAGAGAGCCCAGAAATCAGAACTCCCACACCAAATGCTTCCAAGACAATTGAAGAATGCCTAGAAGCTATACATCAACTGAAAAAGGACTTTGAAAACCAAATGAGAGAAGTGGAGGAAAAATTGGGAAGAGAAATGAGAATGATGTGAGAAAATCATGAAAAGACAGTCAAAAACCTGACT
>CM053593.1:273962865-273994010 GCA_028646575.1 Pseudocheirus occidentalis
CTATACAATTAAATGCAACTGGGAAATAATACATACAGGGATGGGGGCAGGGAGGAGCTCCCTGCCCTGCTAGAAAGCTAGAGAGGTGTTGGAGGAGGGCATAAAAGGGAACAGATTGTGGGAGGCGTCTTACAGTGTGATCAATGTTCTGGGCTGGGGGGTAGGGAGAAAAAGGTGAGAAAATTTGTAACTCAAAACCTTGTGGAAATGAATGATGTAACCAAGAAAATAAATTAAAATTAAAAAAAAATTAAATATGAATATGGAGGAGGGGAAGAAGCTTTGTGGAAGCTTCAGATGCTATTTGAAGACCAGCAGATGACACAGAAAAAAAAAGAAATTCAGAAATGAACAAGTTATATATTTAGTATTGTATAATATCAACATATTTTATCTTTAAATACCGTAATAATTCAGACTTCTTCTCTGGTATGGAGGGAAGGCCAAAAAAATTGTATGTGGATTTTCCAGATCTCAGGGGCACTGTGCCCCTAATCCCTGAAATATGGAAGGGGTAATTATATTTTTCTTCCCTAAAGCTCTGCAAGTAAAGAATTTTTCTGGGTGAGATTGTAGAAGGGTCATGTAAAGTTTGAACTAGATGATATCTGGTCCCTTCTAAATCTGAGATTCTGGGTTTGCCACAGCCAACAGATCCATAGCCTAGATCATCTGTGGCTTCTGCATTTAGCTTGGCTGATTCTTGTAGGGGAGGCAGATTTCCAACTTCATCACTGAAGCTTTTCCAGTTTGGAAGAGTGTGTCCAAATTAATGTTCTACTGGCATAAATTTCAAGAATACAGAGCAGCATGTATACTTGGATAAGACATAAGAGTAGGCTTTTTTTTTTTTTTTTGCTTTTTGGAGGGCAGTTGGGGTTAAGTGACTTGCCCAAGGTCACACGGCTAGTTTTTGTGTTAAGTGTCTGAGGCCGAATTTGAACTCAGGTACTCCTGACTCCAGGGCCGGTGCTCTACTCACTGCGCCACCTAGCCGCCCCAAGAGTAGGCTTTAATGGAGGCACAAAGAAGTATTTTTTTTTTTTACAAATTTACACTAGTTTTAAAATATGAGGAGTGGGATATAGTGAACAGAGAAGCAGATTCTAAGTGAGGGAAACTATTCAATTACCAACTCTGACTGGATGATCCTGAGCAAGCTACTTAACATCTTAGTGCCCAGGGGAACTCTTGAAGGTTCATTTAAAGTTGCAGAGAAAATGGTCATCTGCATCAGTAAAGGAATTTCTTTTCTTTCTTTTTTTTTTGTTTTTGGAGATCCCTACATCAATGAAATATCTAGTACCGAAAAAGAAATTATTAACCACTCACTTTATATTAAAAGTATTACGTTTTAAACATTCAGTTAAATTAATTGGCAAATACTTATGGACTACTTAAACCTGACCTCTAATAAATCCTATTAACCACACATCTCAACCTTTACACTCATTGATGGAGATAAGAAATCAGCAAGTAGTTATAATGCAAATAAAAGACAACCAGTTTTAATAATGATTCAGAAATTTTAGTTTAAAATAAATTAGATTAATTAAATTCATCTGGTTTGATGAAGTAGATTTTAACTTGTAAATGTCATATTTTCATAGTTCTTGACTGTATTTTTGAAGTGGATTTTAATGGCAAATAAAAATCATCATGATAACAAAAACATATTTATAAAGGATATGCCAAAAGTCCTCATGCAGCTTTCTGCTCCATTTTGACAAGGAGGTCAGCCATGTCTATATTCCACTCCAGGCTGAGCATCTAGTCTTCTCTACCACCATTTTTCTACAATACATTAGAAACCTTTTCATCCTGGAAGCTCGCTCCACCCTGGAAATACCTATTAGAAATACCTATCCTTGTGGCCTTCCTCTGATTGGCTTATTTCTTCCAGAACTTCCATCTTAAGGATGAGGCCTTGATCAACCATTTCTTCATTACTCTCTAGGTCATATTCCTGACTCTCTTCTGAGACTTTTTCTACAAAGCTCCTCTACCACGTACCTTCATCTTTACGTTCTTTTCCAGTTTCCTTTTATGTGCTGTTTTCCCCTAATAGAATGTAAAATCTTTTAGGACAGTAATTATCTTTATTTCTACTTATATTTTTATTTCCAGCCTTTACCATGATTTCTGGTACATAATAAACACTTAATAGATACTTATTGACTTGATACTAAGACTTTTGGAATACTGCATTGAACTTCATGCCTTGAAAATGCTGTTATAGGCATATCATTGGAGGCTTAAAAAGTATCATAAGGTAGGTCCTATAGGTATCATTATCCCTTTTTCACACATAAATGAACTGAAGCCGAGAACTTATGTGACTGGCCTGGGGTCACATCACTATTAAGTGGCAAAAACAGGCTTGAGATTCAGAATTGTCTTCTATTGTTCTTTCAAAGAAAAATTGAATAAAGTTGACTATGGGATATCTAAGTAGTGTTATTCTTTCTTCCATGTATAATCCAGTTTCATTTTTTTTTTTTACTTAGGAACACCTATAAATAAGTTTCTGGTCTTGTTGGGCTGTAGTTGTAAAATTCAGTTTTAGGCCAACCCCAGCGATGAGTGACATGGCAGCCTTGGCCTGCGCAGTTTCAGACCTGGTTGGGTTCAGCCCTCCTTAGGCAGCCAGACGGCCGTCACTCCTCCTGCATGATCATCGTATTGGTTCTGGGTTCAGTGCAGAAACCTGGTCAGCTTAGCCCTACTGTAGCTCAAAACTCCCAACCTTCAGATATTTGCTAGCCTTACCTGTCCAGTAGCAGGAGACAATATGCTTGGTTTCACATGCTTTCAATGATAAAAATAAACAAATCTTACACTGGGAAAAGTAGCTATGCAACTACGTAGAAACAATAGAATTAAACATGTCACTTTAAAGCAAGAGTTCTTAACTTGGGGCCCAGGAAAGGTAGATAAGGTTAAGTAGTCTAACAGGTAAAGATAGATAGATGACTGTTAAATAGAGATATACCTCTTTGTATGTTTCTATAATTATATTTCAGTACACTTATTTTCCATCATAATCCTATTTATTTTATGCATTTAAAAACAGTATTAGGAAAGTTTCACCATACTGTCAAAGGACTCCATGATAAACACAAAAAAGTTAAAACCTGATTTAAAGTTATAGTCAATGACTGGGGATAAGAGGTTGATAATTTAAATGAATTGCACTCTTTGAAGCATTTGTGAAATTTCTTTCATGAACTGTGACTCTCATAACGTTCTTCGGTAACGATTCAGTCACTATGTGCCATCTAATTGCATAGTCTTGGCATTTTAGGGCTATTAGCATAGATTCCTGGATGGAAATGGTGAATTCAAGTCTCAAATTCTCCTAAACAAATTCACAGAGAAAATGAAATTCTTTAAAATTATTCTTTGTTAACTCCTTAGGCATTGAATCTTGATATAATTTGACATAGCATTTTCAAAGTTAAAAATATAAAAATGTGCTTAGGTAGCCATGACTTGAAACATCCTTGAATCAAGGGTTGTATGTCAAGTAAATACAGAGATGGCTTAATCTAATGTCGTATTTTTCAGATGAGGAAACTGAGGCCAGAAAAGTCAAATGACATGTGCAGCTAATATTTTGCAGAGAGTTTTTTCAGTCAGCTGCTTTCTTCCCCTATAGCCATTGGTTTTAAAACAGGGATCAGTAACCTATGACTACACACAAAAAGATCAAAAGATTTAGAAATGAGGAGGAATCTTCAGGTTCATCCAATGAAGCCCCTCATTTTATGGAGAAGGAAATTTTGTCCCAGAAAGGTCTTGCCAAGGGTCACACAAGTGATATGTATGTGATTCTGGATTTGAGCCCAGATTCTCTCATGCAGCCTTCTCTTCATTGATTCACTGATTAATACTAAGATACCTTAAAAATGGTATCTCTGCTCATAGATTCAGACATTTTAGAAGTTTTTAGAGACTGCTATATAACTTCCAGACAACTGCTGCCCATCATTCTCATTTTTTCCTTCCCAGTCTATCAAAGAAAACATGCCATCTGTTCCCCTACCCCCTTCTCCTTATCTCTCTTTCTCCAGTCTGCAATTCTCCAGGGAGTGAATATATGAAGACTTGACCAATCACCTCTCTGAGGTTATTGACCCATGCTCCAAACCATCTGGCATATTGACTTAACTATACAGTATTAGAGATGTTGTATGGCCACAGTCATAGAATACTCTTGTCTCCAAAGAATTACAGAAGGAGTTCACTCAAAGGTCAATGGAGGGGCTCATGGTAGGCATTGGTAAGCTGTAGCACATTACCTATAAAGGAGGTAAAAAGGATATCAGAGAAATGTATAGGCCAGGGGTGGGGATCTTGTGGCCTGGAGGCCACATATGCCTAATAGGGCCTTAGATCCAGCCTTTTCACTGAGTCCAAGTTGTACAGAACAAATACTTTTATTAGGGTGATTTGTTCTGTTTTGGTTCAGACCTAAAGGGCCACATGTGGCCTCAAGACCACAGGTTCATCATACCCGATATAGGCAGAGACAATGGTATATATCTGTGTATAAATGTATATGTGTGTACATGTATATGTGTGTATATGTATATGTATGCATATAGACATATACACATATATACATATATAAACATACATATGTCTATATATCTACATAACATGTTGTTCAGTTGTAAATGACAATTTGTGACATGTAGACCACACTGTCATGGGGTTTTCTTGGCACTTGGTACTGGTATGGTGTGTAATTTCCTTCTCAAGTGGATTAAAGCAAACAAAGGCTAAAATGACTTAGGCAGGGTCACATAGCTAAATATATGAGGTTGGATTTGAACTCAACTTTTCCTGACTCTAGGCCACTAACTCTATCCACTGAACTGCCTCCAAAGATAGAAATCCACACATGTGCATTTAGAGTTATCTGTATATATACATACATATACATACATATATATGTGTGTGTATGTATCTACATATATACAGAAATGCACATGCATTCACACACATATGCATTATATGTATGTGTATGTTACACACACATCACAAGTCTATTGGCTAGACCATCCTAGGAAAGATTTATAGCAATCATGGTCAATAATAGTACAAAATAAGAAACGTAGCGGTTGTGACTGACGGCGTTACCAAAGAAACTTATGACATAGGTGAGGCTGCAGATGCATAGAAGTCTATTGGCCAGTGACTTCTCATCACAGAAGAGGGTTGGAAGGCTGGAGGAACTTTACAAGGTCAACTGGGGCAAGCTACTGGATGCTGCCAGCCCCTGGAATCACTTTGAAGATTTAGTTACCCTTAATGTTTGTTTCAGGGGCAGCTAGGTGGGACATTGAATAGAATGGTAGGCCTGATGTTAGGAATATCTGAGTTCAAATTTGGCCTCAGATACTTCCTAGCTGTATGATCTTGGAAAAGTCATTTAATCCTGTTTGCTTTAGTTTCCTCATCTGTAAATTGAGCTGGAGAAGGAAACGGGAAAAACAAACAAACAAACAAAAACTTAAGTATCTTTGCCAAGAAAACCCCAAACGGGGTCACGCAGAGTTTGACATGACTAGTTGATTAAAAAAAAAAAAAGCTTACTTTAGGCCTAGCTAGTTGGGTAAATGTTGGGTAAAAAAGTTGGGTAAAATCTGGGTAAAGGACTGACAGGGAGGAAAATTATTCTCAAGTCTCCTTCAATTTTTTTCCAAAGAAGCTTTCCCCTCCTGAAAGGAACCCTAGAACTAATCCATTGTTTTACTTGGATTAAGAATGCCTAGAATACCCTAGTCAACTAGATCTCAAAAGCAAAGGTTCAGAAATGGAATGGATGCAAAACTATCAAGTTCTGAGATGCAAGTCCTGGTCACACCACAGCCCAGTGGTACTGTTAATAATAAAATGTATTCCCTTCATTCATAACTCCAAACACCTTTTATTTGTTGCTTCCTTTGATTTTCTGGACCATCCAGGGAGCAGGCAGAGCTGACTTTCTCTTCATTTTACAGTTCCTCCTTCTGAAAGAATCTTTTCCTGATCCCCTTTAATGCCAGAACATGGAGATTACCTCCAGTTTATCTTGTATATATTGTCTGTACAATGTGGTTTGTATTTTGTTCCCCTATTAAACTGTGTTTTTAGGAGCAGGGACTGCTCCTGCCTGACGCATACAGACATCTACTACACACATTTGTGGATATATATATATATATATATACATATATATGTGTATACACATGCATACACATACATATACACATAATACATACATATATATACACACAGTACCTGGCACATAGTAGGCTCTTAATAAATTCTTGCTGACTTGAAACTGGGACTCCCAATTATCACTCAAAAACTCTTCCTACCATACCATGCTGCTTCTCACTAATGGAATTGGCATTAAGCTTCCAGGAGTATCTCATGACCATGTCAAAATTTAATGGGTTCCACACTACAATTAAAGAGCACTGAGACATTTCAGCATTGCCTGGAGGACACCCAAAGCTTGGATTGCAGAAACACAGACCTTGGATCTAATTTCTATGTCCTGGCTCCAGTCCTTGGTTCCAGACAGAATAATCAGCTTCTTTCCACTGTGGCAAACTCATTTGAGGGAGGAAAAAAATGGAAAAATGTAGGTTTCTCCTCCTTTCTTCCCCCCCCCCCAAGGATTTCCTCTTCCTCTCTGTCTTCCAAATAATAGAAAATAATCTTTATCTTACCATAATACACTTTGGAGAAAATTGACTTTTTCTTCCCTTTGCTCTATTGGCCCTATGTGTTAGAAATTCTATGTGTTCCATTGGAGAAGGGTGTTTTGTTTGTTTGTTTGTTTTCCTATGATATTTTTTTTTCTGTGTTCCAGGCAAGGGTTCTTTTTTTGTGTCATGGATCTCTTCGGCAGTCTAGTGAGGTCTAAGAACCACAGTGGAAAGAGTGTTAGGCCTAAAGTCAGAGAGACCTGAGTTCAAATACAGCCTCAGTCATCCTGGACAAGAGTCACTTAGTTTCTGTTTGCGTCTATTTCCTCAGCTGTAAATTGGGGATTATGATAGCACTTAAAATTATTGTAAGAATCAAATGAGATAATACTTGTAAAAAGTGCTTGGTATCATGTCTGGTACATTCTAGAGAATATATAAATGCTTATTACTAAATGCATAAAATAAAATGCATGAAATCTCCAAGGAAAGCAATTGCATTGAATTGTAGTTTTCAAATTACTTTTAAAAATAGAAGATAATTCACAAACTTGAGGATAAGTACACCAGGTTAAGGTGTTTCTGTACCACTGAAATAATAGATTCAGTTCCTGTCACAGTGCTAAGGGACTCCTCTACTGTCCAGTCCTTTGACTGATGCAGATTCCTTCCATCCTAGTGAAATTTTGCCTGTCTAATCTTCCAAGAGGTCCAAAATAATGTGTTGAAAAATAAAGATAAAGTAGTATTTCATTTTAATGTTGACATCTGTAGATTCTGAAAAGTGGATAAATATATGTATCACATGCATATTATATAGATATTATCTATATTTGTATACTGTATGCATATGTGTATATATATATATATATATATATACATTTGATATTATTTGTAAAGCTCTTAGCATGGTTCCTGGCACATCATAGGTCCTTAAAAATGGTTTTTCCCTTCAGAGAGAGAGAGAGAGAGAGAGAGAGAGAGAGAGAAAGAAAGATGCAAAGATATATACATACATGTATTATATTATATTATAATGTATTATAAACACAGTCTTTATGTATATATTCTTTTTAAAATGAAGACAGCTTATCTTAACTGAATATTTTCCTCTTGGTTGTTAGGAGCTGCTGTCACTGTTCAACTTTGTTATTTATGAGATAAAGAAATTTGGATATTAAGAAAAACCGAGTGGATGAGACTGGACCTTGTACAAGTAAATCCACAAAAGAACTTCTACTGATATCAATAATCAGGGGCTCCTAATCTGGGATTCATGAATTTGTTTTGTTTTTAATACTTTGACAACTATTTCAATATATTACTGATTTTGCTTGTAATCCTATGTGTTTTTTCACATTTAAAGCCATTACTTATTCTGAGGAGTCCATAGCCTTCACCAGACTACTAAAGGAGTCCATAACACAGAGAAGGTTAAGAAACAAACCCAGTGTTAGAGATTTGCCTGACAATGGAGACTGTTAAGTGAATTGACTAGAGTCACTTCACCAATATGTATCAGAGACAAAATTTGAGTCTGTAACTTCCTCACTTGGAGGCCAGCTCTCTATCCATTATGACTCTTTAAAACTTCTTAAAATAGGATTTAAAAAAAAGAATAAATGGTATGAATAAAGTGAAATGGAAGGGTCAGACACATGATGCAGTTTTCATTAACAACTACTTAAGAATGTCTGAGTATAGAATATTTGTCACAATAGATAGTACAAAATTATGAAAGATGAAGAATAGGGAAAGAAGGGAAAAAGTATGAACAAGGATCACCTTATCCAAATAGGCTATTTGTGAATAGCCTGCTTCTTAGAGAAATTTTCAATGAATGAAAAGGAAAACACTGAAAACTTTTATTAAGTCTAAGGTAAATATACTATGTGTTTCATCAAATTATTTCCTACCTTTTTCCCATTGTATTTTAGGGGCAGCTAGGTGGCATAGAGTATTGGGCCAGGAATCAAGAAGACCTAAGTTCAAATCTTGCTTCAGACACTCATTAATTGGGCAAAATACTTGCCTTCTGTCTCAGTTTCCCCATCTGCAAAATGGGGACAATATTAGCACCTCTCTCTTGGAATTGTTGGGAGGATAAAAGTAGATATTTTTAGAAGTGCTTTGTAAACCTTAATGTGCTAGAAAAAGACCAACTTATTTTCACTTGTTGATGTTTCCCTGAAAACATCAGTGAAGCAAATCTTTATTTTACCCAAGCTGTGAAATCTCTTTTTTAAAAAAAAGAGTAAAGCTTTGTTAATTATTTAAGTTTTACAGCATATGCAGTCTAATTGTTGGTTTCAAATGTTTGAAAGATTTTTATGAGAAAGAAGGATTAGACTTACTCGGCTTGGTCCCAGACCACCCCCCAAAAAAACCAAACACACAACAACAACAAGAAAACCAGAAGAAAATGGTAAAATTGACGGAGCAAAAAAAAAAATAGACTTCATTTAAGGGGAACAAATCAATAAATAGAGTAATCTAAGAGTAGAATGCGTGATCTTTGGAGTTAGTGAGTTCTTTCATTAGAGGTTTTCAAGAAGGGGCTAAATGACCACTTATCCAGTTTGTTATAGAGAGGATTCTTGTTTAGATGGTTTAGATGGCCTCAGAGATCTCTTCCAGTGCTGAAATGCTACAAGTCTATGAATCTCTATTGCTAACCTGAGATAAAAGAAACATTAACTGTCCTTAGCTTTAAGAAACTTAAGAAAAAGCAACATCTAGTCTCTTGTATACCTTGCTTTTGTGTTCTTTTTATGTGTTTCATGCCTATTCTTTGCCAAGTACAGAGAAGATTTTGCATAATGTTCTACCTTCCCTGCTTTCCATTTATACAGTTAGTTAATATTCAGTAGCTATGGAAGGTGGGCTTGGTCTGGCCAGAAATAGAACAATCTAATAGGAAAATTCCACATCTCTTTAAGGTCCCCGAGCTGTCTCATTTGAAAACCCAGCAAGCATGGAAATATATGGATATAATTAAGTTTGCAAATGAGCAACCAGCTCGTGGCAGAACCTACCATGGTCCAGGGAGTTTATGCCTGGCTAGGTGCTGAATGAAACTAGTCAGGGCTGAAGGAACAGCTGGGAAGGGTTAGGTCTGGCTACAGAAAGTCTACTCCATGTAAGCAAAGCCCTGACAGCCAGAGAGGATTGATAGAAGCAAGTCACTGAGGCTTTGGAGAGCAACAGGGTCATAGATGCTGCACAGAAAACACAAAGAGCTTTGATAATGGAAAATACAGAAAGAAAAATCAATGTCAAGAGTGACAACCCTATTTTCTCTACTCTGTTTTATTTGGGGGGCTGAGGGGCATGGAAAGATGACATGGAGGTAGGTGAAACACTGCTTACACCACCTATATGCTAAAGGAAGAAAGTTTGGAAGGAATTTATTATGGTCTCTAATCTTATTAACATGACTATAGAAGAGACACAGGTATTCCTGACACTCCAAATGGAAAAAAGAATGACTTGGCCCATAAATTCTTTATTCTATATCTTGGATGATGCCATTTAGTGTTGTTTTAGACTGCAGTTTTTGTTCAATAGATTTTGTGAGCTGGCCTGGGAATCTGCTACTTCATAGAATCTTGTTTTTATGGGGGAATGAATTCAAAGTTCTAAACAAGTAACTTAGTTACAAACACACTTTTGAAAGACTTCTACAAATTTGCAAGAGCCTTGTTGTATATATTTTATTACCTTTTTTTAGTCTTTTAATTTTTTCCAATTACATGTAAAGATAGTTTTCAACATTGAGTTCTATGAAATTTTGAGTTCCAAATTTTTCTCTTTCCATCCCTTCCCTCTACCCTTCCCAAGATAGCAAATGACATGATACAGGTTGCATGTGTGTGTGTACATGTATATGCATATGTATGTGCATATGTATATATATGTGTTTGTTCATGTGTATGTGTATGTGTATATGTATATATGTCTGTGTATATGTATATGTATGAGTATGTGTATGTGTATATGTATATATAAATATATGTGTATATGTATATGTGTGTATGTGTACATGTATATGCATGTGTATGTGCATGTGTGTATGTACATGTACTGTATGTGTATGTGTACACGTACTGTACGTGTATGTGTACATGTATATATGCACATATACACACGATCATGGTAAACATATTTCCACATTAGTCATTAGTAATGTTGTAAAAGAAGAATCAGCTTGTTATATATATATCTTAATTTTCCTAAATACCTCTTTGAGATATTTCTCCCACTGAAAAAAAAACAATTTGATGAACTTTTATTTCTTTAGTCCATTTATAACATTTGCCATTCCCATGCTCACTAAACAGCAATGACCTTCTATTGCTTCTAAGATCAAAAACAGCATATTCCAAATTTCTTCATGTAAATTTCAATTTTTTAGGCCTAAAACTGAGCTAAGAGTTTTGTGACTCTGTGTTTAGGTTCCCCTGTTTACCTTTGCAAGCTAAATCTAATCCTAAACTCCCTTTCCAACTTATTATAGATGTCTCTCTTTCCTAAACTTTACAGTCTATCCAAGTTGTCTTTCTTACTCTTGAACATGCATGACATTCCATTTCTCATCTCTATGCCTTTTGGAGGCTTTCCCTCATATCTAGAATGTGCTTTCAATTTACTTTCCCCTCTCCACATTCTTTGTTTCTTCAAAACTTTGGTCCCATGACTCCTTCTATCTGAGACCTTTTTTGATTCTCCCCAGAGTCCAATACCTACTATCCACCAAGTTTACCTAGAATTTATTTTGAATATGTATGTCCATGTCTCTCCCATAGAATGTAAGTTTCTCAAGAGAAGAGAAAATTTCATTTTTGTCTGGGACTTTGCACAGTACCTAGTACATGTTGTGTGCTTAATAAAGTAATCTATGCCCTCTCTTCCCTACCCCACCCTCAAATCATTTATGAAGTTAGTACCCAAGATTTTCTTAAGACTCTTAACTTTAAAATGAATTATCTTTGTTTCTACACATCACAGTAACAGATTATGTTGTATACAACATAGCAAAAGACTTGTTTTCAGCTAAATCTTTTCCTTCCCCAATCTGCTCTTCTTCTGATTCTCACTGAAATCTAGCTACTTTCTGTGCCAAACCATCTCTGGCTTCCCTTTCTAATATTGATTATACTTTCATTCATTTCTCTTGACACACTGGTCAAAGTTGGGATATTCCTTGCTCTTCATTGCCATTTTCAAACTTTCCCTCTATCTCTGCCCCTCAGTAACCACTCCTCCTTTAAGATTCACTCAGTCCATATTTCCATAATCCAAGATTCTGGATAACTCTTGTCTATCAATACCCAGGACATCTTTATTTTTGTCAGTGAGTTTAGTACTTAGATCATAGTCTTTCTCTCTCCAATTCCTTTCTTCCTAGTAGGAGAAATCAACAAACATATTAAAACCATCCCCTTCATCATTTCCCATACCACAATAGAATGCCATCACATTTACATACCACCACTCTTCACGTCATACCCAAATTGTTTGGCAGCAACTCAGATTCTCATTCTTTGCCACCTCAAAATAGCTATAAATATTTTTATACTTCCTTAGAGTATATTTTGCTTAGGACTTATCCCTCCCTTAAGCTATTCTCCCTTGAATTCCTTCCTTTGCCCTTCCCCCATTTCTCTCCTTTTTCTTTATTGAGTGACATATATTTTTGTACCCAACTATGAGTGTGTATTTTTCTCTCCTTTGACTAGTTCACATGAGAGTGAGGTTCAAGTGTCAGTCACTCCCTTTGTTGCTTCTTCCTTGTTTGTATAAATACCCACTTGTGCACCCTGATCCTGTGTTTTATAGATGTCTAGTTGTGTACTTTCATCTCAAGAGAGCAGCAGCACTATGATCCAACTTCAGAGGATGAAGCCATGCAGAAATGTAAGAACTATGCCTCAGTCCTTAGCCTTTTACTTTTTTTTCTGTTCTAGGTGAAGGAAATGGAGTTTCCGGATCTAGAGAATTTAAATGGTCATCATGAGAGAGCTAACAATCCAGAGCCTGGAATCTACACCAGTTATTGTGGTAGTCATAAATTGATATCTCAGGGAACTTGATGGAACTAATATTATGTAGGAACTGAAATATATTTGGGATTTTCCTCAGGAGACTGATGTGGTATATAGGAAAGTATGCACTGGAGGTACTGAGGGAAACATTTGTACATTTCTTCTTGCTATATCAATAAAGAAAATATCCTTTTGTAAAAGCTACTTTATGTAAAGTGGTTAAGTGGGTATGAAAAGCTAGGCACAGGCCTCTAATGATGGGAGAAACATAATAACTCTTGGAGTCTTGAGCCAAAGAAAATAAATACCCCAAACCCTCAGTTACTCCCTGGGACAAGGAGTTAGAAGATGTAGCACCCTGACTCTGAGAGAGTAAGCCAGAGAATAATCTCCCCAATCCATTTTACAAATTGTGAAAATGAGTTTCCAAGATTTATGGGACTTCTCTAGTGTAACATAGCTAGTAAGTGAGAAATTCACATCTTGAACTGAGATCTTGATTCCAATTTCAAGGTTTTCTCATTTATATACCATGTTGCTTTAAGCATTATTATATAGTACTTATGTGTGTATATGTAATTTATAATACATACTATATATAATAAATATATTTCTATTTATTTGTATTATATATGTCTATATCTGTAGTCAATTATGAATGATATGTGGATGAAAATGGTTTACTTATTTCTAAAATAATGGGGGAATCTTCAAGTGAATAAACTACCATTTGGAATTCCACTTTAGTCATTCAGTAAATATTTCTTGAGCACTAGCTTTCTCATCAGCTTTACACTCTGGCCTATACAAAAGAATTATGAAGTGTGGCCCCTACTATCAGGGAGTTTAAATTTTAGTTTGAGAGAAAAGATTAACCCATATAAAATGACAAGCATGAGGACAAGGCAACAGAATCATTGAAGGAATTATTTTAAAGCCTATATTTTAAAGAGGTCTTAGAGATAACCTTATCTAAACCCTTACTTATCATATGTAATTAAGTGCTATAGTGTAATCAAGCAACCTTTTTGGAACAGGAAAAACAAATGGTTAAATCATTATATAATGGATCTAATTTTATGGTGTATATAAATTTGTAGCACAGCAATGAGAGTCAAAATATTTGTACAATTCTACAGTGTCAAGACGTACTCCTCTATTCTGGGTGACTGAGTTTCTGCAGACCTATATTCATTACAAAATTCTCAAATGATAATAGATACCTGGTTTGTCAACCTATACAGCAAATGAATTCTTAGGAGAATTTGAAAATTCTCCATAGCATAGGAAATGAAATTCTTTCAGATTAATGGAGAACCCCTTTGTAAATTCTCTCTTTTTCAGACATAACTAATGTACTGAGGGAGTGCATAATGAATTGTGCATGTGTATTTTTCCCACAGAGCATTCCACTCCAATTAGCAAACCGTATTTTGAACTCAGAAATCACAGGGAAAAAGTGACCACTACTTAGGTAAAATTCTTTCATTTCCACTAATAAAGTTTGATCACATAATTCCATTTTGGGGTGGCTGAATAAGCATTCCTGTTCTTTGTGGTAAAACACAGTCCTACTTTTTCTTTTCCTTTTTTTTTTTAGGCACAACAGTGAATTTCCAACCATTTGGAATTTGTTAGCTTTAATCTGTAGCAGACTCTTATGGTATTTGTAATTCTACCTTTGACATTGTCTCATTACAAGTTAATATAATACATACCATAGTAGAATGAGTATATATAAAGGAAATTTTTCTACTTAAAACAGCTTATCAGTTTTGAGTTGAAGAAAAGCAAGCTCTTCAAAACTAAAGTATACACACACATGCATACACGTACATATATACTTATACATATATATGTATATGGGTTAGCAAAGCAGAATTTAGTTTCAACTAGATAAAACTTTGTCTTTAAGGTTGTTGCTATTTGTTTTTATTTTCTCTATCTTTCAAGTTGGCCAAATGAAAAGTTAGACTATAATCAATATTTCTTGTTTTTGTTTTGCTTTGTTTTTAAATTTGCTTGCCCTCTGCAAAAATACAAAGGGATCAGAAAGTGTAATACTGTTTAGAAAAATGAATACGTTGTGAACACTGCTTTAATGAATATTACTAAAATACCTGGCATGCTCTGGAAACCTTATCCATCAGATGGTCCATACTTGAATATATAGTGTAGCTTTGTTTGATGACCAAAATGATGACTCAAATGCACTTACCATGTAATATTATGCACTGCAATTTTTTTTTCTTTTTCTGTCTTAGTTTTCAGTCAGCAGCAAGCCTCTTCGGAAATCTTTAGACCTCCACCTTCAGTCCTTTGTCCACTTTCCTGCCTCTGTGGGTCCCTCCTCCCAACCAGTGGGAGTCAGGGACCCAAGCTTGCTCCCCCAACCAAGGGAGTGAGGGACAATGGGGGAAATAGGACCCTGCTGTGTTAGGGTATAAAAACGTTGTTCCCCCACACCTTGGGGCCTCTCCTCCATGATCAGTCATGGGGAAGACTTCCCTCTTTCCCCCAGGGAAAAGAATAAACCCCTTTTTTTATCCTAAGAGATCTGAGTTTTTTTTTTATTAAATTGTGGGTGAGTTTTTTTTCATCCCAAATGGCTATAAGTTCCATAATTTATCTGAACATTTTCCTGCTCTACCTGTGTCTAGAACAGTGCTTGATATAAAGTCAAGTACCACCTCCACCAGGAGACCTTTCCAGATTACCCACTGTTAAAACTACTCCCATCTTAAAATAACTTTACATTGAATGTATTTTTTTAATGACTGATCTGTGTAAACATAACTAAAGAAGGGACTCAAAAAAAAAGAGTAAGAGATATCATCAAAGAACTTTATGATGCCAAAGGAAGATGGATTGATCATATGACAAGGTTGAGGATGGCAAGTGCTCTTCTTGAGTGTTTTGCTGGTACCCACAGGATGCCAGAAGAAATTAGGGAATGCTGGATTCTATTACAAGTTACTGAAAAGAAAGGCAAGTTTTGTCTAGATTGGAATTTTCCTCCTTAAAAAGTAGAATGAAGAGCTGGCAATTAACACTTTCTTTGATACTCCAAAAGATATGTGATTTTCACATGATTTCATGAGATATAGTGCCATACTCCTCACCTCCCAGCCAAAAAATAAGAATCATTGTTTATGAAGCCACTAATGAGACTCACTCCACTGGACCATTGATGATGGACTTTAATGAATAAGTGAACATACTGAAGTAACATGTTTATGATGTTAATGTTTTACTTGTGTTTTTAACATCATTTGCATAAATCTGTTCTTTTATTTCTATGTACACAATTCCCACAGTCCTGGCCAAATAAAAAAAAAATACTTTGCACAGTTTGGTATCTCTAGACAATTGGTCTGGTTGACCAAATGAACGTTCCACGTTAGAACTGGTTGCTTGATGTTATGGAGATCCAGGCTTATCTTTGTTGTTAATCCAAATAAATCATCTTTCTGCTTTCCCCCCCCAAAAAAAAACCACATAAGCTACTACCCTTTCTCATAAATTTTGCCAACTATGTTTGGTGAAGTTTTTGAGTGGCAATCATAGCACTACCTCACCTGGGAAATTTTTCTGAATATGGAATTAGGCTGTTAAATTTTTAAAAGAACAGGGATCTTTGTGACTTATGTAAACTAAAAGTCAGATCCCATTTCTGAAAAAGTAGAAATGTATTCTACTTACAGGATGTAAGCACTAACAGTAGCTCACTTGAATTTAAAAACAATTTATTTTAAATTACTTTTATCTGACCTGGAGTTCAAAGAAATGGCTTACTCTAAAATTTCAATTTTATATTCTGATGGTTGAGTTTATTTGGTAAAGTTTTGCATTCTTATATGTTTTCTGCAATTTAATTTCTCTCCTTAAAAGCCATTACATTATTTTCAAGACATTTCTCTGTTACAGGGGGAAAAAATTAAAAAGCAAAGTTTTTTTTAATAGTTTTTACTTTGAATTACCTGAATAAAAATGGAGAGAGGGTGAACAGCAATTAAATTAGGGTCTTGACAAGAAGAGAAAATAAAAAGAGTAGCAAGAAAGGCTTTAGTAATGCACACTACACAAGACATCGATTTCCCCTTTCCCATGTTCAATCAATTCCTTAATTCTTATGTGAGTAAATTAAGATTTAAAGGTGTTTTCCTATGATGAAGAGTCTATGACAGATTTTCTTAAATATTTCATAACTTTACAAGAATCTTTCTATAGAACTCTTTGATAAAGTACAACATTTATTTATACTAAAAACCACAGAGTGTATAGGCATAAAGCAGCGGTTCTCAACCTGTGGATTGCGACCCCTTTCAGGGTCAAATGACCCTTTCACACGGGTCACAGGAGTAGCCTAAGACAATCAGAAAACACATATTTCTGATGGCCTTAGGAACCAAGACACTGTTCCTTTATCCGTCTCCAGGCAGGTCCAACCACATGCAGATACTCCCATATATGAGTATTAAAGGGTCATGGCATTAGGAAGGTTATGAACCACTGGCATAAGGGAACCTTTTTAAATAACAAATATGTCTAAAACCAAGAGCATATTTAATGGCAATGGACTGGAATCTTTCCCAATAAACACAGGAATAAAGCAAGGATCACCACTCTCCACATTATTTCACATAGTTTTAAAAATGCTAGAAAATCAATGACAAGGGAAATAAAGAACTAAAGACAGGATATAAATGTATCATTATTTGCTGATATGTTTGATTATTTAGAATATTCTAGAGAATCAGCAAAGATACTGAGACAATAATTGCAGCGAAGTTGCAGGCCACAAAAAACCCCTCCCCAAAGAAAATCAATCTTATTACCATATTACAATAATAACAATATTCGAGAGGCACAAAAGGGATATACTATCACAAATAACTACAAAATGCAAACATATGTATTTGCCAAGCCACAAAAATACTTGTAGAAATACAATTACATTTTTTTTAAATAAATGAGACAATTTTTAAAGTGGGAGGAATATTCAGGAACTGACACACTAGACAGTGCCAAAATTAAAAAAAACTATACTACCAAAGCTCATTTACAGTTTAATTCTATAAAATCAAATTTCCAGAGGAACTTTCTGTAACTCAATAAAATTATGAGTATTTTTGGAAAATAGCATATTTTAAATATTAAGGGAAATGATGAAAAGAGATAGGGATGAAGGGGTCATAGGACTTCCAAACCTCACGTTATAATATAAAGTGGTACCTCATTAAAAAAAAATGTGACATTCGTGAGAGAGAGAGAAAGCAAGATCAATGATTTATACTAGACAGGGAATAATCATAAACAATGGAAGTTAATATCCCAATATTTGATAAACAAGAAAAGGAATTGATTTAAAAGGAAGGCCTTTCTGAATTTTAAAGAAAAATTATGTGAAAGCTAGAAATTACTCCGGCTTAGACCAATTATAGGCTTAGACCAATATTTTACACTATATTCTACAATGCATTATGAGTCAAATGTTGATAGACTTCTGATTGCGGGACAAATCAGATCCATTGCTTCTTCTGCTGAGTCTAGCCAAGTGAAGATTTTTCTTAAAATTACAATTAGGTTTTATTACATTTAAAACTGTAAAAATCATTTTTAGCTCATGGGCCATGCAAAAATTGAAGGCAGATTTGACCCTTCAGCCATAGTTGGCTTATTCCACTTGAAAATGGAAGTGGGAGCATAATATTAAAACTCATACTATAAAAATGGATTACAAACAGATCATATGCTTTCAAACAAAAGATAGAATAACTACAAAAGATAAAATAGATAACTAACTCCACGAACAGCTTCTAGGCAAACAAAATAATTACACTTAGAATAAGAAGAGAAGTGGTTGATTTGGGGAAAAATGTCTTTGTATCAATTTTCTCTGATTAGGGTTTGTTGTCTAAATTACATAAACATAAGCCATTGTCTAATACAAAAGTGGTCAAAGAATATGAAGAAACATTTCTGAAAATAAGAATGTCAAAAAACAGCCAAATGAAATAATGTTCCAAATCAACTAATAATAAGAGAAATGCAAATCAAAACAATCTTACTGTTTCACCTCACTCATCATATTGGAAAATATGATAAAAAATGCATATTGTCATTGTTTCATGGGTTTTGGGAAGAGAGACATCAAAAATCTATTTCTCCAGAAAAGAAAGTATTACAGTCAGACAATAGTAACGTGGATAATGGAGTATCCAAGAGACATCCTGGAATGACCTCTATATCTAAAAATGCAGAGGAAATTCTCTAGGAATCAGAGATTCTATGCCCAGTTTAACAAAAAACACCACCAAATATCTCACTAAATTCTAAATCGTCAAGGGCATGCCTGGAAGGACTGTGATCAGTATAAAAGATGGATACATTCATGCTGATGAGACAATGGGTTTCCTAAAGCAACATTTTTTTTTGTTTTTTCTTCCTTCCTTTTTCAATGGCAACCCTTAGAACAGAAAAATGCAAAATGATTTCTGCTTCTGTAGTGATAATGGTCATGTGATGGAAAGGGAGTCAGGGAGTATTATGAATTATATGGAAGGAAGGAAGGAAGGAAGGAAGGAAGGAAGGAAGGAAGGAAGGAAGGAAGGAAGGAAGGAAGGGAGGGAGGGAGGGAGGGAGGGAAGAAGGAAGGAAGGAAGGAAGGAAAGGAGGGAGGAAGGAAAGGAGGGAGGAAGGGAGGAAGGGAGGAAGGAAGGAAGGAAACAAGCATTAATTGTGTACTATGTGTCAGACACTGTACTAAATGTTTTACAAATATTATCTCATTTGATCCTCACAATAACTTTGTGAGATAGATTGTATTATTGTCCCCCATTTCATAGGTGAAGAAACAGAGGCAAGCATAGGTTTAAGTGAATTGAACAGGGTCACATAGCTAATGTCTGAGGATGGATTTGACTTTAGGTCTTCCTAATTTCATAGCCAATGCTCTATTTTTGCACATGGTGATATGTCTAGTAATCAAACTCAGCATACCTTTATCAAGTACAATCTATTTTCATAGGGACATGTTGGACATTGGTATAGACATGTAGACTGAAACTATGGCATTCTGATCCCAAGTCTATTGTTCACTTTACTCCATTGGACGTTTTTCTCCAGAAAGATTTGAGTTCACAAAAGCATAGAAAATTATTGCGTGTTCCAAATGAGATCTTCCTTCCCTGGAGTTAAAAAGATTCCATAAAGCCAACCAGGCACATTTATATAATGCCAGGCTAATGGATAGGGCTTCCAGGGCTAGAAGTCACTAGAGATTCCTCTCACCTTTCTATAACCTGAGTAATATAACTTCAAGTACAATTTGGTTATCTACTTTCCACCTTAAACTAAAATGTTGCACTCCAGATTGGTTGTAGGAAAGGACAGTGTACTTGTTTTAAAATTTAAATTTCACTCTTCTCTTTGAAAGCTTTTATGAAGGTCCTTACCTGCAATAGTACCATCTTTCAAGCCACTGATGTATAGCCAAACTGATGGAGTGGAAGTGTTAATGCCACTCTTTCTCTCTTTCCACATAGGAATAGCTACATGGCTTTTCACTGATAATTTCCTTTCGACTTCTTGACATTTTGCAAAATTAATGATTTTGTGTCTTAAAATATTCAAATCTCTCCCAGCTCTATACATATTAAATGGCTGTGCCCACAGTGTGCAAGGGTATAAGGACAAAAAAATCTACTGAAAAAAATGCAAGGCTGATTATTATCTATGTATATATTTTCTGTGTTTCTATTTACGTACATACACAGCCATACCCTGTCCTCTCAACACAAACAAAAGGACACACACTAGGCTAAGAGAACATTTTAAAAATCCTTTGAAAGGAATTCACAGTATAAAATTTGCTTCTGGGGAAGTCGTTCTACGGTACAAAGCCTTCTGGTTGAAATTTAGTAATGAGAATGAGTTAAACATTGTTCCTCTTTTATTATCCTACCCAATTATCCCCATTTAGCTATTAAGAAATCTTGCTAGCAATATTAATAGTGATCTTCTAAGAAAATCCTCCTCTAATGTCTCCATCTGGACACCTTGAATTCCTGAAGGCTACATCAATTAGACAGAATATCGAGAAAATTCTAATAATCTGGAAGAACTTTGAGTGTGGTTCTGACAATTAAGCATTGCATGTTACCCAAGGACCTGGCTAGCTGAATGTCAGGAGGTTCATCAGACAGACAGTGGTCAACTGAGTTGTAATAATAATAATTTTTTATAATTCACAAAATCAAAGAGAGTTGCAAAGAGAGATTGGAGTATGAATTGCTGATGAAATCATTATCCAAGAAGCACAGACATAAGATTATATACCAAGAACCAATGATTTCTGTGGTATGAAAATTAATGCATATTACAAATCACTTTTATATTAATAGATAAGTCATAGCAAGGCGCCTAAAACTTAGAAAGTTTGCAACTTGCCCAGTGGTGTTCACTTGAATTGGCTCTCAGATACAATAGTTAAATTTTCAGTAGGAACATTTGTAACTCAGGAAATTCTATGAATCAGGGCTTAATTTATTGATCTGTTGACTGTCTAGACAAGAAAGTGATGGAAACAATGTTAATAATGCAGATTGATTAATTTTTGTAGAATTGGTTCTTAAATATTTACCAGCATGTCAGTAGACTTGTTCATCGTAACACAACTAATGTGTCAGAGGTGAGATCTGAGTCCAAGTCTTTCTGTCTCTGTGGGAGCCCCTCTATCTACTATACTATGTGAATGATACTTAATAGTAGTAGCAGAAGAAGTAGCAATGGCTGTAGTAAATCAAATATCCTAAACTGCAACTACTAAGCCTGGAAGAAAGGACCATTTCCTAGGTTAGGAAATAGTCATTTGACAATGTCAGAAAAAAAAATGTCAGAAGCCTGTCATTTTACCCAATATATGACAATAAACACTTTGATGAGTCAGAAGCTAACTTACTTCATTTCTTCTTTGTAATCATTGAAGGTAAAAAACTATACAAACATAATATTTTTAAAAAGATGGGAATAGTAGATTTCTTCAATGACTTCCATGGTTTGACCAAGTCAATTATATTTGGTTTGGTGTTTTTAAAGCTGTTTCCACATTTCTCTTCCATCTCCACTTATATTTTTCCTGTCTCTGGCACCTTTAGTATAATACTCACCATTTTCATTGCTTCCTTTGTGTCTTCTCAAGTTATTCCTCAAGTTCTATCACATTCAGGAATTGGCCAACATTTAGATGAGACAGACAAATGGAGTTTACTAGCACTTTCAGCTGAGGCAGGCAAGGAAGCAGAACTCCAGGATTTAGACAGGGTTAGTAGAACCCTATAGGTTAAAATGATAGACAGAGAGCATACTATATGTTAATTTATTCCAGAGCCCTGGTTCTCTGAAAAGAGAAACAGGCTAATATCAGGAATTCAAATCGACAGGACAGGCCTAAGAGTTTAAGTGACTAGAACAAGCAGAGAAATGCATAATCTACTAAGTCTAAGCAAGTTTACCATGTCAGTTCTGGAAGAGGAAGAGGGAGAATGGATAATTGAAATTAGGAACTCAGGCTAGGAACCTAGGAAAGAAAGTCAAGACAGTCTAACAAGACAGAATAGATAATTAAGGTAAAAAGACTGGCTGAAACTCACATCCAGAGGCCAGAACTAAGAAACATGGAAGTGAGATAAGCAGTATCAAAGGGAGGAAAATTACCTATGGATATTCCCCATGGTTGTGCCCTAATCAATTCATTTCCAGATAATCTGGATGATAGATATTAACTGGATAATAGACATCAACATACATCACCACATTACAGATTCGTTTTTCCTTTTAGTTAGATATTGGAGTGGCATAAGGACACAACCTAAATGAAAATAAGGAATATAATATTTACATAGTAATTTATTATATAGTATATTATCATATAGTATTATATATTGTATATATTATATAGTAATTTATTATTATTATTATATGTAATATAATATAATGTGACACATAATACAGTAGAATATAATTTATTGTAAAACAATGTGATATGGTAAATATGATATGACATGACATAACTTTAAAAAAAATCAAAGACAACTAATGATAATTGAGGCACCTAGTGAATGGTTCTCTCTGGCTTAAAGTCAGTAAAACCTAAGTTAAAATCTGATCTCAGACCTTTACTAGCTGTATTACCTTGGATAAATCATTTAACCTTTGTCTACCTCAGCTTCCTTAACTGTTAAATAAGGAAATAACAGCACCAACTTGCCAGATATTTTTTTTTCTGAGATAGGATGAGATATTAACAAAAAGCACTTAGCATGATTCCTGGTACATAATAAGATAATAGATACTATATAAACGCTTGTGGCTGTGATTATTAATAATAAGGTTTGCAAGGAAATTGACAAACATCACGGGTTATACTCACAACATCCTCTGGTAGGTGATATTTTTGCATTAGTTTTACAGATAAGGAAACTGAAGGTGACAGGGTTTAAAAAATGATTTACTCAGGCTCACACAGCTAATGTTTGATGCTGTATTTAAACTCATCTTCTCTGACTCCAGGTCCAGTATCTATCTGCTAAGTTACCTAGTTCCTTCACAGTTGTCTTGAACTTTTAGCAAACAATTTTCTAGGTTTTTATGAAATATATTGCAAATTTATTTTCAAATTGACTCCATTTCCTCATACACACACTCAGACATACATATATATTCCCAAGAGTGCTCAACTTGAAACCTTTCATAACTAAAAATAAGGCATATGCAATTTCCCATCTCTCCTTTCTTCCAGAAGCAGTATGTGAAATGATGTAAACTTTTTGAAGAGAGCCACATAGAACAATCCCTTATTCTTACTGACTTTCATAGTCTTTGTTGATAGTGTCTGGTAAGTAATTTTTTAAAAGCAATGAATTGATCATGGATACTCTTTCTACAATACAGTTAACTATTTATTGCATTTACTTATCTGCTTCCTTCTTATTCTCTTCACCACATCTTCCAGTAGAATGTAAGCTTTCTGAGGACAGGAACTCTTTCGATTTTTTCAGTTTTATTTCTTCTTTAAACGACTATTTCAAATTTAAAAAATCTGGCAAAGGACAGCTGTTTGCTTTTAACTTTAAAAAATCACATGAAATCAATGATTACTTTGTGAAAGGTGAGAAATGTTTATGAGGATAACTATTAATAGTTTATATTGCTTTGAAATTCACATTTCAGTCATTTCATTAAATGTATACAAAGGAAGTACTTGTTTATGCTGTAGATATGTTGTAAAGTCAACAAGTTCAATATAAATGCTGTTGCAGACACTTTTAAAAGTACATTATTTGCCTCTAACTCCAATATTTTCATTTTGTTATGTGTAAGAATTCTGATGTCAAAGTTCAGGTTTCATTGTAATGTCGCTGAGGAAATTGCCAAAAAGGTATTTTTGTTTGAAAAATATACTTTTTTAGAGGGTAGTTATGCTACTCTACCATGATGATCCAATACATAGGCGTCTTAGGCTTTTGAACTATTTTTCCAGATCTTACTTACACTGGTCCATTTTCCAGTGGTCAATTCTTACATCTTGTCAGGTTTTAAGGGTTAAATCTGAGCAATGGGGAGTAGTGTCTTTCTAGAACTATTACTCATAAGATCCATCTGTGTTCTTTCCCACATGAATATCATTTGCTATCAGTTGTGTTCATTCATGTCTGATACTTTGTGACTCCGTTGGGCATTTTCTTGGCAAAGATATTGGAGTGGCTTGCCATTTCCTTCTCCAGCTCATTTTACAAATGAGGAAACTGAGGCAAATAGTGTTAAATTTCTTACCCAGGGTCACATAGCTAGTAAATGTCTGAGGCCAGATTTGAACTCAGGAAGATGAGTATTCCTAATTCCAGCCCCGATGCTCTATCCACTCCGCCACCTAGATGCCCTATTATTTAGTCAGCCAGATTAATTAGTTGTTTAGGAACAGGTACTTGTAACAGTAGCATATTTAGTACAAAATATCTCCATATAGTTTTTGACTCACTCTTTTACAGATTCAAAGGTAACTTGGGCTCAAGCTTAGATAGAACATGAAGCAAAGAGGATTGATGCAAAAGTACTTTTCCACAGACTTCAAGCTGTTCCCTTTAGGTTGGGTTTAGTTTTTCTACTGGGATTCTTGAGGAAGCCTAAGTCTGCCATTTATCCTTAGCTCCTTCTGCAGACACTGTCATCAGCCACTGCTGTCTCAGGAACACTTCCAGGAAACTGATGAAAAAGTGTAAGTCCTCCAGTCCTCTGAGATTCTGAGATTGAGGACAAGGCTACATGCTCTTCTCTCTTTACCTTCCCACAAAAGTTTTCTCAGGCACTTGATCACAAGATTCCTACTCTAAGTTACTAGGTGCTCAGATCCTCAGTTCCAATTAGTTTCTTGCACCTATATAGCACCATAGGGCCTGACCCCAAGCTCCTCAACCAATTGCCAGATCTTATTCACACTTCTGAGTGAATGATTCTATTAATATTGAATACCTGATAAAGGGATGAAGGCTAAGTTGGCTGGGGTGTTTTTGTTGTTTTGGTTCATTCAAAAACAAATATTGATGGTTCTTTAACACACACACATATGAACATATATGATATATATCATGTTTGTGTGTGATAAATATATAGAAACACATATGCATACATATATGCATTCATGCATGCATATATATGTGTGTTTAACTATATATATATATATGTATATAAATATGTATGTATATAGTTTGAAGTAGTATTGATGTCTTTAAATTCCTATGCCACACCAGAAGTGCTATCCTCTAATATGCCTCATATATATAAGGAAGAGGCACCTAGGTGATGCAGTGAATAAAGCAACCCACCTAGAGTCAGGAAGACGTGAGTTCAAATATAGCCTTAGATAGTTACTAGATATGTGATCTTAGATGTGTCACTTAACCCTGTTTGCCTCAGTTTCCTCATCTGTAAAATGAGCTAGAAAAAGATAAAACAAATCTCCAGTATCTTTGCAAAAGAACTCCCCAAAAGGGGTTACAAAGAGATGGAGAGAACTAAGAAAAAATTACCCTGAACAACAACAATCTATGAGGAAGACTTCACCTTTTAAAACCATTAGACACCTTAAAATGATGCTGAACGGCAGGGAAGACAATTTGACCCTGACTAAAGAGGCCCAGTCACACCAGTCCTTTCTAGAATAAGAACTCCATAATTCAAGTAGAACAGAGGTAAGCCAATTATTTCATTTCATCTTTATAATCCCACTGCTTAGCACATTTAGTAGGCTCACAGAAAACATCTAATAAATGTTTGTTGAATTAAATATACCTTAGTGTATGGTTTAATGAGTTGCTATGATAGAAATATTTATCATCTACTGGTCAACTCTCTGGTAATAGGCCTTTCCAAACTTATACATGTCAAACTTAATTAATAGTTATTCAATTTAATTTAACAGGACAAGGAAAAGAGAATGAGGCAAGGTCTCTGATTCATCTGTGTATGCTTTATAGGGCAGTATAAGAGAAGGAAACTTTCAGAAGACTGCTAAACCCACATTAGTGTTGCAGTCACATGCTGCTACTTGTTAAATTTTATTCTTTTAATGAAATATTAGCTTTTATTATCCATTTTTGTGATAATTATATAAATCCAAATGATATGTGAAATAACATTTTCACTCTTATAGGAACCAAGATTTACCAAAATATTTTTGGTAGTTAAAAATAACTCAGTCTTTTTTTTTCTCCCATTGTTTTAAACTTAGACCTTGTGCATCTCTTTTTCCTAGCCATGTTGAAATACTTCTAAAAAGGCTGCTTTGGGTACTGTTTCCACCCAGCCAGATGCAGGAAATACTGGAAATCTTTTAACAAAACCTCCTCTCTAGAGATTTCCTACTGAATTTTACAGACTTATGCATTTCACATGGCCTTTTGAGGTTTAACGCATGTACCACTCCTTGAGATTTTTTGGAGCAGAAATCATTTGAGACTGTGTCTTGTGAGATATTTTGGTGTATGGGTAAGACCATGCTTCCTTAAATTTAAATGGAAAATTTTGTTTTTACTATTTTATCAATTTATCTTGAAACTTCTGAAGTTCAAAAGTTCATTTAGGGCTGGTAAATTATACCTTTACAAATATGAGGAAGTAGAATAGGGCAACAAGAAACTATACCATAAAAAATGTAATTATTCTATAGATATATCTTGTAGTTGAGAAAAATATTTAAAAGTCCTTGCAGATCATATAATTCTTATTATCTTCCATTCACCTCAAGTCATACAAATGCACTTGAAACTGGGAAAAAAACACAAATTAGGCCAACTACTTCTTCATAGAACTTATTGAGACAGCTCTGAGAATGTGATCCATGACTGTTATTTCTACATATGTGTGAGCAATGATATCCACGCCCAAGGCATTTCTGACATGGCTAAGACAGGTGGAGTTATGGCAGCCTGAGAACCATGCCTCCAACTCAGAGGAAGTCAAGATGGATGATGAGAAGAAGCGAAAGGCCTGAAAATCCTGGATAATTCAAAGAAACTTAAATGAATGCACTCTCTGTATCTTTCCTTGTCATCCAGTACCATTTAAAATGGCTTGAATCTCTACTTCTGTATCTAGCTTCTTTTCTCTCCTGTATTCTGATGCCTCAGGGAAATTTGATTTCTCAAAACAGCCTTGTTTTTGGTTTCCTATAAGCTTATTTCAATCTTGATTAAGACCCAAACACTTTTCCTTCAGGAAAGGATTAGTCTCCCTCCTCCCCAATACCTAGATACTGAAATAATTAATAGCAACATAACAGTTGTCTATTTGTGATATACAATAAATGAGACTTTCTCTAAAGGCAGAGCATATATGTGGTTCACTTGAGACAGCTGTTTCCTCCAAGAATTATGGTATCAACTGTGACAGAATTGCCATTAATTTAGAGGAAACTGGCAGGCAAGGTCAGCCCAATCTTTAAGCCAGTCATAAAAACTTACGCACACCTGCAAATAGCCAAGTGTTGCAAAATGTGTTGAATTCCATACAAAATTGACATTTCCTCAGTTCTGTCAGCATTTCGCATTTCTGCATAAGACCTAGACCACCTATATCTTTTCTTCTTCACCAACTTGAATGATTGCAGGTCTCATTTAATCCCCATCTCCTAGATAGTTCTAGGGCATATCACTCTGTTCTTGGCTAGGAACACTCAAAATCCTGGTTATGGCATCTCCCTGTTGAGAACTTTGTGGCTGTTATTTTTCCTATTTCAGACAACTTCTGGTCCAGTCAAGAAGTCCTTAGACCCAGTACTAGAAGGACTTTGAGGATAGGATTGGTAAGAATAACATGGAGAGCAATCACTGTTAGTAGTATTCTATTTAAAATTCATGTATTTTACTACCTTTAGCCATGGTATTTTATTTATTTTGTATATATTTTGTATTTATTTATCTGTATACATATTGTCTCACCTGTCTCTATAATAAAATTGGAGCTCCTTGAGGCATAGGGCATTTTTTATTTGTCCTTGTATCCTCAATAACTAGCACAGGGCCCAGAATACATTACTTGCTTAATAAATGCATGTTAAAAATGTGTTAGATGAATTAGTTTATTCTAAGTGAAGAACTGCAATATAACCTTCTAAACTAAATCAATACTCTTCATGTCATAACATTTCATTACATTCAAATGGTTGAACTATGATATGTTTTCAAATTCAAAATGGATTCACTTTACTTGATTAATAGGTTATATTGCTTTAAAAATGGTGTGGGGTCAAGTATGTATAACTTTCAGAGAATCATATGGTCATTTGGTCAATTAATTGATTTGGGCTCTTTCTGAAACCAGATTCTGAAAATGGAAAACTGATTTCGTGATTTAAAAAATATTTCTCAACAAAACTTTATCTATTCATTCAATTCATATATCACAGATAAAATCTGTGTATGCTCAGGGATGGCAGCACATCTTGATTACCAGGGGGAGGTTGAAACTAGTATATCACCTGAGCTTGGGAATTCTGAGGCTAAAAGTGTCCTCACTAAGTCTGCTTCCAATATGGTGAGGGAGCAAGGGCACATCAGACTACTTACAGAGGAGTGAACCAGTGCAAGTAAAAATGGAAGTGTAAGTCAATATTGGGAATGAATCCATAAGTGACAATTATACCTCCAATCTAAGTCAGATAAGAATAATTGCATATGAAACTGTAGATCTACTATGTGTAACTTGCTATTCCTTCAAACACCCAACAAAATCATCATGTAATTTTTTTCTCTCTTTCCCTCCTAGAGATGGCTACCATTTTATATGTGTGTGTGTACACATATGTGTGTGTGTGTATATATATATATACACACATATATATACACATATATATACACATACACATGTACATATATGCTCACATATGCACACACAACTATATATATACACATACTAACACATTCATATATGTAAAATTATGTTATACATCTACTTATCAATCCTTTCTCTGGATGCAGATAGCATTTCTCTTCATATGTACTTTATAGTTAATTTGGGTATTTATAATAGTCAAAATAATTTATTCTCTCAGAGCCATTCTTAAAACAATGTTGATGTTACTGTATATGTTGTTCACTTGGTTCTGCTCATTTCACTCCACATTATTTTGTGTAATTCTTTCCATGTTATTTCTAAAATCATTGAGCTCATAATTTCTTTTACAACAATAGTATTCCATTACATAATATACCACAATTTGTTCAGCCATTACCCAATTGATGGGCATCCCTGCAATTTCCAGTTCTTTGACATCATAAAGAAAGCTGCTAAAAACATTTTAGAACATAGAGAATCTTTTCCCTTTTTTCTTAATTATTGATCTTCTGAAATAGGCCCAAGTAGTGATATTGCTGTATCAAAGGATAGTTAGTTTATTAACTCTTTGGGTATAATTCCAGATTGCTCTAAGATAAGGAAACTTACTTTAAAAAATTAATCAACAAAAATCTGTTCATCTTTAAAAAATGAAATAATAGAAAATTGAACTGTTCTAAACCTTATCCTTTTCTATATAGTTACTCCTCATACTCACACTTATACCATCTGCTTGACATTTTTTTTAAACTTAAGTTTCCTATTGGAATTCCAATTAGTCATTTCAGATATTTCACGAGGATACAGTTTTAGTCATTTAATTACTTTTTAGTAGTATTAGTAGTAGACTTTTTCCATTTAAATGAAAATACAAACTGAAAGGAACATATTTAATTAATATCCTTCACATCTGTATTGTTTTTATTCATCAGAATTGACTATATTTCCTGATATATTTATGACATAAGACCCTATTTTTATCTTTATTCTTTCCCCTCAAAATTTAGAGAAAAGTCTTGTGGAATGACCAGAAGAAGAGAGGTGGGTGAATCACCTGTTTGGAGGAAATTAAGTTCCCATTTGCTAGAGTTTTAGGAAGTTTTTCAAAAAAATGAAATATGCAAATGATCAAGTATGCCTCTAATAGGTCAACCACCACCCAAAGGTCATTAATCAAACAGGTACTTCTAGTCTTCAGACTAGAAATCATTGTTTCCTCCTTTTTTTCTCTAAAAGACTCTGCCAGTCCCTTGTACTATAGAAAATGTGACAGATGGACAGAGGAAACATATTCCAAACATGAATTATAATTAATCATCTTCATAGGACTTAGTGAATTAATAATAATTCCCCTCAATGAAAGACATGCATTTCAAGCTTGTCTGTGAATCTGAATACATAAACAGATGATTTTTATATGCCTAAAAACCACTTAAGCAATCAGTAATGGAACCAAGAGCCACGTATTTAATAAAATATTCTAGGCAGACATAGATTAGAGTAGAACAGCAAAGTACTCAGTATCAAAAGACCTGATTTCAAATCCAATTCTGTCACTCATTGACTTAAATTCTCTGCATCTCTTTCCTTATTTATATACTGAAAGTAAATATTTGTACTACCTATTTGAACATATTCTCATGAGAAAAGTACTTAACTGTAAAGTGTCATAAAAGTGTGAGATATTAATATGATATTGTAATGGTAATCAATTTGTTGGATATTTAGGGCTAAGTGGATAGGATACTTAGGGCTAAGTATAGAACTCTGTCCATTGGTGAAAAGGTGTGAATTCCGCTGTTGAATTGGAAGAATGCTATTGGCTGAGACACTCCCTTGTTGACTTGGGAGAAGGCCAGTGCTTACAAGGAAGAATTTTAGAGAGACAAGACATATTTTGGATTTGGCTCCTCAGTGACACTGACTGAAGACATGAACAGGATGGGACTTTGTTTGTTGGTGGCCTGGCTGATCCTTGAGTTCCAGGCAAGAGAAGTCCTGAAGG
>CM053593.1:273994510-274009558 GCA_028646575.1 Pseudocheirus occidentalis
TTTTTTTGAGGGGAGTGGCTGGCTTCCACAGTCATGGTCTTGCAGTATCCTGCAATTTCTGTTTCCTTCAATAAGATGATATTTCACTATCTCACCATTGAACAAGGCTTTTTTGCCATATTCCTCTTGTGTGGTTTGCTATGTGGGCCCCCAAGGGCTTAAATTCCTACCTTCAGCTCTTGTTGGTTTAAGAGGCTATGCTTGGATTATGAGTGTTTAGTTAATAAAACAAGTCATTCATTTCACAAATATGTTTGAATTATATAATTTTCATTCCAGAAAACCAGTTTATCCAATAGAAAGTAGACAATCTTAATTTAATAAAAAATCAACTTTGAGAAGAGTCTCTTTAACAAAAACACAATTGTGAATTTGTTAAATTATTTTTTTCTGCTGCAGTAATCAGCCAGTGACAGAAAATTGCTACTAATAAGAACTGACCTTCAGCAATAGAATATTCAAAGGTCTTGCCTGTAATTTTTTAGCCTATAAATAGCAAATATTGCCTTCTTTTTAATCTAGACTTCCACTGAATTGAATCATGATAAAAACAAATGTTATTTCATTAAATTTTGTGGTCATTTCCAACTCATGAAGACTACTTACAGGTAGTATAATTTGATTGTATTAAAATGCCATTTTAGGTGTCATTTTGAGGATTTTTTTTACCTTCATAATAACTATACAGTATTTTGCTGAATGCTTATTTATATGATGATGATTTTAATTGATTTTGTCACATAGTACCATAATGGGAGTCCTCATGTTATTTCTCTTAGCTCTGACCTATTCCTGGACTCCATTCCCTTTTCAGAATAGCAGATATTAGTAGGCAACATTTTGAATATGGTGATTTGGGAGGCAGAAAGACGAGTTCAAATCTAGCCTCAGACACTTACTAGGTCTGTGTCCCTGAACAAATCATTTAACTCTCTTTACTTTCATCCACTGAAAAAGATAATGGTAAGCCACTCCATTGATTTTGCCAAGAAAATCCCATGGACAGTATTGGCATTCTGTAGTCCACAGGCTCACCAAGAGTTGGACATGACTGAACAACTGAACAGCAACCTGTCAAGAACTGTGATAGACATTGAAGATACAAAGACAAAAAATGAGCTAATCCCTTTCTTCATTAACTTTGTATAACAACTTATAGAACTAACAATATTTAATGGAGAAGATAATATATTATTACACTAATTTAAATATAAACTGGTATACCAGTAAAATACAGAATCAACGTTTAGTCCAATTCTTTCTTTACATGGACCACAAGCTCTGTGAAGGCAAGATCTGTTTGATTTTACTGCAACTTTCCCCCTATTACTTAGCATGTCACAGTGCTGCCATTTGATAATAATGCTGGTTGAATAGGCGCACAGAGAATCCAGTTAAATTGACTGAGGAATCAAAAGATCACAGAGGTTAAGTAGCTTGTCCAAGGTCATCTAACCATTGGCCATAATAATTTATGCAGAAAAACCATTATATGGCACAGCATTAAAAAGCAATTTACCTGTACTACAGTATAAAGTTTGTCAGCTTCAGTCACTTTCAATTACAGTGGTTTGGCAGAATATGGTATTAAAGATTTAATTTGAAAATGTTCCAATATTGTAGATTATTACAGTCAGTAACACGATCCTAAAGGCCAGAATTTAATTAAATTCATAACTGATCATTGAATTTGTGTTAGAAATAAACAGAATGTGTATATGTAGATATAGTGTTGTGGTGAATAGAGAGCTGTACCTTTCTGGTCAGCTTTCTGGTCAGAAAGACCTTAGTTTAAATCTGTCCTCAGATACTCATCAGCTGAGTGACCCTGGAGAAATCACTTAACCTCTCTCTGACTCAGTTTCCTCATTTATAAACTGTGGATAATAAAAGTACCTCCTTCCCAGGGTAGTTATAAGGATAAAATTAGGTAACATTTGTAAAGACCTTTGCAAAACTTGAAGCTCTATGTAAATGCTAGCTGTCATTAATCTATCTCCACAACATCTCTCAGATGTATTCCTCTATCTCTATTCCATCAGTCACCATGATTGAGGCCTGCATCACTTCCCAACTGGTCTCTTGCAGACTACTGTCTCCTAATTCATATCCCTGACTCAAGGCTCTCATTTCTAATCTATTCTAGACGCAACTGACAAAGTGATATTACAAAACAATGGTTTGATCATGCCATTTTCTTTCTAAATAAACTCCATTATCTTCTTATTAGCATAGTTAATAAATGGATAGAGTGAATAGAACTCCAGGCCTGAAGTCAGAAAGATGAATTCAAATTTGACCTCAAACACTTACTAGCTGTGTGCCCCTTGGTAAGTCACCTAACCCTCAATGTCCTCATCTATAAAATAAGCTGGAGAGGGGAAAAGGCAAGCCACTTCAGTGTCTTTGCCAAGAAGATCCCAAAATAGGCTCAGGAAGAGTCAGACATGACTGATAATGATGGAAACAACAGTTTCCTTTTACTTCTAAGGAGAAATACTAACTTCTGTCTTTCACATTTATAGATAATCATTGTCTAGCCCAACCTACCTTTTGAAATTTGCTGCCCTTTCATGTACTTTAAAGTCTTGCCATGGTGCCCTGCCTGTTTCTCACGTACGTCATTTTATCTATGATCACCTTACCTTTTCACAGGCTGTACCTCATGCTTAGAAGAAATTTCCTACTCATCTCTCCTTTTTTTTCCTTCAAAACACATGACTAAATATACCTTCTCTATGAAGCCTTTTTTTAATTGCCACAGCTTCCCCTCCCCCAAAAAGGTTTGTATTTATTTTGCACACAGTTGTGTACACACATGTTGTTTTACCAGATTTAGCAGATGCTAGCTCCTTGTGAGCAAGAATTATTTCACTTTTGTCTCTGATTCTCCAGAGCCTGTTACAGTGCCTGGCACATAATAAGCACCTAATAAGAGTTTGGACTTCAATTGACTGATCAATTAGTCCAAGTTAAAAAAAAGATGTATGAATATTAAAACTTACAAATATATTAAACCTGAATGAACTGGAAGGCTATTAAATCAAGTCAAAAATAAGATATTAATTTACTTCTCTGTACAAAATAGGGTGCTTGCCAGGGAAACAAAAACAACAACTTCAGGTGACTAACTTGGGAGAATGAAACAAATATACATATAAAAAAATGCAAGGACGTTTGAACAAGACAGGATTTTTTATTTTTAAACAGAAGCAGGGAGAGGACACTGAGCTGAATTTAATAGAAAGCTAAAGATTCTGAGAGGTGAAGACGGAAGAAGGCACAAGATATGCTAAATTGTTGCAGAAAATAATAGTCAGACCCAGGCACAGATTCTAAACTCTGATATTGTTTCTCCCTAGTATCAATTTTCTGATGTCTATCTCCTGACTCAAATAGATTTGTTCTGACTGTTGCACATGCCTAAAGTTCTCTTTTACTTCTCACTCCTGCCTTCCTCAATACCATCAAAATCCTGTTTTTATGAATCCAATTCCTTTCCAACTACTTTGACCTCATCAAGGGAGGAATGTCTCTTGGTCTTACCTATTCCTATTAGTTACCAATATCTTGGATATAAAATACTTAATTTTAGTAGTGTTTTAATATTTGTTATGTTGTAAAGGGCCCACCATGAACAATGAATGTACCTTCAGTTATTAAAGTTAAATTTTACATTAAAAAAATAAACCCAATTCCTAGCCTTCATTAATCCTAGTTCTTCCCATTAACAATTATCTCTGATTTATACATATGTATTTTGCTCATATAGTTGTTTTTTTTTGCATGTTGCATTCACCCATTAGACTGAGTTCTTTGAAAGCAAGGTTTATTTTTGTTTTTGTTTGATTTTCGCTTTTTTTTTTTGTAGCCCAGTGGCTTCCATAGTGTTTGGCTCATAAATGTAAATGTTTCTTGGTTGTATCTGACTTGATTTATGGCTAAAAGCTCTTTCATGCTGATTATGTTGATATGGTTTCTTTATAATATGAATTCTCTGATTTTATTGTGGTTCACTTGTGTCTGATTCTTTGTCATCCTATTTGGGGCTTTCTTGGCAAAGATACTGGAATTGTTTGCCATTTTCTTCTCCAGCTCACTTTTCAGATGAGAAATGTGATGAAAACATGGCTAAATGACTTGTCCAGGGTCACACAGCTAGTAAGTGTCTGAGACTAGATTTGAAATTAGGGAGATGAGTCTTTCTGATTTGAAGTCCAGCATTCCACTGAACCAGCTAGCTCCCCTGATGTTTAGTAAACTTTGAACTATAGGTCCTTCCCACATTCATTACCTTCATAAGACTTTTTCTGTGATATGAATTATCCCAAACTGATTAAATTCTGAATTTCAATCAAATAAATTCCATATTTATTTCACTTGGGATAAAAAAAGAACTTTCTTAAACACACTGTATTACTTTTTATTTTTTGTCTAACTAGAGTCTGAAGTTTTTTCTTTCTTTATTACACATATGGTGATTGTGACTCATTGTCTTGCTATCTTTCTAAGTCATCATTATATTCCCTGGCTTCTGTGAAAAGGAGCATAGGAGTCATATTTTATGTGCATTTCCTGGGATGATTTTTTTTCAGTAGAAAGGCCAAGTTTTGGAGATGACACATTGGGTTCAGTTCTTGTCTCCTACTCTGAGAAATGATCACTGAGACTTTGTTTAAAGACATCCAGGGAGGGTTTAGCACCTTTTTTCCTGAAACAGTTCAGTACTACTTTTGAATAGCGCTGTTTTTTCTTTAATGGTTGTGATTTCAGCTGTTTAATTTTTAATACCGAATAGCTAATGGTTTACCTATTTTATTGTTTTTAACCTTCAAGCTTGATTTATTAATTTAATGGTATATTTGTTCTCAACTTTGTTAATTTCTTTGATATTTTTTAGATTTTCAATTTTACTCTCTAATTGAGGTTTTAAAATTTGTTTCATTTTATTTTTTAAGTTGCATGTCTAATTCATTAATATGTTCCTTATGTCTCATTTAGAGACAAAAATTTTCTCCTAATGGTTGATCTAGATGAATCCCCAAGATTGTTGTATGCTGTTTCAACATTATATTTAATGAAATTATTGACTGTTTCCCTGATTTTTCTTTTGATACACTTAATTCGTATTACATTAGTTTCTAATTAATTTTAATTATTTATTCAGCAGCCCTGTATAAAATATGATATTTTATTTTATTGTGATCTCTCAAAAATGCATTTAATAAGAACAAACTGATTAGGATAAACCAATCTCCTGAGATCTCATTCTCTTGAAGAATGACTTGGGTTTTAAATCTCTACATTTTCTCAACTGTTCCTCAGTTGCCTCTCCTTTCTGATTGGGGGACTGGAGGGCAGAGCACTAAACTCTTCCCAAAATTTTCATTATAAGCTCACAACCTTCTTGGCAATTCCATTTTCCATCAACTGTTCTGCTTGTCTTCAAGGGTACAACATACTTCCCCTCTCCTCTAGGACATCACCTAAAACCACATCGTATAGAAATTATTTATTTATTTAGAAATTATTTATTTATTTATTATCATAGCATTTTACCATAACATAGACAGCTCTTTTATTCTGGAAACTCACTTTGCACCTGGACTACTTATCCCATTGGAAGTACTCTCAGTGCCCTAAACTTTACCTTCTGGTTGACACCAACAACCAGTTTAAAGAAGAAGCCAAGGTCAAAGCTGTCTTCATCCCTCTTCAGGCTACACTGCTTTCTCATTTTCACAGAATTTTAGTTCCCTTTTATATGTTGTTCCCCTCCAATGGAACATAAGGTATTTGAGATCAAGGATTGTCTTTCTTTCTACTTGTCTTTGTAAAACCAATGCTTAGCATAGTGCCTGGTACATAGTAAGGCTTAATAAATTCTTGTAGTTTGATTGACTTTTCTAAAATTCTATTCACATGGGTCCTTTCTTTTTTGTTAGACTTACAGAAGTCTGAGAGGGGTAAATTGAGATTCCCTTACTATTAAAGTTGTACTGTCAATTTCTCTTTTCAAATCATTTAACTATTTAAGTATTTAGATTCCATGTGATTTGGTATATACTAATTTGTACTGTTATGAATGTATGGTCTCTAGTACATTTCAGTAAAATGCAATTTCCCAGATTATCTCTATTAAACATATGTTTTCACTATTGCTCTGTACAGTTTCCATCTACCAGATCCCAATAGAAGGCTCTTAATCTTTCTTTTCTTTTAAGGTACTTTTTGAAATCTACTGTCATTCAGAACTTGTTTTGCTCAAGATCCCAAAATCCCTTAAATCCTCCATTGAATGCAGTATATTTCTTTATCTAACCCTATATATTTTCTGCTCTCCTCTGACCAGTTCAGATAAGTTCTTTAAGGGTCACTTACCCCTCCCACTCTTTTCTTATTTCTTTATAAACTTCCACTCACTTACTCTAGTTATATAATGTCTCTCATCCTTCCTCTCTTTTCCTCCCTCTACATTTTCCTTTTTGGAGCAATAAAACATAACAAAATTACTTCCAGACCCTATTTATATTCTGTGATGTAAGAGTTCTGAGGAGGTAAATTTGTAATACCCCATATAAGATAAAAGTTTTATCTTTGTTTAATCTCATGATTGCTTATTCATGTCTATATTTTATGTCTATTTAGTCTTGAATTTTATTTCAAAATTCCTATGGAAATCTGTTATTTATTTATTTATTTTTAGATCAGGGAAGCTTAAAAGCTTTCCATTTATTAAAGGTTCATTTTCCATCCACATATCTGCCCCTTTAGAATTATGTGCAGTTTTGTTGGGTAAGTTATTCATGGTTATGAGCTTATATCTTCTGCCTTCTAGAATATTGAATTTCAAGTTCTCTTCTTTACAGTGGTGGTTACTAAATTGCATGCAATATTGATTGTAACTCTTTAGTATGCTATTTTCATGTCATGCTTTTACCCAGATAACTTTGATCCATTTTCCTCTGCCCCCACTTTACCCCTCAAATGTTAGAAAAGTAATCTAATCAACACTACTATTCTTTTACTTGCAGACCCAAGCATGGTACTTTGCATATAGTAAGTGATTAATAAGGACATTTTTTATAAATTTATTCAAAGGAAAGAATCCAAAGTACTTCCATAACAGAGGCTACAACCTCTGTCTAAAGATTTTATTTCATATAGCAGAGTATAAATTTGTGGTGCATATTCAGTGGAATTTGGAGATTTCTTTCACCAGCATTCAGATATTCAGGTTTAACTGGCATAGAACTAGATTTTTCCTCATTTGAGATCCAATGATAAAAAGTCAAGAAGACAAAGGATTCAAGAGCACAAGAGTGAACATTATTTAAATGATTTACCATAGCATGCTGATCAATGACACTAGTCAAGATTGTTAGACTTAAAAAAAATAGGAAGGAATTGAAGAACCAAAAGCAATAGTAAAAACAATAATCAGCTAATAAAGTGTAGAGAAGAGAGAGAATAAAACTAAGTGTGTTCAGGAAGGGGAATCTCAACATTTAGGCTTTGGAAAATGGAGAAGTTTTGAGTGGTCCAAAAGGTTCTTAATATGAACATCGTGGTAGCTGACTGAATTAGGTAAAAGTTTGGGGATCTGTGTAGTTAAAGAATTGAAGAAGGTTTGAAGGCAATCATGGTGTCAGTATGGATGTCTCCAACATTGAGCATACAGGGACAAGTAGAATGGGAAACTATAAGTAACATGCCAAAATCATAGAAAAATTTGGGAGACTGACCAAGTGGGCAGGACAGTAAGGATGAGTAGAATGTTATAGTGAGACAACACCAATGGGAAAGGACAAGTTTTTGAGTGGCAGTAGAAGAGCTAGGATCTGAAAGTGATGATGGACAGTAAGAAATATGGCAATTTCTCTTGTAAGTTATATGAACAGCATTAGAAAGGTGAGAAAAGGAGTGGGCAGGTAGAAATTTGACTCTTCAAATAATAATACAGGCTTTATTTAATATAATAACATAAATAATGTAGTGGTAAGAATTCTAGGATGAAGGAGAATTTGTTGGCAGAGGACTGAGCTTGCAAAATGCACAAGGGAATAGGCATACAGGAACTGATAGCTATAGGATGAGCAGAGCTGGAGTATATAAGAATGAAAAACAACAGAAGGCTAATGTGTAAACTGGCAAGGCTCAAGGACAGAGATTAATGCTCAAGAGCATTGGGAGATGAGCTGGTGATCAACCTTCTAGTGATCGAACTCTGTAAAAACAAAGAAGGGGAAAAAAGCTAAACTGATACACAGATAATAAGTATATCTTTTATTGAGAGATCTATAGTCAGAGCTTGCCAAACATGACAAGAACTTCTAGAGCATGTACTCTGCTCCTATAGGCTTTAGGATCCCCAGTCACTCCCATGCCATAAGGAGACATCAGGGAAAAACTCTAGAGGATGGGTTTTCCATTTTGTATGTTTGTAAATATGCCCATTTTAACTTTTAAAACATTGTTTAAAATTTTTATTAATGCTGTTGTTTTTATTCCGAAAGGTAGCTGGCCTATTCAGAGATAAATCCATCCCATAGTATTTCACAGTATCAAACTAAAGAATATTGAAACCTCAAATAAGATATATGGGTACTGGGATGTAGAAATTCATCTTGCCCTACTAGAAAATTAGGGGGTAATGGGGGAGAATATAAGAGAGAATAGACTGGGGAATGTGTATACTACAGGCTTGCTATTTTGGGGTGGGAGTAGAGGAAAAATGGAGAGAAAAATTATAATTCAAAATCTTGTGGAAATGAATGTTGAAAACTAAAAATAAATAAATATTTTAATTTTAAAAAAAGAATATTAAAGCCTCTCTCAGGGCAAATGCTGTCAGTGCTCTACTAACTATATCTATTCTCATAACCTCCAATGAACAACAACAAAAAGAAAGATCTTCTTAAATGAGTTTAAATCTTATGCCTCCTGATTTCTCTTGGGTATAATCAAGGTTAACTTTTAGTCCTTGTGCATATGCTAGTAAATATCTTCGTATTTCATAAAATGTCCAAAGACCTCTTTTTTTAGATAGTCTATAATGTTACTTTATTTTCTTACAAAATACTTTTAGCACTGAATCATTACAATCCCAGTGATTCTCCAAATCAATTCTGGTAATTGTGATCAAACCCTTCCACTGCTTTATGAAGTATTTATGGTGGGATCTGGGCTTTGTTAAGTGCAAACCTCACCCAACCTTAGTTTAAAACTCAAAAGCCACAGAAATCAACTTTTTCTGGGTCAAGTTCTCATCCAGGCAAAACAAAATTGTCTTTTTCAAAGATAAATAAATTTCAATTAGCAATGGCTTTGAAAATGTTCTTCAGAACATCAAGTTGTTTTTAGAGAATGATATTTAGATAGGTTAAGTGCAAATGAACTAGGAACATATGGCTTGTATTCCATTTGAAATAAACAGAAAATCAGAAATAATTGGGAAAAATGCTGGAGAAAAAAGTTAGTACAAGGCATTATATGATTTTCTTTTATGTGTTTCAATAACAAGTCAGGCAGAATTCAGTCTATCATATGGAAAACTTTCATTCCTATATTCTAACCTGTCAAGATCTTTTAATTTAAAAAAAATGTTAGGTGTTTAAATGATTTATAGATGCTAGTTTTGGTATCTGTCACTAGCACTAATTAAAACCCCTTCACATTCAAACAAATAAGTATTGTCAAGAAAAATAAATAGAGACATTGGCTATATTTGAGAATGTAAAACAGTCTCTGTAGTCTATCTCTTCTTTACTAAGAGTCCTTCAGAGATCCCTGCCCCTCTCCCCATTTTATTGTGGTCATCAAGAAAATTCTTCTGCTGCTTCTGTTTGCTTAGCTTTACATTGGTTCATATAATCAATCAATTGCAGTATGTCAGATGTGAGGAGGTGAGCATGTGCACCAGAGTGGTGCCAGTATCAAAACACTGATGTTTGGCAGTCTGACAACTGAGCGGATATGGGGTTTGAGAAATAGGGAGGAGTTCAGGAAAGTGGGGGGAGAGTTTCAGAGGAAAGATTCTGGTTTTTATATATCAAGTTGAAGATGTGTCCTAGACATCGAATTTAAGATGATTTTAAAAGACAACTGAAAGTTAGAGGTCAACAGAGAGTCTAGGCAGGATAGGTAGAATTAAGAATCATTGGTAAAGAGATGGTAGTTAAATCCATGGGAGCTGATGAAATAACCAAGTGAAGTAGTGTAGCAGGAGGAGAGAAAAGAGCCCACAAAAGAAATCTAAAGTTTGTATATGGTTAGAGGTCATGATCTGGAGGAGGATCCAGCAAAAGAGATATAAGGGGAGAACAGATAGGTAGGAGAAAATCAGGAGTGTCATAGAAACCTTGAGAGAAGAATATCAAGGAAGAGAGAATGATCAACAGTGTTAAAGGCTGCAGAGAAGTCAAGGAGAATAAGGATTGAAGAAAGGTCTTTGATTCTTAGCAACTAAGAGATCATTAGTAACCTGCAAGTGTTTCTGTTTTTCTTTGAATGTTGTAAATTGTTAATTTCTTATGGCATAACAAAATTTCATAAAACTAATGTCATAATTTGTTCTTCCATTTCCAAAATTATGGATGACTGTTTTGCTTCTAGGAAAAAAATTTTTTTTTCTCGACTATAAGTATTTTGGATCCTACAATCCCTTTTCCTCTTTCTATGAACTTCTTGGGGGTACATGCATAATAACAGTATTACTATAGCAAGGGTATGGTATAATTTAGTTTAGTGACCTTTTAGGTATGATTCAAAATTGCTTTCCACAATGGTTCAGCCAATTCACAGTTTTACTAAAACTGCAAAAGTAAACCTATCTTCTCATTACTTTGTCTAACTGGCAATTTTTCACTTTTATCATCTTTGCCAATGTGATGAATGAGAGGTAGAATCCTAGGGTTATTTTAATCTGCATTTTTAATTAATAACTTGGAGCATTTTTTACATGGTTTACATTCTTTATTTGAGAACTACTTGTTCATACCCGTGTGTATTGAGGAATGAATCTCATTTTCTATATATTTGTGTCCATTTTTCTTCAGTCTTGGATATAAGAGCATTATCGCAAAAAATTTGCAGTGAAGATTATTTTTTCTTTAATTGTTGCCTTTCTACTTCTACATTTCTTTATGTTACTTGTGCTAAAGTTGGTCTTTTTCAATTTAATGCAAACTTGTTCATTTTATCTTTTATTATAATCTCTATCTTTTTTTAGGTAAGAATTTTCTGGGACATAATTTGAAAAATATCCCCTTATTAACTGACTTTTTATGATATGATATGTTAATCTCTGTATCCACCTGGAACTTATCGGTTACTTAATTGGCTATTTATTATTTTAATTAATTCTTTTTACTTGCTAGGAGAACTCTAGAAAAACCATCATATCACCTATAAAATGTTATCATTTTGTTTCCTCTTTGCTTATGAATAATCTTTGAATTTTTGTTCTTGTCTTATGGCTATACGTAGATAGTCTAAGACTGCATTAAGTAATATTGATGCTAATGGACATGACTGCTTTACTTCTTTTCTTATTAAAAAGTCTTCAGTTTTCACCATCACAAATAACAGCGAGTATCAGGTTTAATTGATGATAAGATTAGTAGTGTGGGACTTGAAGGCAAAAAAATCTAACCTGAGTTTAAATTCTGCTTCAGACCCTGGATATATCAGTATATCTCTCACCTGTTTGTTTTTACTTTTATTTTTTTAAGTAGCGCACTTGGTTTTATTAAGCCTTTTACCAAAACATGCAATTGCTTCTACATCTTGTTGAACCATCTTTACTAATCAACTTTTCTACTATTTAACAAATACCAAATAATCAATAAACTAATAAAAATGTACAAAGCACCTACTATGTGCCAAGTGCTATGGCAGAGATTCTCAACCTGTGAGTCAGGAACACTTTGTGGGTCAAACAACTCTGTCACAGGGGTCACAGGAGTCAGCTAAGACCATCTGAAAACACATATTTCTGATATTCTTAGGAACCGAGACACTGCTCCTCTATCCATCTCCAGGCGGGTCTGCCCACATGCAGATATGCCCACATATGAGTATTAGAGGGTTGTGGCATTAGGAAAGTCGAGAACCCCTGTGCTATGGTAAATGTTGGGGATACAAAAAGAGGCAAAAAAGACAGTTCCTGCCCTAACGTGGCTTAAAATCTAACGTGGGAGACAACAAAAAGAAATACATGCAATGCAAGTTTTAGATAGATAAATAGGAAATAACTAACAGAGGTAAGGCACTAGAATTATGAAGAAGACTTCCAGTTAAAGATGAGAGTTTAGTTGGGACTCACTCAAAGGAAGTCTGGGAGATCAGTAGGAAAAGCAGAAGAGGGAGAGTGTGCCAGGCTTAGGCAAAGGTGGAGAAAATACCTGGAGCAAAGATATAACATGTCTTGTTTGGGGGTAGGAGGTCAGTGAGTTACTGGATCAAAAACATGTGTGTGTATGGGGGGAGAGGGGTATAGAAGGAGCAGTGAAAAGAGCACTAGTTCTGGAGTCAGGAGGACCTGAGTTCAAATCCAGCCTCAGACACTAAACACTTACTAGCCATGTGACCTTGGACAAGTCACTTAACTCCAATTGCCCTGCATTTCCCCCTCCAAAAAGCAAAAAATAAAAAATAAAAGGTACATATCATGATATGATGTATAAGAAGACTGACTAGGTTATGAATGTCTTTGAATCCCAAACAAAACACTTTGTATTTGATCTTAGAGCCAATAAGGAGTCACTGTAGTTTAATGAACCCAGGGGTGTGAGTGTGTGTGTGTGTGTTTGTGTGTGTATTTACAGAGACAGAGAGAGACAGAGAGACAGAGAGACATAGGGAGAGACAGAGAGAGACAGAGACAGAGACAGAGAGACAGAGAGAGAGACAGAGAGAGAGACAGAGAGAGAGAGAGAGAATGATCTCACCTGCATTTTAGGAAAATCATTCAAGTATCTCTCAAAGGAGGAATTAGAGTGGTGGAGGTAGGAAAGGAGAAATATGAAGCAAACAGCCCCACCAGAAGACTTTAACAAAAGAGAATGAGTTGCACTTTGAACATATTGAGTTAATATTTTAATAATTACAGCTTAATATTATATTTTGAATTCTGGTAGTACTAAGCCCCCTCCTCATTTTTCTTTCTATTATTTCCCTTAATATATTTGAAATTTTGTTCCATATGTTTTAAATATATATACATACACAGATAATGCATGCATGCACACATACAATGTACATACATATATGTAAATACACATATGATGTGTGTATACACATGTGTGCACATAATTTGCCTCGAAATGTAAAATAACATTTGTTGTTGAATTTTATGAGCAAAAAACTCTCATTAATTTAGTTGATGCAATTTTAATTATTTTGTCATGGACTAAGAATGACTAATATCTCTCTAATTAAGTCTTCCTTTATTTCTATTAAATTTATTTTGTGATTATATTCATATAAGTGTTGGTAAATGTTGCCTTGGTAAATATTCTTGCAGTTGTATTTTAGGTACTTTGAAAAGAATTTATTTCTCTATTCTTCCTTTTGAATTTTGTCAATAAATTCCAAAATACTGTTGATTTGTGTGTATCTATTCTGTTATTTTATTTGTTATTTATTATTTTAATTAATTTTTACTCGAGTTGTTAGGATAACTCCAGGTGAAACACCACATAATCTATAAAGATTATCATTTTGTATCCTCTTTGCTTATGAACAATCTTTAATTTTTGCTTTTATCTTATTTCTATAAGCAGCTTTTCTAAGATCATATTAAGTAACATTGCTCCTAATGGACATGATTCATTCACTCCTCATCTTATGAGAAAAGCCTCTGGCTTTTTCATCACAAATAATGGCAAGTATTGGTTTTAATAGTTGAAAAGATGGGTGGACCTTGGAGGCAGAAATACCTTGCCTGAATTCATCTTCTGCCTCAGACTCTGTATAAATGACTATATCTTTCATCTGTTTATTTTTGTTTATTTGTTTGTTTTTTAAGGATAATAATGGTTCCTTACTTGTAGACTCTTGATGAAGGCTGAATGAGTTAACATGCACAAAACATTTTGTAAACCTTAAGGTACTATATCAATGCTAGCTATTATTATGTTTGTTATTATGATTATTATACTTTTGACCACTATAAAGAAAGGTTCACTTAGTCCTGTGCATTCCGGGGTTTTTAAAAATCATTAATGGGTATTGAATTTTATTCAAAATCATTTTCTGCATCTACTTGCATAATTATTTAATATTTGCTACATGTATTATTAATATGGTCTAATAGCTTTATATTTTTCATAATTGTAACAATATCTATATGTCTGTTATATACACAATTTGAAAATAGTAATAATTTGAACATTTGGCTGTAGTTGAATATTGTATTCAGTCCTTTTGCATCAATATTTATTAGAGGTATTTGTATGTAGCTTTCTTTTTCTACTTTTCCCTGTTTAGGTATCAAAGCAATAGCTGAGTCATAAAAAGAGATTTTACAATAAGTTCCCTCATTTTATAGACGTAGTAAACAAGTATGCAGGGGAGATAGAATACCTAGTTCAAGATTAAGTAAAACAGGTGGAGCAAAGATGGCAGCATAGATGCAGCAAAGTTTCACAGCTCCCACACAGCCACCTTAAATACCCAGAAAATACAACTCTATACAAATTTTAGGGCTCCCAAACTCACAAAAATACAGGAAACAATCTCTTGCTGAAGACAGCTCAGCAAGTGGGTCTCATCGCAGGAGGCAGGGAGCGAAGGCCAGCCCAGCCCAAAAACCACCACCAGGCACCAGGGTGGTTGGGAAAAGCCACAGCTTGAGTCTACAGGAGAGCAGATTGGAGGCACTTGGGGCAATCTCCACATTTATAAAGCCAGGTGAAACAAGACTAAGAAAAAGGTTGGTAGAATTCAAGCTGAATTTGGGGGAGAAAAGCATCAGGCCAAACTGTCCCCAGGTTAAGAAAGCAGCCCAACAGAGCTGCTTCAGTTCTCCTGGCCTGCAGACAGCAG
>CM053593.1:274010058-274035636 GCA_028646575.1 Pseudocheirus occidentalis
CTAGAATTTAAAGTTCTGCAGTACCTGCAACTAGGAATTAAGATATACAGGGGCTGGGATAGGGAGACCCTCCCTGCCCTACCAGAAAGTAAGAGAGCAGATCAGGGGAGGGGCTTTACAGTGGGATTGCTGTTTTAGGGTTGGAGCAGGGGAAAGATGGGGAGAAAATTTGTAATTCAAAAATGTCATGAAAATGAATGATGGAAACAAGAATACAAATAAAAAAGAAAAAAAAGAAATGGGAAAAAACTTTAAAATTTTTTTTTAAAAATTGGAAAAAAAAGTATATACTTCTAACTACCCTCCTCCCCAAACTGACCTCCCTTCCATTTTCCCCCCTCTCATCCCATTCACCCCTAATCTCCTAAAGGGCAAGATACCACATTTAGTGGGTATGTCATTCTGTCCCTAAGCCAAATTCAATGAGAGTAAATTTGACCCATTCCCTTTTGCCTTCCTGTTCTTACCCTCCATTGTAACATTTATCCCTTGCCTCTTCTACATTAGATAATTTACCCCATTCAATCACTCCCCAACTCCTCTCATTATATTCCTCCCTCACCTCTCATTTTCACCTTTTAAATATCATCCCTTCCTATTCAACTGATCCTGTGCCCTCTGTCTATGTATACCTATACACATATATACACATCCACTCACATATGTATTCATATGAACATATACCCTATATAAGTATGTATGTATGTATGTATATATAAATTTTTATTTCCTTCCACTATCCTCATCCTGAGAAAAGTTTCATAAGTTATAATCATTGTTTTTCCATGTAGGCATGTAAGTAGTTCAATTTTGATAAGTTCCTTATGATTTCTTTCCCTGTTCACCTTCTCGTGCTTTTCTTGCTTCTTGTATTTTAGTGTCAAATTTTCTATTCAGTTCTGAATTTTTCATCAGGAATGTTTGAAAGTCCTCTATTTCATTGAATGACCATATTTTCCCCTAAAACATTATGCTCAGATTTTCTGGGTAGATGATTCTTGGTTTTAATCCTAGCTCCTTCAACCTCTGGAATATCATATTCCAAGCCCTTTGATTCCTTAATGTAGAAGCTGTTAGATCCTGGGTTATCCTGATTGCGTTTCCACAGTATTCAAATTGTTTCTTGTTGGTTGCTTGTAATATTTTATCCTTGATTTGGGAACTCTGGAACATGGCTATAATATTCCTAGGAGTTTCCTTTTGGGGATCTTTTTCAAGAGGTGATCAACAAATTCTTTTCATTTCTATTTTGCCCTCTGGTTCTAAAATATCTGGGCAATTTTCCTTGAGAATTTCTTAAAGGGTGATTTCTAGGTTCTCTTTTTGATCATGGCTTTCAGGTAATCCAATCATTTTAAATTTCTCTCTCCCAGATCTATTTTCCAGGTCAGTGATTTTTCCAATGAGATATTATTTAACATTGACTTCTATTTTTCCATTTGTTTGGATCTGTTTAATAGTGCCTTGATTTTTCATAAAGTCATTTGCTTCCATTTTCTCCAATATAATTCTGAAGGAATTTTTCTTTTAAATAATCTTTTGAAATTCTTTTTCCATCTGGCAAATTCAGCTTTTTAAGGCATTCTTTTCCTCATTGGCTTTTTGGGACTCTTTTGCCGTTTGAGTTACTCAGTTTTTAAGGTGTTATTTTCTTCATTCAGGTTGTTGACTCTCTTTTCATGATTTTCTTTAATCATTCTCATTTCTTTCCCCATTTTCCCTCTACTTTTCTTACTTGACTTTCAAAATCCTTCTTGAGCTCCTCCATGGCCTGTAATCAGTTCACATTTTTCTTGAAAGCTTTTGCTGCAGGAATTTTGACTTCATTGTATTCCTCCCCTTTCATGCTTTGATCCTTCTTGTCCCCAAAAAAGGAATCTAAAGTTGGATTGCTGTGCTTGCTTTGCTTTCTTTGTTTGCTAATGTTGCCCCTTGACTTTTGAATTCTTTGCCATAGTAGAACTCTGATTCCAGAGGGGAGAGCTTTTTTCCCCAAATATCTGGGGTGTTTTTGCAGCTGCCAGAGCTATTAATAGGCTGCTGTCTCTGTACCTCCCACAAACTCTGGCTCACTCATCACACACCTAAAGACCACCGTACAAGACCATGATCCAGATCCAGGCAGGTTAAAGTAAGACCAATTACCCTCTGAATGTTTGCTTGGCCCCCCTTTGATCTGCAGGCCAAGAGCTCTGAAGAAGCCACATTGAGGTCTGCAACCTCACTTCAGCCACTTTTAGCTCTGGGCAGGGGACGGATCTTCTCCTAAATTCCTCTTCCCTACCTCCTCTTTCCTCCAGTTACAAGAGAGTTCCTCACTGACTCTTACTTTTTCTGTAGCGTTTATGGTTTGATAATTTCAGAAAAAGCCACTGCTGCTGGTAATTAACTCTACTGAAGTGTTCTGCAGCCACTGGTCAGGGCCACCCTGGGGCTAAAACTGTGGGCTGACACAGGACTGGGCTTGGCTCCCAGGGTTTTGTAATGAACCATTCCTGACCACCTGCCAGGCTGCCCACAATGGGAGATTTGTTTCTCTCTGTCACTTTGTGTGTTCTGTAGTTCTAAAATTTGTTTAGAATTATATTTTATAGGTATTTGAAGTGGTTACGGGGAGAGCCACGGAGTTTTCCTGCTTCTATGCCACCATCCTGGCTTTGCCCCTGCTCCTCATTTCCTATAGCACAATAGTATTTCATTAAATTCAGGTACCACAACTTGTTTAGCCATTCTCCAATTGACGGGCATCCCCCTGATTTACAATTCTTTGCCACCACAAAAAGAGCTGCTATAAGTATTTTTGTACATATGGGCCCTCCTCCCACTTCTATTACCTCTTTGGGATACAACCCTAGAAGTGGTATTGCTGGGTCAAAGGGTATACACTTATTTATAGTACTTGGGGCATAGTTCCAGATTGCTCTCCAGAATGCTTGATTCAGTTCACAACTTTACCAATAACGCATAAGTCTTCCAATTTTTCCACATACTCTTCAGTATTTATCATTTTCCTGTTTTGTCATCTTAGCCAATCTGACTGGTGAGATGGCGTACCTCACTGTTGTTTATATTTGCATTTCTCTTATCACTAGGATTTAGAGCATTTTTTCATATGCTTATAGATATATTAAATTTCTTCCTCTGAAAATTGCCTGTTCATATCCTTTGACCTTTTATCAATTTGGGAATGACCTGTATTCTTATACATTTGTCTCAGTTCTCTGTATATTTTAGAAATGAGGCCTTTACAAGAGACACTGGTTGTAAAAATGCTTTTCCAATTTTTCACTTCCTTCTTAATCTTGGTTACATTGGCTCTGTTTCTGCAGAAACTTTTCAACTTAATGTAATCAGAATTATTCATTTTGCATTTTATAATGTTCTCCAACTCTTTTTTGGTCATAATGTCTTCCCTTCTCCATAATTCTGACAGATAAACTATTCCTTGGTTTCCCAGACTGCTTACAGTATCATCCTTTATACCTAGATTATGCAGCCATTTACACTTGATTTTGGTATATGGTGTTAGGTATTGGTCTATGTCCAGTTTCTGCCATACTATATTCAAGTTTTTTGAGCAATTTTTTTTGGCTTTTTGGAGGGCAATTGGGATTAAGTGATTAGCCCAAGGTCACATGGCTAGGTTTGTGTGTGTGTGTGTGTGTGTGTGTGTGTGTGTGTGTGTGTTAAGTGTCTCAGGCTGGATTTGAACTAGGTCCTCTTGACTCTGGGGCCAGTGTTCTATTCACTGCACCACCTAGCCACCGTTTTCCCAGAAATTTTAGTCATATAATGACTTATCCCCAAAACTGGGGTCTTTAGGTTTATCAAACAGTAGAATACTATAGTCATTGACTGAGTCTCTTGTACTTAATCTGTTCCTTTGATACACTACTCTATCTGTCCACCAGTAACAAGTAGTTTTGATGACTGCTGCTTTATAATACAGATTAAAATCTGTATGGCTAAGCATTTCCTGGCATTTTTTTTTCTATTTAATTCTCTTGATATTCTGGACCTTTTGTTCTTCCAAATGACTTTTGTTACTATTTTTTTATAGCTTGGCAAAGTAATTTTTAGTATATTGATTGGTATGGCACTAAATATGTAATTTAATTTAGGTGAAATTGTCATTTTTATTATATTAGTTCAGTCCAGCCAAGAGCAACTGATGTCTTTCCAATTAGTTAGATTTTACTTTACTTGTGTGAAAAATGTGTTCGATAAGTCCTGGATTTGCTTTGGCAGGTAGATTTTCAATTATTTTGTAATGTCTACAGTAATTTTAAATGGTATTTCCATTTCTATCTCTTGCTTTTGAATTTCATTAGAAATATATAGGAATTCCAAGTATTTATGTGGGTTTATTTTATATCCTGCAACTTTGCCAAATTTATTTATTATCTCAAGTAGGTTTTTACTTGATTCTCTAGGATTCTCTAAGTATATCATCATATCATTTTCAAAGAGTGATAGCTTAGCCTTTCTTCCTTTTTTCGGTCTTCCTCTGGCTCACAGCCATGAAGGTCGAGCTGTGCAGCTTCAGCGGGTACAAGATCTACCCGGGTCACGGGAGGTGCTATGCCCGCACCGATGGGAAGGTTTTCCAGTTCTTGAATGCAAAATGCGAGTCTGCATTCCTTTCAAAGAGGAAGCCCTGGCAGATCAATTGGACTGTCCTATATAGAAGAAAGCACAAGAAGGGCCAGTCTGAAGAGATTCAAAAGAAAAGAACTCACCGGGCTGTTAAATTCCAAAGGGCCATCACTGCGGCTTCTCTTGTTGATATAATGGCCAAGAGGAACCAGAAACCTGAAGTTCGAAAGGCCCAAAGAGAACAAGCCATCAGGGCTGCCAAAGAAGCAAAAAAGGCTAAACAAGCAACTAAGAAGACAGCTGCATCTGCTGCTAAGCCTCCTACAAAGGCAGCACCTAAACAAAAAATTGTGAAGCCTGTGAAAGTTTCTGCACCCTGAGTTGGTGGAAAACGTTAATTGTCTACTAAATTGGATTAAATAAAATGAAATTTGAAGAAAAGAGTGATAGCTTAGTCTCTTCTTTGCCTAATTTGATTCCTTCAATTACTTTTTCTTATCTTATTGCTCCTATTAACATTTCTAGTACCAAACTGAATAAGAGGGGTGATAGAGATATCCTTGTTTCACCCCAGATCTTACTGGAAATGCTTCTAGCTTATCCCCATTACATATAATATTTTCTGATTACTTATTATTTTAAGAAAGACTCTATTTATTCCTATGCTTTCTAGTGTTTTTAATAGAAATGTGTGTTGTAATTTGTCAAAAACCTTTTTTGCATATATTGAGATATTCATATGGTTTCTGCTAGTATGTGAAAGCATCCCCTGATGCAATAGGCATATGAGAGCAGTCTATTCCAATGGCCACAAAGGTGGCTAAAGCAGGCCCTGTGGAGCTCTTAGAACTTGGTTAGACATCAAAGTTGCCAAAGTCATCCACTGCATCCCGAGCCATTTTATTCATCTTGGTTTTTGTTTTGCCAATGGATTTCAATTACTGTGGAAGAAAGAGTGAAGTTGATGACTTTGTGCAACTCTGCCTTAAATCCAATTCACATGTAAGTCAAGACATCCCATGTCGTCCACTATTTTACCCCCAACATCGTGAAGTCATTAGTCTTCTTCAATGGGTAAACAACAACAATTAAAATTATAACATCTGCACATCCAAAGTCCCTTCAATTAATTTAAAAGTACATTTCTTGTTACTTTTTTTTACTTTTTACTTTACAACTCCAGTTTATAGTTCTTCCATGGCTCTTCCTCTCAACACTTTCCCCTGCCATTAGCCTCAGTAATTCTCTATTTATCTTGACAACATCTTGGACAAACTGGACATAATTCTTGGCCTCATCAATTCTAAGGACCTCTTTCTTTACTGTGACTGTACATTTGTATGATCATACCATGGTCTGTGATTTTATTATGTTCAAAATGAAGAATTTTGAAATACCACTTTTTTGTCCATGGTCACTTATTATTAGGGAGTGAGTGTCTTTGACCAAAGACATCCTTTGTTTGACCAAAAATGAATTTCCTTAGGGTCAAACTTCCAATGTTGAAGTCTCCTGAATTTAGTCTTATAGAATAAAAATATATACTGGAAGACTTTCCACTTTGGTGGGACCTCACAATGATATACTCTCAGTGCATAGCCTTTAAGAACCAGTGTTTTTTTTTGTAACATGAGGAGTCATTGAACTAATACTTTAATAAATTAATTTCATGATTATAAGCATACAAATAGTTGTCAGAGAATAGAAAAGAATATAAGACACAATGCTTCAAAATGTATCAGTTTGAATAGAAAGCAGAGGAAAGTAACTTAAATTGTATTGATAGAATTAACAGGACTTTTTAAATGATCTTTATTCAAATTGGGGGAGAAAGGAGATTAATTGGTATCATGAAGATTTTAAATGTGGGAATTAAGGTATCAGTAACAGAAATAGTGAATTCAAAAGTAGTCACTTGTTATAGAGCATACAGCAATAAGTATCAGAAGATCTGGTGTAATCTCAGTTTCTGCTGCCTTTTGCTTATATGAGAGTATAAAAGTTGTTCTTTATGCCTCAGTTTCCTCATCAAATGAGGTAATTGGATTGGATTATCTCTGGGTCCTCTTCTAATGTTGTGATGACAGCAGCAAGTTTAATGGGAAAGGGAGTAACAGTCTTATTTGGCTTTGGACATCTTGAATTTGAAGGACCAGGTCAGGAAATACATCAAGTAGTTTATATGGTGATCTTATCTAGGTAGTTGAGGAGATAGGCAGGAAAACAAAAGAAATGTTAGGGATGGTGTTGTAGACTTGGGCTTCATATTCATGCATGAAATTATTGAAGCTATGAGAATTAATGAGCTTCCCAAGGCAGAGGGGGAAGAATGAAAATTTTTGATCATAGATTTAGATCTGGAAAGGAAAGAACAAATTAATGAACCTTTTTTAAAATGCACATTAAGTATTTACTCTGTTCCCAGAATGTTAAATTCTCAAGATACAAACATAAATGTGAGCCAATTCTAATCTTAAGGAGTTTACATTCCAGTGCGGGAAATTATAAATTTTGGAGCTCACATCTACATTTAAGGAAGGATGTTCTGATCTGGGAAGGCAGATGCCTTCTGTGATGATGAATTAAACAATAGAGTAGTTGATTGATATGCACTTTCTTTCCAAAAGAAATGAGAATGTTGATTTTATAATAGTTCTCACAGCAAGAAGTAGAAAGGGCGAAGAGAGACCTGATAACAATCAGAAAATGACTGGGGTGGAAATGAGAATGGACAATCCAAGGAAATTCAGATCTGAAAAGCTTAGCTCTTCAAAGGTATGGTCTGTGTAGGGCCATAGAGATGACCTAACTTAGTCTTTTTATTTTATGGATGAAGAAATTATAGTACTGAGAAATGAAATAAGCCTCTTTATAGGGCCCTAGCCTTGTGTTGTTATGACCTTCAATGATACCGGAGTAATACAGAGTCATCTAGAATAACAAAGGATCCTCAGTTCATTGGACATAAATTTAAATTTAAATGAGAGAAAGAAAACAAAGCTAAAAATGGCAGAAGCAAAGAAAAAAAATAAGGTTGTTGAATGAGGGAGAAAGGAGAGCATCTAGAGGCATTTAACCCTGAGTCATGTAGACTTTGTTTTGAAAATTGTATAAATGAACTCCAGGCTGAGGTCAGCATCCACAGTTTGGGGATAAACGAACACAGGAAAGGTAAGACTGTCATCTCATATGGTCATTGTTATTGGGACCTGTGATAGTCCTCACTAGCATAAACATAGAGCAAGTGTCCTGAAGAAAAGAAACCTGTCCACTGACTATGACTGTTGTTGGGTCTGATTCTGATTTTGCATCATGTTCAAATCTTATTCCTGAATCCTCTGGTGAATCTCAGTGAAAGTAAAAATAGAACTACTATGGTCAGAGAATGTTCATGCTAAGTCAAATCTGAAACCTGGGGATTGTCAGAGATAATTCACTTAGTAGAAACCAAACAAGTAATAAGCGGCAGGGATGGAATTTGAATCCAAGGCCTTTAATTCCAAATAGGGGGTGCACTTTAAAGGAAAAGACAAAGTCAGAACTTTGGGGATGACCCACCTCAAAGAGTTAGAAAAAAATCAGAAAGAAAACTGATGATAGTCCACTTCAACATATTTCATTTTTATTTCATGGAATCAGAAAGGATTTCTGTAATACAGTATGACAAAATACAATTGCACATGAAACTGCAAATCTATTATGCAAAACTTGCTATTCCTTTCAAACATATAATAAAGTTTTCATGTAAATATTTTTCCTCCTTTTTTTCCTTTCCTCCCCTGCCCTAGAGATGACTACCAATGACAAAAATAGGTGTGTGTGTGTGTGTGTGTGTATGTGTGTATATACTTATATCTATCAGTTCCTTCTCTGGATGCAGATAGCATCTTTATTCATGTGTCTTTTATTTTTGATTTTTTTTTATAATCATCAAAAATTACTTAGCCATTCAAATCATTCTTAAAACATCTTTATATAAAGATTTAAGGTTTACAAAGGTATATTTGTACGATACATACATATATAGATAAATACAAGTATAAATGTATATCTGATTGTGTGTATATATAGAAAGAGAGGCAGACAGACAGAGGCAGAAAGAGAGAGACAGAGACAGACAGAGAGGGAAGGAGAGGCAGAGAGACAGAGAGAGAGAGAGAGAGAGAGAGAGAGAGAGAGAGTGCAACTGAGTTAATCCTCACAATAAACCTGTGAGGTAGATGCTATTTTTATCCTTACTTTATGCATGAGGATGCTCTGAGGCTTAGAGAAGCCCTACTAGTAAGTGGCTGAGGTCTGATTCAAACTCAAATATTCTATCTTCATTTTTTATTTAATATTTTATTTTTTCCAATTGCATGAACATTTTTCAATTTTTTCATATTTTAAAATTTTGTGTTCCATCTTTTCTCCCTTCCTCCTTCAATTTGACATAGGTTATACCGGTGTAAAAACATTTTCATGTAAGTCATGCTGTGAAATAAAACAAAAACAAAATCAAATTTCAAGAAAAATAAAGAAAAAAAGTGTCTTTAATCTGCAATCAGTCTCTTTTTTCTAGGTGTCATTTTTTTCATTACCAGAATATTTGCAGGAAAAACATGTTTCTGAAAAACTTAAGTATCTATGACAAAGAAATTGGGGATGTAGGGGCCAAATCATAGCATGCAGAGAAGGCCTTTTCCTTCATTTCAGAGAGAGGGAGATGCTTATCTCTACCTTAGTTCAGCCTCCTAGTGCTGCTGTTCAGCAGACAACAGGGCATAAAAGCAGGGGTCTTGCAATCCAGAGTCATAAGATTCCACCTCCATGACCATGGATAAGTCTCTGTATCTCCAATAGTTTCCAAAAGGTGGAGAGGAAGCCCATTAGGTCTTGTAGAAGTAGAGGATATAAGGGTCACACACATAGAATCATAAAAGTCCAGTGCAGTTGAATCTGCAAGTTGATGAGTTTCAGCATCTCTTCCCACAACCACATCCCACAGACAGGGTTAGGATAAACCTAATGCTTACTTCCTGTAATGCCACATACAAGTAGCTTTCCAGAAGAACGCTACTGCAAACAGCTTTTAAGGTTCTGATTACACAGTATAGGGAACACTATTTATTCCATAACAAATCAAAGCAAAGCATTCACAGAAAATGAAGGTAGAACATTCACAATGTTACAACTTATCAGAGGAAATCACAATATAGTATTCACAACAGTTCATCATTAAAATGGCCACATAGTTTCCATCATAGTGGCCACAAAGTTTTGAACAAAGAACAATCATCTAGTAACTCAATCATTCAAACTCATCCTGATCATTCAATCATCCCTAAGGATGTTTGCCTTCTTATTCAGGCATTCAGTCATCTCAAAGTACAATAGTCAAAGTCTTCTGCTCATGGGGCACACTAAGGTAACTCTGTCACTTATTAAGTAATCAATTACTAAGTACAATCATTTAGTCATTCATTCATCCTTTTTTTTTGCTTTTTTGGAGGGCAGTTGAGGTTAAGTGACTTGCCCAAGGTCACATGGCTAAATTTTGTGTTAAGTGTCTGAGGCTGGATTTGAACTCAGGTCCTCCTGACTCCAGGGCCGGTGCTCTATTCACTGCGCCACCTAGCCACCCCCATTCATTCATCCTTCATCATTCATTATTCAGTCATCAGAAAATACACAAATCTTCTACCCCTAGGTCACTACTAAACTACAATTTCATCAGTACTCAGTACCTAAGGAGGTGTCTTTTCATGTTGACTCAAGGCAGGCAGCTCCTACCTGAATCCACCAAACAGTCACCTGGATTCAAAAGCAGACAGCTCCAAGTTCCTTGTCCAGCTCTCCAGGCAGTTACTGTTCCACATTGAAGTGCACAGGGTCTAGTATATCTCCGATCATTTATAATTTCTGTTCCAGGGAATTCAAGGCTCAACAAAGCCACAAACAAAGTCTAAGCACCCCAGTCATGCTTCCTCAGTCTTCTGCAGCTTGTTCAAAAAATTAGAATTACCTCACGTAGCCTGGAGAGAAAGGTTGTCTCTCCAGCCTCCTCAGCACCTTTTCAGCCTCCACAGAGGTTGCTCCAAGATCTGACTTAGTTCTCAACTCAGTTCTCTTCTGTAGCTACTCTGACTCCAGATGCTGCTCCCAAGAAAATCTGACCTTTCCTCTTTGGGGCTTTTCCTTATATATACACAGCATTAGCTTCCTGTTTCAGCCAACCCCTTCCTGTTATGTAAGTAACAGGACACAGGAGTTCATATCTTCTGTTTCCCCATCAGTGGCTTGATCAATTACAAACTGCTAAGTATCTGCTGCCTTTGCTTAACTTGAAACAAGGTGCTAAGTACCTGCTTACTTGCCAATGCTAAAAGGGGTTTTCAGATTCAAATTGCATTACCATTACACTTCTCCCTACCTCTAACTTCCTGTGCTTGATATACTTAACTGCTCACCAGCTTTGTCTGGGTAATGCTCAAGATAACATGGTAGGAGAATTTTTAAAATTCATTTAATAAAAGGAATTCTAATTCTGTTATACAATAATATATGTCAGCAGGCAATAATAGGTGTATGTCCTAACTCCAGTTGAATTTTCACTCTTCCCTCAAAAGTCAAATCCCTACCTGCAAATAGAATAAAGACATATCAAACCAGTCCCTCCTTTAAAATGGGCATGTGTTTGGGGGTGGGGAGTAATCACTCAATTTAAGATATTCTAAAGGGGGTGTAGCTATGTGGTGAAGTGGATAGAGAACCAGACCTGGAGTCAGGAGGATCTGAGTTCAAATTCAGCTTTAGACACATGCTAGTTGTATGACCCTGGGTAAGTCACTTAACCTCATTTGCCTCAGGTTCCTCAGCTGTAAAATGATCAGAAGAAGGAAATGGAAAACCACTCCCATATCTTTGCCAAGAAAACCCCAAATGGAGTAGCAAAGATCTGGCCAAGACTGTAACAACTGAACAACAAAAAAGGGGGGAGTGGGAAAAGCTGGAGTAATATTTGCATTCCTTGTTGAGGGCTAATGTGAGCCAGTCCCATCATGGATAGCAAGGAAACAGGGCATGATTACTGAGAAGTGACCCCCAAAGATTGCACAGCAGGCAATAATTAAGTACAAGGTGGTTAATCATTTTTTCCATGAGAAAACAAGATGCAACCACTTCTGTTATAAGAACCCTTGCCCCAGGACAAATAAATAGACTACCCTGATAGTTCCTGCATGGCATCATTACCACACTCTTGCTTCCAGACCATGCTCCTTATGTACATCAGGTGGCACACTGCACAGAGACCTGAAAAGAAGTACGATGAGGGTGGCCTCCTGGAAGCAACAGAGTAAGAGTCAAAGCTGCAGGACACAAAGTAAGGAGGTAAATAGTTTTCATTTCTAATGCATTAGGCTTAGAAAGAAGTCACCAGGCTAATAGGAGGATGTCTTAGGGAAAAGTAGCAGGCAAGTTATTAATATCAAAAAAGTGGAAGACAAAGAGAGAGATTAACACTCCGGTTTACTTCCAGTTTGCCGGTCAATCTTGATTTTCAGTTTTGTGTGCTTGGCTGAGACTGGGGGTGGGGAAGACACAGTTGGGAAGTAACAGCCAAAAGCATCATTTGACGCTGCTGCTTTTAATAACTAGAAATCACCTACAGGAAATTTTAGAGAGTGTAGAGATAAGTTGTCCATGGTTTTCTCAAGAAGGGAGCATTGATTTGGAAAATTGGGAAGCAATAGGTATGCAAAATGGCGCATTCCCTGTTTCAGTGTTTTCCCTTTGGAATGTGCTAGGAATATGTTTCTAACCCTCAGAGAAGGTGTCTTTTGTGGTAGAAGTATTAAACTTAGGGGCGGCTAGGTGGCTCAGTGAGTAGAGCACCAGCCCTGGAGTCAGGAGGACCTGAGTTCAAATCCAAGCTCAGACATTTAACAGCTACCAGCTGTGTAACCTTGGGCAAGTCACTTGACCCCAATTGCCCTGCCCTTCCTGCTCCAAAAAAAAGCAAAGTAAAAAAAAAAATTATATATATATATATTTAAAGAAGTATTAAATGTAGACAATGAGGTAGGGACAGATGAAGAAGAAGAAATGATACAATGTATAAATGAACAGCTGAAGGCCATAGAGTATCATAAGCCTTCCCTCCCCAGTGCTCCTCTTATGCCATTACCACCTTTATACAGTTCAGCAAGTTGAGTCTCTCCAGAAAGGGAACAGAAACATCAAAAAAGAGCCAGAGGCTGTAGGGTTAGTTCAGGCAGCAATATAGTAAAGATGTGTTTAGCATTAGAAATGAAAGTGCCAAGGGTGGCTCAGGCAATTAGGTGTGCTGCAAAGGTCTCTGCACAGTCTGAAGCTATGGAAACAGATGGAAAGGAAATTATCAAGTAGATCTTACCTGGCCTTCTTTACCATCTGGAGGGTCAAGCAAAGGTTTAATTTTTTAAGGAGATCTCCAACAATTCTCTGTGAGTTTTGAATCCATTCTGTTATTTTCTGTATCTATCTGCTTTGTTTTTGTGTCTGTGTGAATGTGTGTGAGTAATTTGTCATTCTGCAAGTTTAAAATGCAAGGGGATTTTCCTTGAAATGTTCTTATCTTTTTCTCCCACCCCCCCTTTCCCTTCTTGCCTACAGAACACAAATGGCTAACTGGAAAAGATTTTAAGCATATTAGCAAAGAGAAGAGCTGGGTAGGAAGTTTAAGAAAGGTGTAAACTATTTGCATGAAAAGTGTGAACAGAAGTTTTAAGATTTTTAAAAGTTTAAAAATCTCTTTCTCTTCATTTCAACTCTGGCCAAGTTGAATGCTGAAAAAGAAACAAGAAAAGGGAATTTTGTTCCTCATATTAAAGAGGCAAATGGATGAGCATTTAACCATTTCCAACCTCACCCAAAAGAGAAATGTTTTGTGCATCAGGATGCACCCAAAAGTTAATTGAATTCATTCTGGTTATTTTTGGAATTGTGAAATGTGGAAAGTGTTACTCCTAACTTGATCCTAATGGTAAGTTAGAATTTATTATGCTATTTGGCATTTAGGCAAATACAAAAATCTGAAAAAGAAACACTTCAGAGGTGAAGCTTTGGGCTGTCCATTACAGGGGAGAAAAGGGAAGAAGGCCCCACTGGACCTCTTTTGTTCCAGAGTCCCAGCTCACCTTTCCTGGTGGATTCAAACCTCTCACTTTCAAAGAAGTTTTTTAAAGAGTTAAGGAGTAAATAAAATTTACTGGAGTAAAAGGTAATTCAATTTAAAACATTTTACAAAAATTTATTAAAGTCCCTCATCCCAGATCAGATTTAAAGAGGGAGTGCTGAAGAATAATAAGGAATTTGAGTTACCCACCCCTATCTGGCAAAAGGGAGGAGGCATATTACTTATATGGACTCCACTAGCAAGAGCCCTGGGCACCCTGAAGTCCACAATTTTAGGCAAGCAAATAAACCTCTCCTTTCAACCCCCTAAATCCACAATAAGGCTTTCCAGCTGTGAGGAGAGGAAAAAAAATCTCTGCATTCGATAAACACAATTTTTGATCAATAATTTTTACAAGTGAGGATTTGGAAATGCAATTAATGTCATAATGCCATTGTGTAATTATGGTGTTCCTAAATTGTAGAAAAATTCTATTATATAGTAAAATTGAATAATTGTTATTAGCCAAAAATAGTGATAAATAAAGCAAATTTTAAATCTAAATTTTGTTGAAACTAAAACATAGAGGAAAAAATTTGAGTAAAAACAGTTATGTCATTTTATCAGTTGTGCTAAATGCTGTCTTATAATGCTTATATATGCCATATAGGAAACTAGGTATTTGCTCTTTTACCTGTAGTAACAAAGGAGGTTTCAGATAATATAATTTGGCTATTTGTTATGGAAATTGTCAATCAGGCTATTTTAAAATTCTGTTTTAATGCTAAAACCTCACATTTTAATTGATTATTTTGTGTGGAAAGGAGGAAACTGGATAAAAACTGTATTTGGACTAATTCTGCCTGTTCAGCATTCCTCCTTGTATGAGAATTGACAAAGCTGGGGCACCATCAGTCCCTGTAATGCCATGCACAAGTAGCTTCCCAAAAGAATTCTACTGTGAACAGTTTTTAAGTTTCAGATTACACAGTATAGGGAACACTTTATTCCATAACAAATCAAGACAAGCATTCAGAACAAATCACACTATAATATTCACAACATTACATCTTATCAAAGAAAATCACAATATAGTGTTCAGAACAGCTTAACATTAGAATGATCTCATAGTTTTCACTACAGTGGCCACAATATTTAGAACAAAGAACAAAAGAATCATCATCTGGTTTCCCTAAGGGGGTGAACCTTCATTACTTAAACATTCAGTCATTTCACAATACAATAATCAATATTCCACTCATGGGGCAATCATAGATTAACTTAATCAGTCACTTATCCAGATTCATAATTACTAAATATCATAATCACTAAATAAAATAATTAGAAAATTACACAAACCCTCCACCCCTTGGTGTCTAGTACATTTCAATTTCATCATGCATCCAAGGGGAGGGCTTTTTTCATCCTAATTTGGAGTGATCTCTTAGATTCCCTGGATCCCCTTCCATGGCTCCAGCTCCTACCTGAATCCACCAGTCACCTTGATTCAGAGGCAGAAAGCTCCCAGATTCTTGTCCGGTCCTCCACGCAGTTCTTGGTACACACTGATGTTCACAGGGTCCATCACAACTTTACAACTTCTTTTACCAGGTACTCAAGGATCAACCAAGCCACAAACAAATAAAGGCTTATCTTGGTGATACTTCTTCAGTCCTCCAGCAATTCAGCTATTCCTAGGACCCAGAAGGAATCTCAGCCTTCCAGGCAACAACTTCAGCCTTCAGCAGATTCTGGTCTCAAGAAAAACTACAAATCAGTTCTCAGTCAGGTTTCAGATGCTGAAAGAGCAACTCTGTCTCTCTCTCTCTGTCTCTCTGTCTCTCTGTCTCTGTCTCTCTCTCTCTTTCTCTCTCTCTCTCCCTCTCTGTCTCTGTCTCTCTCTCTTTCTCTCTCTCAAGAAAACTCCAACTCAGTTCTTCAGTCAAGCAGCCCAGCTCCCAGATGCTAGAACAATTCTGCTTCCTCCACCGGAAGCCACCAGGAGGAAGATACACGATTCTGACTCTCTGTCTCTGGAATTCTTCTTATATACACATACTGGCCTCCTGTCTCAGCAACTTCTGCCACTTCAGCAACAGGAGACAGAGTTCACACCATCTGTTTACACAGGAGACAGAGTTCCTGCCTTCTGCTTCTTTCATACAGGAAACAGAGTTCACACCCTCTGCCTCTTTCACAGAAGTACTTAGCCCTTAGTTATTAAGGACCAAGCACCTGATAATTTAATTACCATTACAGCCCCTCCATAGAATCCATATCAATTCTGCTTATTTTATAAAATTGTCAAGGTCCCTGGAAATTATCTCTATAGACAAGGTCATAAGTCTGGGAAAGGAACTTGTTTTAGTTATGAAGTTCCTAATAATGAACTTAGCTTGCTGAAAAGTTTCAAGTCTACATACAAAAGATTTAAAAATATTTTAACACTTAGCTTTTACACAAAGACAAGTTTAAATTTGAGTAAGAAAACGTTTAAATGAAATCCCTTAGGTAGTAGAACCCTAGTAAATCTTTATTATTTATTATAGCTCCATGAGAATAAAAATAATTGTAATTGGTTCTAAGCTGGGACTGGTAAAAAAATTGCTGGTTAAAATAAAAGACACTTAAGACTATATTTAATTTACATATTCTATAGAAAATTTCTAGGATCAAAGCAAATAGGAAAGGATGCAAACTCTTTTGTATTCATTTATTGGGAAATTTAACATTTTTCAAGTAGAATTGAAATATGTACAGAAAATTATGCAAACTACTTAAGGGTCATCTAAAGAAATTCTCATTGTCTAAAAAGATTCTAAAACTAATTGCTTTTGAAGGTATTGTAATCAGCTTCTTAAATTTTACTAATATGAGATTTAATTACTATACCTTCTAAAAACCTTTGTGATCTCTAATAAATTCTGCAATTAACTGTAAATTGAGTTTGATGATGATACTTTTGAAATTTATGTTATGAACATTTTACACTAACTTAGCTTGTATGATTCTCAATAGTAAAAGTTTGTTGTTTGCTTTGTTAAAAAACAGAGCTATCATTTTAGAAACTTTTCAACTAATTTTCTTCATAAAAGTTAAGTGATCATTTATAAATCTTACAATGGCCTACTAAAACTTTAATTTACAAGAAAATTTATTGCTAAGTTAAAGTAAAGTGCAATGGATTTTGCTATTTTGATCTCAATATACATGGCCTAAGAAAGTGTTAAAGTAGTATCTGAACTTATTATAGGTAGAAGATTCAATTTCTGAAGTATCTCTTTCTTCAAAAATGAATATAATCAAGGATTAATAAACTTTGTGAAACAAGGATGTATGTCTTCTCTTGAGTTGTAAGGTTCTATTCAGAAACTTTTTTTGTTTAATAGCTTTCACTGATGGATCCTGGAAATACAAGCTGCTACATTGATTTTAATAATTATAAAGTTATTAATAATCACTTTACTTCTGCTCATAATGCAAAGCTTCTAGTTATCATATTATTGTTAAATGATTTTCTCTTCTCCCCTTAATATTGTGTTAGATAGAAAATATTAAGTGTACATATGCCAACATATTGATGCTGCCAAACTTACACACTCACAGAATTCAGATTAATTCTTACCGTTTTTAGAAATCACAAAATCCTCATAAGATAGAGGCCATTTCCCAGTAATAAGCTGGACAGATCATAAAAATCTGGCCTCAATCTGGCCTCTATACTACTCCCGGTCTAATCACTGTTAATGCAGAGAAAATTAAATCTTGGCAGATAAATGTAATTCATTATCTTCCTTTTGGTAAGTTATGACATATACATATCACAATAGATATTTGTCTTTCTTTTACCTTTGCTTCCCTTCAGACAGGGGAAGCAGTAAAAAATGTAATTAATCTTTTGCTTCAATAAGCATTCCAAAACAATTAAAAACTGATAATTTCCCCTCCTACACTATCAGAGCATTTCAATCTTTCTCTGATCATTCTCAAATAAAATTAAATATAGGTACAACCCTTATATTCCCACTGGTTAATTATATTTGAGAGAAAAAAATAAGATATAAAAGTATATTTCTGAAAATAAAGAAAAAAATACTACACCATAAAGGCAATTAGCTACTGCTTTATACACCCACATTTTTTACATTGCTAAGAATGAGTATACACAAGCAGAAAAACAATTTTCAAAAGTATTCCCCCAAATGAGGCTAATGTGAAGATTTACTATATGGCAGGGAAGGCCGTGCTTATGTTTTCCCAGAAGCTACAGAACCAGCAGTGAGGGTGCCAGAACAGAAATGTCAGGGGGTGTATTCCAACTCACCTAGGAGATGAAAGAGCTCTCACAGAAGAAGAAAAAGCACAGAGATGGAACATGGGAATAAAGAAGACATGGTCTCTTAATGCAGCCATTACACAAAAAGCTGTACCCACATGAGGGCAGATCAAACATTCATTATATCAACCCAAAGAACTGAAACCTTGTTATCCCAGGATTTGTGTTTCTTGCTATGATCACTCTGATTTCAATACAAACTGAACTGGTTACATCCTGATTTAAGTCCTGAGATACATACCCATATCATGTCAATTGTTTCATATATAACCTATAGCTACATGTACTTGACTCCCTCAAGACTTCCTTACTTCTACTAATGTAAATCATTTACAGATGATATAAGTCAATACTACATCTCATTGGAGTATAACTTGCTTTAACCATACTCTTAAACAATGTATATGTAGTAGAGATTCTGTTGTAGTAATTATTGAACAACCTTCATTTGCCATTTTTCTAACTAATTTAACTCATGTTTAGTATCAAACATCGGGGGATATGCATTACATATGATATCTTATGTCCTCAAAAGATGTAAGGGATGAAGCACTATTAAGATTGAAACTTGGCTAATTAAAACCCTCACCTTAAAGTGCCAGAAAGAAGCCTGCAAGGACAGTGTGGGGGGGAAGGACACCCCCCCTAAAAAAAGAACTTTATTTGGATTTTTTGTTTTGGATTGAGGGGATTATAAGACTATATATTTTGTGTTAGTTTAAGGCTGGGTGGTCACTCTGGTAATGAGTTGTTATGTTATGTATCTTGCAAGTGGGATATATTTATTTTGTGGAGATTATTTTGTACTTAAGAGATGTTAATGCTAATTCAGATATAAGTTGCCTATGTAATAGGCATGAAAGATCTTGGGGCTGAATACAATGTTAATAAGAATCTGAAGATCTTCCTGGTCCCTTTATAGGCTTAAGTGAATCTAAGAACCTTTCCTGATTTGAAAATATACTCTACCCTATTGCATATTATCCATGCAATGATCATATCTAAAGGAGGGGGAAGATAATGGAAATTAAAATTAAGAAAACTGGGGAAATTTCAAAAGGGAGGAAGGCAAAGATTGTGGAATCGTTTATTATAGCTATTTTGGCTGTCAGTACTATAATCATGTCTTTCACGATGTCTACCCTTGCCTTACATGAATTGATACAAACCAAATTTCTGTAAGCCATATATCAGGAATTGATCCTGATAATATTGCAAATGAGATATTTGATTGGGTGAGCAGAACTAACCCATTGAATAACTTTATTTCCATAATCCTCCACCTTGTCTCATTAGTGTGTGTACTAGGAGGTCACTTTTGGCTCTGTGGACAAAGACTCATGGACACAAGTTACTTGCTAAGAAAGGGGAAGATGTTGAGGGCCAATGGGAGCCAGTCCAGTTATGGGTAGAGTCTGGACCAGGATTCCCCTGGATCCCGCTCCTCATGTGAGCTAATTATGGCTCAGAGTGTTGGCTCATCATCTTTCCATGGCTAACTAGGAAACAGGGCACGATTACTGAGAAATAAGCCCCAAAGATTGCATAGCCACCAATAATTAAGTACAAGCTGGTTAACCATTTTTTTTCCATGAGAAAACCAGATGCAATCACCTCTGTTATAAAAAATCCTTGCCCCAGAGCAAATAAGTGGACTACTTGGATAGTTCTGCCTGGTTCCTGTGTCATCATTTCATTGCCACACCCTTGCATTCAGGCCCATGCTCCTTTGGTGCAGGCATCAATTCCCCAGTCATAGAACTTCATGGTTTATGCAATGACAGGGTTTCTGGTAATCATGAAAAATCATTTAACATAGTTCACAGGTGCTTAAAAAGTGTTCATGGAATTGAAAAAGGCCTTTCTCTATTTTCCCAGTTGTTGCTTCTTTTTCCCATCCTCCCAAATTTTTATAATTGGTTTTGTACATATTTTGCAATTTACTTTTCTGTTTATTTGTTGCTTTTTCCAGTAGAATATGAGCTGCTTGTGTGAGAGGATTATCATTTCTGTCTTTATAGTACTAGCCTCTAATACAGTACTCAAATCATAGGAGGGCCCATAATAAATACTTGAATAAATCAAATTAATTCTGATGGATCAGTCCTTACAGGGAAAGAGCTATAACTGGGAAGGGAGGTACACTAACAACTCACAGCAGAATAGAGGGGTAGGAGTAATAGCCAAAGATGAATACTTATTAGTTTCCATTTATGTTCTCACAGGCCAAAGACAGAAGGATCTGAAAATGATTTCCAGAGAGCATTGCTGACTTTGATGGACTCATCCAGGGAGTTATCAAATCAAGCCCAGAGCTAATCCACAAGCCCATAACTTTTCAGAAGTTCCCATTATTCTCTCTTGTACCAGCTGGTTCCACATATCCACAGCACAGCCAAGATAGTGGCTCAGTTTTGAACATCTTTACTCAGGCAATGCAGAAAATGCAACCAGAACAGTCACACCCATGATTGAGGTCAGGCCTCTATCCATTTCTGTCTGCCTTCTGAAGGGAAATCAGCTACAGAAGTAGAGAATCTGCAGGTGTTTAGTTTTTGGTAGATATTAGTGTGGAAGAGTCTGAGACACAGAGATAGTTATCATTCCAGCCATCACTCCCAACTGCATCAGCACACAGGGCTTCTAGGATGAAGGACATGGGAGCTACACTATATCAAGCAATTAGAGAACAAGTGTTGGCCAAAAGACCTGGCATTCACTTCATTTGTCTTGGATATGTGAAGGCCTATAGAAGGTCCATCTGAGTTAAAGGTCCCTGAATGGGCTGATTAGGCTCCTTAGCAACAACAATATAGACTGTATGAGAGGAGACAACTCCCAACTTGAAGGTTGATATTCATCACTTTTTTCCTTCTCTTTTCTGAATCACCTGGTAAGTTTCTTTCTAGGGTTTGGATGAAAGATTTGACAGCCAGGTGGTAAATTGTAAGTTTGTCATCTGCCTTGGGATACAGGGAGAATGGCACTGTGCTCCTGAAGCCACCACCTTGGAGTGTGTATCAAACACATATCTCACCTGCTACTCCTTTAGATGTATTTATCCTTTGCAACTGAACATAGGTGATTAACCTCTGATCCTGAAAAATGACAGGAGCTATAGAGCAAGGCATTCCCCATCCCAGGTGTTTGGGATTAGGTCAGGGAGACATTCAGTACCACTGGCTGCAGGAGCATTTTAGGGATACAAAGGTCTTGGTTTGCATTCTGTCCTTACCTATAATGAATTTTACAGTGCCCCCAGCTGCCCATGCTATGCCTATTATGTATGTATGTATATATATATGTATGGGTGGAAGCCCCTTCTCCAGTTCCAAAATAAAAAGACTTGAGATGTTCGTTGTGGCACTGAATTCTGGCAATGGCCTGCCATATACCACAACCTTCCCCATGTGTGAAGGCAAAAAGATGCGTGTGTGTGTGTGTGTGTGTGTGTGTTCTGGTTTGCACAATTTACTATAAATGTCTTTCAGTTGCTCTAAGAGTTCAGTCCTTCCCTGGTCAGCCTGAAGAGCCTTTATTCTTCTCATAGACTGCTATGTGCACTCCACACTGCCTGGAAAGAGTGACAACTTTTGTAAGATCTGAATCTATAGATATTGAAATAACAGCCAAGGGGCAACTTCAGCAACTGGACCAGAGTTTCTTTGTCACTGGACACCTTATTTGTTATTAATTAGGTAAGACATGCTACCTGAGTAGTCCATGAGGAAGATAAATTTGCCAGAAGTGCACCCTCCCTGGGACTCAGGGATACTAAAGTAGAAGCTCACCATTATTGCTATATCTCCATATATCTCCATATCTCTGACTTAGCATCAGCCTGGACCAGCTCCACAGAAACACTGGGTGTGTTCACTCCCCTATAGTAAAACCAGAATTTCAACATCCAGATCAAATTGACATGTTTCAGCCAAGGAAACCAGGGCAAATGTCTTCTCATCGTCCAACTGCTGAAAGGAACACAGGAGACAGTTGGAATGGAATTTCTCAACATGGGGGGAGAAGATATTGGCATTTACAGTAAATGTGTAGAGCAACTCCTTGCCAGGAATCTGGAGAATTTGAGAGGTGATGCTGTCAGCCTGTGCTGACTCTTTGAGGAGATAATGTGGGTCCAAGATGGCTGATAGTACAAAGCAAACAGCTCCATCTGGCTCGAGGGGCAAGTCCTGAATGTAGCTCCTAGTGATGGCAGCCTTCTGACTAGGAGGCAGATTTCCTATAATATAGCTGAAGATGTTGCCAGAACTGCTATCCTGTTCTAGTATGAATGTTTCCTAGCCTTGGGAGCTGACATACTCATTATTCTGCAAGACTTGCTACTTCTGTTGTATTTTGTCACTATGCTCTTCCCATCTACCAGAGCCTGGAAGCTATCACCAGTGGAATCTTCATCAATGGGGAAAACAAAGAATGCTTCCAGAGGGTCTTATTCTTGTAGTTCCAAATTGCAGGCATATTTGCTACAAACTCACGGATAGGCATGTACATAGAGATGTTTGTAAGAGGCACTGGCTGCTTGGAGTGGGTGAAAAGATCACAAGGATACTCCACAGTGAAAATCTGCCCAAAAGTACTTCCCATTTTTAAGTTTCATAAAAGCTTCTATCTTTAGGTACATAACTGTATTCACTGTGTCAGTCAAGGAAGAAATAATTGCAAAAGCAGAAAGAAAATCAGAATGTGAACTTTCTGAAGCCAAAATAGAGACTATCAAAAAGGAAGAGCCAAGATAGAGGAATAAAAGCAGGATCTCACCTGAGCTTTCCCCCAATCCATAAAATACATTTAACTAATGACTCTAAACAAAGTCTAGGCAGCAGAACCCATAGAAAGACAGAGTAAAATAATTTTCTAATCCAAGACACCTTAGAAGGTTGACAGGAAAGATCTATTGCACCAGGATGAGAGAGGATTGTAGTACAGAGCAGACAGGCCAGTGCAGACCTGGCCCCAGGAAACCAAGGTCAGACATCAAAGGTGATTGAATCAGTGGCAGAAGTAGCAGTTTCCAGACATCTCAGCCCACAAACCCACAAAGAAGGTTAGTAGGGAAGGTCTATCACACCTGGGTGAGAGTGGAACACAGTCCAGAGTAGGCCATGCCCACACAGTCCCAGTCCTTACACAGCCCTGACCCTAACAAACTAGGAGCAGGCTCTGGAAACCATTGACTCAGCAGTAGCAGCAGCTGCTTCTGAAGCTCACAGTTCACAGACCATGAGGTAGTCGAACAACTAGTCAAAAATAAATTACAGGAATGTCTTTGCTAGCACTGAGGCTACTGTTACTCTGACTGTATTCGGATTCAGGTCTGAGTCCAAGGTGGCAGTCCCAGAATTTGTAGCCCCAATGGAGCAAGGACCATTGTCATAGTTTCAGGGCAGAAAAGAATGTTTGTTGTCACTCATAGGCCATAGCACAAACCAGGAGAGTAGTAAACCTCTCTTCTTAGAGCATGCCACCTTAGAAGAACTGAAAACTTACATGTCCCTAGAAGTAGCTCAGAAAACAGCTGCACAAAACCCCTGAAGCTTGGGACAGTGTGCTCTTCTCCCTGGAAGCAGGACCCTATCTCAACAAAGAATTAAATATCAAATAATAGGCTAGAAATATGAGCAAACAACAGAAAAATTTTTGACCATATAAAGTTACTATGTTAACAAGTAAGATCAAAATGCACACTCAGAAGGACATAGCAAAGTCAAAACTCCTACATCCAAATACTCCAAGAAAAATAGGGATTGGTCTCAGGCTATGGAAGAGCTCAAAAAGGATTTTGAAAGTCAAGTAGGAGAAATAGAGGGAAAATGTTAAGAGAAATGCTGGTCTTGCAAGAAAATAATGAAAAACAAGTCAACAGCTTCATAAAGGAGACAAAAAAATTACTGAAGAAAATAACACCTTAAAAACAGACCAGGCTAAATGGTAAAAGTTGTACAAAAAGCAAATGAGGAAAAGACTGCCTTAAAAAGCAGCATTGGCCAAATGGAAAAGAGGAACAAAAATTCACCAAAGGGGGGAAAAAATACTCCTTAAAAAGTAGAATTGGCCAAATAAAAAAGGAGAAACAAAAGCTCACTGAAGAAAATAATTCCTTAAATGTTAGAATTGAGCAAATAGAAATTAATGACTTCATGAGAAATCAAAATAGACAGTATTTAGCAATAGTACCAAGTCAGTAATGGTAAATATGGTAGAAATGCCAAAGACAACAAGGACTAAAAAAGATCATTGATGTTGAAAATGAATAGTTCATTGGTGTCCTTTGTGAATGATGTTTCATCCATGTTAAGGAACAAAAGTCATTTTGGAGGTTGTTATGAAGTACTTTGGTTTTAACAGATAATTAAAGAGTATAGAAAATGTTATTCTGAGCCTTGGGGGGGGTAGCAAAGATGGGGTTATGGAATAAATGGATTTGGCAGAAAATTTTGTACAAACTATAGAAATGTATGAAGTTTTCACAAATACAATTAAATATGTTTATTGCAGATTCATTTCATGTCTGGTATTTTGAAGAGAAGATATCATTAAGTGACTTTTTAAAAATTCCCATAATTCACTTTTCATATCATTTATAACACAAGGTCTCCATGGAATACAATTTGGAAGATATGGTTATCTAACAGAACTGTGGTAAGGACAAGGCATCTGAAGACAAAATTTCTTTTATTTTTTCTTTTTGCTAATAATCTCTGTTTTCTGAGCATGCCACTTAACCTCTGTCATTCAGCTGCTTCATCTGTAAAATGAAGAATATTAACATCTATTCTACCTATTGATCTTGGACACAGATTTGGAGATGGCATTCCCATATGAATCACAGCATCTGGATACTTAGAATGAGAATAAGGGATAGGGTGTAGATCACTGTTTTCATTGGTATAAATAACTCCTAAGTGAGGAAATTTTTTTCTACCAATCAATTAATGAAACATTCATTAATTGTTTAATGTGTGTAAAGCAAGGCAGCTAGATGGCACAATGGATAGAATGTCAGTCCTGAAGTAAGAAATACTCACCTTGGGGGGAGTAAAGCCAATCAGCAGTCGATTCCTGAGAGAATGCTACTGTGAACAGCCTTTAAGATTCAAATTACACAGTATTAGTAAACATTCTGTTTATTCCATTACAAAATCAGATTCAGTATAATGTTCACCGTTTCAATAGTTCACAATATTATATACAATCTTCAGAACAAGGAAAGTCTCAATATTATATCTTATTACAGAAAGGAATAAGGAACAAGAGAAGAATCAGCTGCTTTCCCTAAGGGAGAAACCAGCTTCACATTTTAAGATTCAATCAATCAGTTAACAAAAAGAATGACCTAGTTTCCCTAAGAGGGATTCAATCAATCAATTAACAAAAGGAATGACCCAGCCTCCCTAAGAGGGAGTTGATTCAATAAACAATTCACAATACACTGATCTTCCACTCCTGGGGCAACCATCAACTTTAGTTTCCAAAGTTCCTAGACAACCAC
>CM053593.1:274036136-274059599 GCA_028646575.1 Pseudocheirus occidentalis
TGTGTGTGTGTGTGTATATATATACTTACACATATGTCCATATAGGATGCTATATATGTCTATGAATACGTATCAGAGCATGTGTGTTTATGTGTATATAGAGGGTATAGGATGAATTGAATATGAAGGGATGATACTTTAAAAGGCGAAATTCTGAGGTGGTAGAGGACTAGAATAAGAGGAGACAGGGAGAAACAAAATGGGGTTAATCATCCCCTAGAGAAGAGGCAAGGGATAACTGTTACAACTTTACTTTCAATTACTCTCATTGAATTTGGCTTAGGGAAGAAATGGCATAAACTCTAAACTGGGTGTCATGCCACACAGGAGAGTAGGGGGTATGGGGATGAGAGGGGGGAATGACGGAGGTGAGGGCAGGGTCTGAGGGAGGGATGCTGGAAGCACACACTTCAGTAATGGGACAGGAACGGGGCAGAGAACAGAACAAGGTGGGGCGGGATTGGAAGGAGAGACAGATGATCACTGTCAAAATATGTCCATACCCACAGCCTATATTGAATTGATTGTCCTTCCAGTGGGGGTGGGTTACAAGGGAGGAATTGAAATAATCTAGAATTTAAATTCCCCACTACCTTCAACTAGGAATTAAGATATACAGGGGCTGGGATAGGGAGACCCTCCCTGCCCTACCAGAAAATAAGAGAGCAGAGCAGGGAGGGGCTTTACAGTGGGATTGCTGTTTTAGGGTTGTGGCTGGGGCAAGACGGGGAGAAAATTTGTAATGCAAAAATGTAATGAAAATGAATGATGTTAACAAGAAAACAAAAATATTTTAAAAAATAAATAAAAAGAATTTCCATTTTGACAAGAAATTCTTAGTCGCCATATCTGAAAAAAATGAAAGAATTTATGGATATGAAAGGTTTTCCATGGTTACTATAAAATCAGAGTGCATGGTAGACTGCAATTGAGGGACTGCAATCAAGCAAATGGTGTTTTGACATGTTTATAATGATGGAGAAAATTCTAGAGCAGAATACTGTGGTTAATTTGTGAGTTTTGGAAGGGAAATACCTTAGGATCATGGAGCTTGTGTTAGAAGAGATAATAAAAGTCATCTAGTCCAACTCTTTATTTTACAGGTGATGAAATGAGACGTTCTTGGGAATTTAGATGACTTGCCCTTAGCCACATAGTAGTAAACCTCAGAGGAGGAATTTGAATCTAGATCTTCTGACTTAAGGTTCAAGGTTTGTTTCATTGTGATTACTATGAGATTATGAACATGTCATGACAGACTAACTTCATTTCCCCTTTAGAATGAATTACTAGATCAGAGGCTGGCATAAATGTAGAATATGAGCATGACATTTGACAAAATTTCCTAATATCCTTCTGTGCAAGTTGAAAAAAGTCTCAATAAAAATATATTTAGGTGTGTCAAGATACAGTTAAGGTTTTAGACCCAAAGAAATTTGTTTACTATAGTGATGCCAACTTGATTGTGTTTGTTTAGTGGAATGCCATAAGATTCTTTCTTTGGCCCTATTCTATTCAACATCTCCCCTCCCCACTGACTTGTAGGAAGATATAGACAGCATGCTTATCTAATTTGTGCGTATTATACTACTGTAGTTAGATACTGCACTGTAAAAACAGAACTGAGGTATAAAAAACTTTTCAGGTTAGAAAAGTCAACTAAAGTGAATAAAATGAAATTTAATAGAAATAAATGTGATATCATACAAATAGTTTTAGAAAATGAATTGCAATAGGATAGAAGAGAAGTGTTCAGAAAGCAGTTCATGTGAATAATGCCTAGAGATTTTATGGGACTGCAAATTCAGTATGATTCATCAGTGTTACGTTTTAGCCAAAAAAAGATAATGTAATCATAGACTACATTAATAGTAATTTAATGCCCCAAAAGGGAGATCATAATCTTGATGAATTTACTCTCATCAGACACATCTGGGATACTATCATTAGGTCTATGAACCATGTTTTAGAAGGCACATTGACAAACTGGAATGTGACCAGGAGAGGAGTAAATATTATATTGAGGGGACTTTAAACTATACTATATGATGATTAGTGACTAGGGATGTTTAGCATGGAGAAGAAAAGATTTAGGGTATAACTGATACCAGCCTTCAAATATATGATGAGTTATCAAATGGGAGATTTACCCAGGTTATCTGCGGCCCATAACTAAGACAAATAGTTGTAAGTAAACATGAAGACATTTTTAGCAATCAAAGCTCTCCGGAAACAGAATGGGTCTTTCTGGTGAGAATCATATTCTTTGTCATGACAAATCTTCAAAGAGAAAAGATGATAATTTGCTGTGAGTCTGGAAGATGGGATTTGTCGGCTTTGTGGCACAATGGATAGAGTGTCAGGCCTGCAGTGAGAAAGAGTCATCTTCATGAGTCCAAATCTGGCCTCATACACCTACTAGCCGTGTGGGCAAGTCAATTAACCCTGTTTTCCTCAGTTTCCTCATGTATAAAATAAGCTGGAGTAGGAAATGTCAAATCACTCCAATATCTTTGCCAAGAAGACTCCAAATGGGGTCACAAAGAGTCAGATTATTCAAATTACTGACCAACAAGAACAGGTAGGAAAAATTCTTTGGCTTCAATTTGGACTAGATGATGAGATCATAAATGTAAAGTTGGAGGAGGCTTTAGTGGTCATCTAATCCAATTTCATTGTTTTACAGATGAGGAAACATTACATGAATTATCCAAAGTCTCACATTTATTAAGTGATAGGATTTTGATTTAGACTCGGGTTGTCTGGCTATGAACCCAGAATTTTTCTACCACATCAATGTGATATGGTGGTAGAGGCAGTGTGCCTCTCAGATGATTTGTGAGGTGCCTTTTATCTCTGTATTTTTATGATTATATATCACTGATTTGATATTTCCCATGGGTACCATTATGAACAACCTTTAAGAATGTTGTGAAATTTTCTGGAGAGATAAATAGCATTCATGGAAACCTCCAAAGTGACATTTTAGCTTCTAATTACACTTTCATTTTGAAATTTTCTTTTGTCTCCAGATGAATTTTTATGAGTTTTTTTATTTGTCTGACTAAAGATGTTTACAATGCAAATCCTATGTGCTGAGCAAGTAGAGTAGGTGTATGACAAAAGAATTGAAACCAAGAAATGTAGATAGACTGAAAACACCTCATTGTTGCAATGTTTTGTATTCCTCTCTATATAGAGACAGGTGCCCAGAAACAGATGGTTTTAGGAACAATCATATGTTTTCTAATATTTCATTGTTTACTTTTAACTGTAAATTATCCTATTATCAGATATCATTGTATTATGAATATTATTATATCCATTTTACAGGTGAAGAAACAGAATAGTTAAGTAGTTTACACTCATAAGCATATGGTAGAGTTGATAGAGGGCTAGATTTTGAGTCAGGAAGATCTGAGTTCAAATCCAACTTCATACACTTATTGGTTATGTGACCCTGGTCAAGTCACTTAACCTCTATCTGCCTATGCTTCTTCAGGGATAATTACAATACGTACCTACAAGGGTTGTAGTGAGAATCAAAAGAGATAATATTTGTAAAGCTAAGTAATAGATCCTATATAAATTCTAGTAGTAGTAGTAGTAGTAGTAGTAGTAGTAGTGGTATAGTAATAGTAGTAGTAGTAATAACAGCAGCAGCAGTAGTAGTGTGTCTCATCAATAATTTAAGTACAGAATCCAAGGGAAGCATGCTAGCCACCACACCAGACTGCTTCCCAATCTATCAATAAACAAACAAAAATTATTTATAACTGGCATTTATATAAGACTTTTCAAAGTCTGTAAAGCTTGTATTATCCCTTTGAGTCCTACAATAACCCTATGGAGTAGGTATTATGAATCTCATTTTACAGAGAAGGAAACTAAGGCTCATATTGGGGAATGGAAAGTGAAAAAGCATTTATATAGTGCCAATCATGTGCCAGGCATTTTTGCAATTATTTTCTCATTTCATTTTTACAATAAGCCTGCAAAGATGCCATTATTATATCCATTTTGCAGTTGAAGGAAAAGCTAAAAATAGTGTTCCGGTGACTTGCCCTCAGTCACACAGCTAATAAGTGTATAAGTTCAAATTTGAACTCAGCTCTTTCTTTCTCCAGGCTTGGCACTCTTTTGGAGTGCCACCAATTACCTCATAGTGGTTCAGTGACTTGTACAGAGTAACATAGGCAATAAATATGGAACCTGAACCTAAATATTCAGACTCCAAGTGTAAACCTGAATGTATTATATTGTGTTGCTTCCTAAAATGGGAATAATTATACCAGCAGTTACCTATCCCTCGGGCTTGTTAGGCAGATCAAGTAAGAAAAATGTTTCATGCATATCAAATGGTTTTATTTATGTTATACTCACACTCTGTCCTGGTTCCAGAGTGGAGGATCATTAACTTAGAGCTGTAAGAAACTTTAGAAGTCATCTTACTTAACTACTTCATTTTCTTGATGAAGAAGTAGAGGTACAGAAAGTTGAGTAATTGATTCCAGGTCACACAGGTGTCAGAGCTGGGATTTGAACCCAGGACCTCTGATTCCATAGCTAATGTTATTTTCATTATGCCATTTAGGCTTCCAAATATAGTCAAGACTTATGCCATTTCATCTTTAAAGTGTACTTTAACTGTTCAATAACTGACTCACATTTCTTCCAAAGGCAACCATCCCAAAATGACCCATGGAAACCAACCTTAATGGCATTCTTTGGACAGCACAGATTTGATTCTGTGTTAAAAGTCTGAGCGCTGCTTTCACAAAGAATCTGGCATGGAAAAGGAAATTCTGAAACTGCCATGGCATCTTGAACCCAATAGAACACTGAAATAATTCAATGATGGTGCCATTGATTTTTACAAGCAAGGCTGAGAAGTAGTGAATTTGTCCCAACAATAACATCCTAAAATGCCAATTTGGGCTATCTGGATTACTCAGATTGGTCTAGGCCACTTTCCCTTGAGTTAGCTGCCTTCCAGGATGCTCATTTCCATTAGAAATCAGATGGATGGTACATGGAAATTGTTGAGTTTGACATGAAGACAAGCTTTCTTGCCTCGCTAAAGTAATTAGAAACAGAAAGAGATGAAAGAAAACTACAGAGATTCTTGTGATGCAGGTTTTGGAGAAAAATATTGTGATCTTTAAAAATCAGTGAAATGCACTAGTTTTTTTTTTCTTCCTTTGCCTATTGTTGCAATTGCCTAGATTCATATTTACTTTTAATCCACAAGAATAGCCGGGGCTATTAGCAATAGTTTTCTGCTTGTCTCAAAATATCAGTTCGAAATATAGTGATTTGTGCTCAGATAGTCTCTTTATTCTGAGAAATGTGAATAATTTTAATTTACCAAGACCTTTAATGCATATTTTTAAGGTCAAGATAAATGATAATTCAAATATTGTTTGTATTTCTCTTAAGTTTTATGACTTTTCATGATAAGAATGAGTATACATACCAGTCTTCCAAGTATTATAAAGAAACAAATAATATCCCCAAACCAACCTTATGAATCATTCATACTGTCTTTTATGAATAAGAAAATGATAACCACTGATCAGTTCCTTTTCCAGAAAGGAGACTCCTTTATCTCAGAGTCAGTCAACGTCATGTAGTACATGGACAAGGAACTTGAGCTGGTTTTAAATTATGGTTCTTCTGCTTACAACCTAAGTTACTCTGGGCAAGTCACTTCACTCTCAGGTTTTCATCTAGAAAATGAGGGAATGAATAAGAAGAGTAAAGAATCACAGATTTATAGTTTAGATACCCATTCAATTCATGCACAAAAAAGCAATCCTCTATAGCATGTCTAGTAATTCATCATCCATTCTCTCCTTGAAGATTTCCAATGATGGAAACCCCCTCCACCAAACTCTTAAAATAGTCCATTCTACTTTTGGACACCTCTAATTTTTGTGAAGTTTTTACTGACTTTAAGCCTTAGTTTTTTCTGCAAATTCTTCACATTGTGCTGATTCTGTCCCAGGGTTCATATACAATGTATAATCGTCTTTCACATGATAGTCTTACAGATATTTGCATGCCATAACCATATTCTCAGCCTTCTCCAGGTTAAACAGTCACACTTTATGTCCTCATGTGGCATAGACTCAAGATCCTTAACTGTTCTGGTTGTCCGTGTCTGGACATACACTATAATTTCATCGATATCCTTCCTAAACTGTGATTCACAGAATCAAACCTAATACTCCAGATGGGGTCTTATCAGGACGAAACAGAGTAAAGTGTCTCCCCTATTTCTGGAATCTAGTAGGCTTTTCTTAATGCATACTGAATATCATCAAAACATTTCCCCCCATATTATACATATGAAACCAACACTTTTAATGTAAGCATAAGATTTTGGATTTAACCTTGTTGTTTCATCTTCTTAGATTCAGTTCAGTATCATTGGCCTTAGAGAAATTTTAGAAGTTGATCCTGTCCATTAACTTTAGGTCATCTTCAAGTTTGATATACATACCAAACATGGCTTTATCCAAGTTTTGGATACAAAAATAGTAATCTTTACAAGGCTATCTATACACCCCGGAAACTTGAACTGAAATATTACTACTAAGATACCACTGGACCATTATGAATACTCATTGTGTCTGTCTATTAGGCCAGTTCCTTATCAAATTTGATTGTATTATAATATAGTCTATATTCCTCTATGTTTTTCACAGGCATAGCAGGAAAGAGTATCATACACTTTAGTGAAATCTAGGTAAACTATGTCTAAAACTTTCTCAGCAGCTATCAGTTTAATAACTCTTTTGAAAAAGGAAATGAGGTTAGTCTGGAGAGGTCTGTTCTTGATAAAATCATTCTGACTCTTTGTAGTCTATCCAGACCATTCTTTTAAATGATCATTTTAAAAAATTTCCCGAAATAAAAGAAGTGAATCTTACTGACCAATAGTTTACAGACTCAATTTTCTTCCCCCTGCCTTTTTTCCCCCAAATAGAGACACCATTTGGCTGTGCTAAATCCAGCATTACCTCTCTCTTTCTCATGATCATTCACATATTCCTGACATTAGCATAGTAGTCATGTCTACTAGTTCTTTCAATATCTGAGGAAACAGTTCATCTAGTACAGATGACCTGAATTCATTTAAAACTTCCTGGTCCTCAGTTACTTCACGTTCATTTATCTTGGGCATCAACTACCAGTGAACTAGTGAATGTAATTAAAATAAAATTTTTGACCTCTTTAAAATTTGTCTTTCTTTTAGCAAAGCAGATCAAAGAATCTGTGGTAGCAGGCCATCCTGAGTGTGCTAGGTGTCTGTTACAACAAGGTCCTTTGCTGGAACTTGGAATAGAACCCTGTTGCATTGCTTATAGACCCAGGTTGCAATCCTGGGTTGGAGTCTTAGGCTGCAGGCTCAGGGCATTGAGAAACATTAACACACCAGACTCTAGCGATAGAGATGGGGAATCCTGATTACAGTTCCAGGGTGGGAAAAGAATCCTTGTGGTCCCTCACAGATGAGACTGTAGACCAAGAGAATAATAAACACACCTCTCCTTAGACCACACCACCTTGGAAGAACTGAAAACCTTCAGAATCAGATCTGAAATCAGCTACACAAAAATCTGAAGCCTATGACAGTCCTCCCATCACCATGGGAACATATATCAACTTTTACATGAAGTTAAAAGTCAGGAAGTAGATGGGAAAATTAGAAAACAACAACAAGAAGAACTTGGCCATACAAGGTTATTATTGATGACAGGAAAGATAAAAGCACAAACTCAGAAGAAATGAACAAAGTCAGAACTGCTCCATTCAAAGCCTCAAAGGAAAAAAAAAACATGAATTGTTCTTAGGTTCGACAAGAATTCTGGGAAAGCTCAAAAGGATTTTAAAAATCAAATAAAAAAGATAGGTGAAAAATTAGGCAAGAAAAGCAAGTGAAGCAAAAATATCATGCAAAAAGAGTCAATAACTTGGTAAACAAGGTATAAATACTCAAGAAAATAACACCTTAAGTAAAAGAATAGGCCATACATTAAAAGTAATACAAATTCACTTAAAAGAAGAATTCCTTAATAAGCAGAATTGTACAAATAGAAAAAAAGGGGTACAAATGTTCACTGAAGAAAATAGTTTCTTAAAAATTACAATTTGGTAAGTAAAAGCTAATGGTTCAATGAGACATAAAGAAACAATCAAGCAAAATCAAAAGAGTTGAAAAATGAGAAGATATGAAATATATCATTAAAAAAAACTGACCTAGTTTAATATCTTTGGAGTGATAATTTAAGAAAAAAAAGCCATGATCATAAAAGAATTTGTGTCATAATCTTAAAAGCTGTATATCACATAAAACTGTCATGGCATCCTAGAATCAGAGGATAACATAGAAATAATATAAAGAAATAATTCCACTGATCACTTCCTGAAAGAGATCCCAAAATGACAACTATTCCAAAGCTTCCAGGCCAAGGAGAAAACAATGCAAGATGCCAGAAAGAAACAATTCAAATATTGTGGAGACACAGTTAGGAGTACATAGGATTTAACAGCTTCTTCTTTAAAGGATCAGAGGGCCTGGAATATGATATTCCAGAAGGCAAAGGAGCTAGGATTATAACCAAGAATCACCTACTCTGCAAAATTTACTATAATCATTAGGGGAAAAATGGATATTCAATGAAACATAGGACTTTCAAGCGTTGCTCATAAAAAAACCAGAGCTAAATAAAAAATTTGACATTCAAGCACAAGATGCAAGTAAAGCATAAAAACAGTAAACAGGAGTGGCAACTAGTTAGTGAAGTGAATAGAACACCAACCCTGGAGTCAGGAGGACCTGAGTTCAAATCTGACCTCAGACACTTAAGACACTTAGTAGCTGTGTGACCTTGGACAAGTCACTTAACCCCAATTGCCCTGCCTTCCCCCATCTGAAGAGCAAACAAACAAACAAAAACCACAGGAAAGAGAAATTATAAAGAATTTAACTAAGTTAAACAATTTACATCCTACATGGGAAGATGATACTTGTACCTCCTAAGAAAATTTTCTTTACTAGGGTAGTTAGAAGGAGTATAGTAGTTAGAAGGAAGGACAGAAGGCATTGGTGTCAGTTTAGTATGATGGGATATAAAAAATAAAATTAAGGGGTCAGAAAGAGGAATGTAGTGGGAGAAGGAAAAAAGAGAGATAGAATGGGGTAAATTATTTTACATAAAAGATGGGTGAAAGAGATTTTATAGTAGAGGGGAAGATGGGAGAAGGGGGGAAATGATTGAACCCTACTTTCATCAGAATTGGCTCAAAGAGGGAATAATATACACATTCAGTTGAGTATAGAAAACTATATTATCCAAACAAAGTGTGTGTGGGAATAAAATAGAGTGGAATGATAGGATGGCAGATTGGGAAAGGTGGTAGTCAGAAGCAAAAAAAATCCTTTTGAGGATAGACAGGGTGAAAGGAGAGAGAGAATAGGATAAAGGGGAAGGGGAGAGGGTGATTAGATAGAGGGAAATAAACAATTAGTAATAATAACTGTGAATTTTTGCAAGTTTCTCTGATAAAGGTCTTATTTCTCAAATATATAGAGAACCAGATCAAATTTACAAAAGACCCATTACTGAATTGATAAATGGTCAAAGGATATGGACAGGCAGTTTTCAGATTAAATAATCAAAGCTATCTATAATCATATAAAATGTTCTAAATCACTATTGATTAGACACATGCTAATTAAAACAACCCAGGGGTACACCCCACATGTATCAGATTGGCTAATGTGACATAAAAAGGAAATTAAAAATTTTGGAGAGATGTAAGAAAATTGAGACACTAATGCACTATTGGTAGAGTTGTGAACTGATTTAACCATTGTGGAGAGTAATTTAGAACTATGCTTGAAAGGCTTTAAAAACCATGCATACCCTTTCACCCAAAAAGAGTGATCCTATGTCTATAGCCCAAAGAGATTTTTAAAAAAGCAAAAAGATTTATATGTAAAAAATATTGATAGTAGCTCATTTTCTGGTCACAAAGAAATGGAAATTGAGGGGATGCCAATCAATTGGGGAATAGTTAAGCTGTTGTATATAATTGTAATGGAATAATATTGCTTTATGAGAATGATGAACATAATGCTTTCAGTAAATTCTGAAAAGATTTACACGAATTGATGAAAAGTAAGATGAGCAGAACCAGAACGGTAACAGCAATACCATGCAATGAAGAACTGTGCATGATTTATCTATTTTCAGCAATACAGTGATCTAAGACAATTCCGAAGGATGTGTCAAGAAAAAAAAAAAACATTATCCCTTTCCGGAGAAACAGCTGGTGGAGTCTGAATGCAGATTGAAGCATTCTTAAAAACAACAACTTTATTTTTGGTGTGTGAGAGGTAGATTTCTTTCTTGATTTTTATCTATCTAGCCTCTCTACCTACCTACCTGCCTATCTATTGTCTATCTATCTATCTATCTATCTATCTATCTATCTATCTATCTATCTATCTATCTATCTATTTATCTGTCTGTCTGCCTGTCTGTCTGTCTGTCTTTCCATCCATCTGTACATCTGTCCATCTGTCTGTCTGTCTATCTACCTATCCAGGGATGTGATGGAGCTTGCTCAAACTGTCTCCTGAAACCCAGGTGTTAAAATTTCAGTGTGAATATTTACACCTCAGAAATTGACAAATTCTAACAATCAGGTATTGTTTTGTTGTTTTGTTCATGGTCCAGACTTAATAGATGGAGGAAATGTTAATATTGATAATTAAACTGGAAAATGTGTCATGAATAATTTAATTTTGGGAGAGTCAGTTACTAGACATTTACCCAGGAGTTGCTCTGATGTGAGTATGTATGTTTAATTTATATTGGTTAATGAACTCCTTGTATATCAAAATTGGTCTTTTCAGGCAGCTCTTTAGTTTTATAATTTTTTTGTCTTAAAATCTTATTCTTAAATAGTATCTGATCCTTTTCAGGCTAACATCCTCTGTAGCATTTCAGTTTATGGAATACTACCTATCTTTGATCTTAGTACTTTGAAAACTATTTTTTAAGAAAATTTAGTTTGTACATCAGATAATGTCTATTTTTCCTCTCTCCTTTTCTATCACAATCTCTATATGGGAGGAGTTGTTTCCTCTTAATGTTTCCATTATTTTCACCCAGCCATCATAGATTCCTTGGATCCAGTGTAGAATTTCCTCTTGTTGATTTCTTTATATCTTAAAATATGAAATTATAGTCTTAAAAACTTAAAATTTTATTAGCGAATGTAATGGTTATGGGATTTGAAGATCTTCCATGCCCCTTGAACTTGCTGATATAGCAGGAAGGGGTGGAGCAAGAGGAAGTTGGAGCCGAGCTAGAGTCAGTGTGGTGGTAGCTTGAAGCAGCAGCAGCAGCTGCAGCTGTGACATAAATGCCTTTTTTTTCTTTTTTTAGCCAGACAGAATCTCTGCTAAGGACTCCTGCTAAGGACTGCCAGGGACAGACAGGAACTATGGGGGGTGGGGAGGAGAGGGTGGAGCTGCTGGGAGCAAGCTGTGTGGACACTGAGCAGTTGCTGTGAGTGAGGAGAGGAGGTTCTTTGTCTGGGGTAGCCTGTCCTGTTTTGAAGACATGAGAATGTGGGTGTTTGCTACATTAACTACATTGCCAACTTCATAACTACTGTGATGCCTTTGACTTTCTGCTTTCAGGACACAGTTTTCTGGTATTTGAATAAATGTTATAATTATATTTCCCATATAGAGAGCCTGTTACATTTTGTGATTAATAACCATCTCAGCATATTTATAGTTATTGTAAGCATTGTAAATACTGCATTGTTGATACAGTAACCCTGCTTTGGATAGACAAAGAGAGCTTCAGTAGATATCTGGATAATAGAAATGTTACAGTTCAGTAATGTCTGACTTTTCATGACCCATTTTGGAGTTCTCTTGACAAAGATACTGGAACAGTTTGCCATTACCTTCTCCAGTTCACTTCAGAGATGAGGAAACTGAGGCAAAGATGGGTAAGTGATTTTTCCAGGCTTACAGTGTCTGAGGCTGGATTTGAACTTAAGTCTTCTTGACTGCAAGCCTGGCACTCTATCTAGCCACTACACAACCATGCTGTTCTGTCACTATTACATTATGTCTCTGCTTCAGGCTATGAACTTTAAGATTGGCTCTACCTGTACAAATTGTATGTCACTGTGACATTTAGAAAAGCAAGAAAACCACAGAAATGAAAACAGCAGACCTCAACTCCAAATCCAATGGTCCAGGCACTGAAATAAATCATCACTTGCAAAGAATGTGTTTGTTTTCCCTTTAAATAAATGCTCATTTGGATCAGCATGGAGGATTTGCCTTCTTTACTAGCATTTATTTGCTTAAGTATTAGTTTATTCCTGCTTCCAGTTGTGCTCACTCTTGGGACTTACATACACTCCATTTCTAACTCAGAAGTGTCAGTTCTTTAAGGAAAGCCAATATTAAAATGGAATAATCTCTATTTTCTTTTGAAGGAAAACCACACATCCTGAGCCATTATCAGTTCTAACCACTTATCTCCCTTTAGTAAAGAAACACATTTGTTTTAGTCAAAGCTGTACATACTTGTGAAGAACATATAAATATTTAAAACACAGCAAAGCTGAAAAGTAAAAATAATGACTTTGGCTGCCCTCCCATAACATATCTTCTGCACAATATGGGGTGCCAGGCCTTTCAAAGTTTTTTTTTCTTCTGTAAGGGAGCTTATAGAGACCAATTCCACAAAATACATTTTCAGACATGCTTTTGGAGATGCTGAATATGCATAATTTTAAGTAGACTATTATAGGAACTTTTGACCAGTAATTTGCAATCAAGATGAAATGGGATGATAGGATTCCTTATAACTCCAGGATGCGCTCTGTCCAATTGGGACTTTTTATGAAAGAGTTCTGTTTAATTCCCATGATCTTATGAAAAACAGAATGTCTATGAGTGCCAATGATTAGGGTTCAGAAATGAGGCCCAGGGAGAGAATCATAGAGCATGTTAGAAAATGTTTAACAACCAGATCTGGGGGCAGGGAGGAGAAGAGGTAATGTGGGTATGGGTGTGTATATGTATATGTGTCTGTAAACATATATAAGACACACTACTAAGTTTAATATGAATTATCAACATTTTCTTCATCATTTCCTTAAGTTATGTTGATTGTATAACCAAGAAAATGAAAAATCAAGCCTTGGTTAACTGATTATCTGACCAAGGGACCATCCAAGTTTACTTATCCTTACCTTATCTGCATATATATAGTCTTTCTTAGTAAGTAGATATTTACTCTTAGAATATTTCTTTAAAATATTTAGAATACTTTTTGTTCACAAGCTTTCGCCAGAAGTATGAGCATATTTACCTCATTCTCTGAGATATGGCCTATTTTCAAGTAAAATTCAAGAACTCTTGAGAAAGCCTTATACATTTTGATGGTTCTCAAAAGCAGCACCACTTAAGACAGTAAATTTCTCTGAACTACATTGTCTATTCACTAATGAAATAGTCATCGATCTTACTCAGAAACTTCTTGTTTGCTTTCAATTTGGCAGTGTCCCAACTGACAAACTGACATAGGGTCCACCATAGGAATTGTCCAGAGGCTGCAAAATTTGCTGATTAAAGAACTGATTGGGGTATCATTTGTCTTTCTCCGTTTCTCTGTTTTCTTAAAATTATACTAACAGCATTCCAACATCAGTGGAACATGATTTCATATGGTAGGACTATAGCTGCAGAGAAAAAATTCTGAGGGTTTTCAACTTGCCAATATGTTTTACATTATCTCTCAACTCTGCTACCAGTCCTTTATCAGGTTGGCACAAGAGAAGAGACCTAGATATGTTGTTGGTCTTATTGTGCTCATGCTTTGCATAGACATTAGCACTGGAGAAAAGCAGTCTTTTTCTCAGGGTGGAGGTAAAGAAGGGGTTTTATAATAGTTGTTATTTAGTTTCCCCTGTAATATGCAAAACGTGTGAATTTTCTCCTTATGCCTCAAAGGAAGAGAGCTAAGGAATAGAGACAGGGGTCTAAGAGTTTATAGATAATGGACAGTCTTCTATGAGGAAACTTACTCTAGTAATGAAATGAGATGATATTTTTCAAAGTTCTTCTTACCTACATCAGCATAGTTCCTGGTATATAGTAGGATTTTTATGAATTCTAATTCTTTCCCTGTTCCCCCATCCCCACTCAGATATGACAGTGCCTTGAAGTTTTAGAGAACTAGCTAGAGCCTTGAGAGGTTAAATGATCTGTCTACTATCTCACAGGCAGTGTATATCAGCACAGAAGCTAAACCTATATCTTCTTGGCTTTCTAGGACTTCACACTGCTTTTTGTGGAGAGTAGACTCTCATAAATTTCCAATCATTCTTTTCATTAGGACAGATATTTCTGGACTACAAAATGTTACAACCATGGATCAGTATTCATTGAAACAAAAATGGCCATAACCCTTTTTGCTCTGTTTCTTGCACTTTCTGGACGATATCTAATTCCCAATACTTGTCGGCTGCCTGTCAGGGCTTGGCATAATCATATCTATTCGTATAGCCACCTATTTACATTAGCTTCTTCTCTCATGTGTTAACAAAAGAAAGATGTTAATGTAGTTAGTTCATTTGTTTTTGCTTTGTTTTTGGAGGGGGGAAGGTAGGGCAATTGGGGTTAAGTGACTTGCCCAAGGTTACATGGTTAGTTTTTTGTGTTAAGTGTCTGAGGCCAGATTTAAACTCAGGTCTTCCTAACTTCAGGGTCAGTGGACTACTCAATGTGCCACATAGCTGCCTCATTAGTTCATTTTCAAAGACAAAGAAAGAAAATTTCCTATTTCTTTTTTTCATTGATGACATCCAATATAATAATTCAATAAACATTTGTTAAGCACCTTCTATGTGGAAGACATCATGCTGGGGATTCAATTAACAACAAGAATGGCAGTCCCTGCCCTCAAGCAGTTTATAATCTAACGGGGAGCGTGACAACACACAAAATTGCAGGAAACGTGGGGGTAACCAAGGGGTGCCTGTAGTGGGGTATCTTGTTTCATGGAGTTGAAAACAGGTAGAGTAGCAGATGCAGAGTGGAATGAACTAAAAAGTTCAATACTGGCCCTCTATAAAGAAAGGCATTGGGAGGCGCATGACATTAGACACTAGTATAATATGGCTGCTTTGGTTCCGATGTCTTAGGACCAAGCTTGTTATATTCTCATGCCTCAGCACCAAAAGTACTGAGAGGTTTAGGGTTATGTAGGTTTCTATTTGATTGACTCAAGATCTCATTGGCTATATGTCCCCTATTTTAGGGGCTCGGTAACTAACATCCAAGTTCCAGCAATTCACTTAAAATTGGATTAATCTTTATGAAAGGATATTTAATTCAAAGACATAGCAAGAACAAACATAGAAACATTTCACCCAGCTCCTTATACTACCTTGGTCTGGGGAGGGGAGAATTGGTTAGGTTAGGTTATATTCATAACTTAGCAAATCAAAATACCAAGGACCCAGATCCATTTTTCAAAAGTCACATGACTTTCCCCTAAGGAGAAGATGGAGGAAGTAAAAGGAGACTCTCCTTTTCCATGTGATCTCACCAAGTTGGAATGAAGAAGTCACCATGTTCCTTAAAATAAGAATACTATATCTCAGGTTCTTTGAAGATGGTGATGGTTCTGGCTAACTAGCCACAGGAAAAAAAGATAATGCCAATCACTTATTATGTAAACACAAAATGCCCATGCATATTTCATCCTCCAGTCTATCAGAAGCATCTTGCAAAAGGATAGTTTCATTGTAGGTGGTCTGAGAATGCACTAAGCTCCCATTATACTAGATAAAATCCTTTGAGAATCACTGATTTGAAAAATATTCTTAGGAGACCAGTGTGGCCCAATTTATTCATTTTGTACATTTAATAAGCATCCCCAACTATCGACATTTTTTTTTCCTGGTTTGATCTTTTGGAGCCTAAAGGTATACTAAAAAATGCTAGTCATTACCTAGAGCAATCACCATGCTGGTTCAAAGATTTAGAAGTTTATTTTGTAATTTTAGAATGCACAGCAAATTTTGTAGAGTGGGCCTTTCTTGCAGTAAGTAGTGCTTGCATTCTTAAGACTAGAAAACAAATAAATAGTTATTAAAATGTAAATAATGTTTTTTAATTTTCTTCATTGGACCATAAATTACTGTAATGATTTTCTCTCTCCCTTGGCTTCATATCTATGTTGTTTTGCTAAGAACGACAACAAAAGATAAAGAACGCAATATATTTTGTGTTGCATGTAGTGTAACTGCAGTAATCAGAAAAACTTGGATAACTACCTGATGTCATGTTTATGAACCCTTCTAACATGGATCCCAACCAACATATACTTTCTCTTTTTGTGCAATTTGTATTGACATAATTTTAGAACTCTTTAATAGAAGAGCTATCAAAAATGCTAAAGTTCTTCCCCTAGGTCTTTTACTATTTAATGGTTCTTGTGGAGTAATAATATATTAAAATTATGTAGGCAAATACCATGAAAATTGAGGTTTAAATTTGGAATGAAATGCAAAATTCCTAATCTAACAATTAATAAGGAGAGATTTTCTTAGCCCAATTTGGGGAAAGATGTTCAGAGAAGAGAAGAGCTCTTCATTCTGGATAAAACTTCAATTCAGTTGATAGATTTCAAAGCTTATTCATGCTTTTATTAGACAGTCTGGACATCCAGGGAGAAATTCCAGTTTTTCATTTCCTGGTTGTTTTGTGCCCATGTGACCAAGAATTTATACCAGTAGTCTAAGCCTTCATCCCCCAAAACAATAAAACTGTAATTTTTTTTTCTTTTTGGAGGGGGTCAATTGGGGTTAAGTGACTTGCCCAAGGTTACGTAGCTACTAAATGTTATGTGTCCGAGGCTGGATTTGAACTCAGGTCCTCCTGACTCCAGGACTGATACACTATTCACTGTGCCACCTAGATGCCTCAAAATTGTCAAATCTTAAGGATAAATAGTTTTGACAAAATAAGCTATAGAAAAATCTCTGGAGATCAAATTGAGAATTTGGATTACATAACAATAAACTAACAAAACTAATAAAGCTAAGCTTAGAAAGGAAATAGTTAAATGAGAAGAAATAACAATAATACATTTACAGCAAGTTTCTCTGACAAGGGGTTCATTTCCAAGATATATAAGGAATTTATTCAACTTCATAAGAATAAGAGACATTTTCTGATTGATAAATTGCCTGAGTATATTAAAAAACTATTCTAAGGGGTAGAAATCTAAACCATATATGAGTGTATGGAAAAACTATAACTACACATCATTAATAATTTTAGAACTGAAAATTAAAGGAACTCCAAGGTTTTGCTTCACATATAGCAATTGGCAAAGCTAACAAAAATAGGAAATGACAAATGCTGGAAGGGCTAGGGGAAAACAGGCACATAGATGCATTGGTGGAAGAGCTGTGAATTAATCCAGTGATTCTGAAAAGCTGTTTGGGATTTCACCTAAAAGGTTATTAAATTGTTCATGCCCTTTGACCCAGAAATATGACTTCTAGGCCTATATCCCAAAGTGATCAAAGAAAGAATAAAATATTTTATATAAACACAAAAATATTTACAAGAATTTATTTTGTAGTTTTAAATAAAGAAAACTAAATGAGTTCTCATTATTGCTGGATGGATTAACAACAGAGGGTATATGGATATAATAAATTACTATTGTGATTAAAAAAATGAAGAGATGATTTCAGAGATACCTAGGATGACTTGCATTAAATAATGCAACTATATATGCAAACCAGAATAACTCATAACATAAAACACAAATTATTGTAACATAGTAACTATCGACTCAACTAAAGACATATTCAACACAATAACCAAGCATAATTTAAGAGGATTGATGTTGAAAAATGCTGGTCATCCTAATGAGTCATCAACAAATAAATACAGTGAGAGATATTTTTCAATGTGACCAATGTCAGTATTTAATTTTGCTTAACTAGGCTTATACATTTATAAGATTTTATATTTTTAATCTCTCTCCTTCCTGAGTTGTGTGTGTGTGGGGGGGGATAAGAGACAGAAAAATAAATGCATAATAATGAAAAAACCCTCAAGAAGAATTTCAATATCTTTTAAGAAAAACTAACCTTGGTTATATGGGGAGTTGTGGGTATTAATATATTGCTGCCAACACGCAAGGTAACTCATGCTATCAATCTGTTAACTCAAGGTTTTGTAACCTGATGTGACTATCTAACTTCTTCTATTCATACATACCGTTGGTAAATATGTTTACAATTTTTATTCAAAAAACATAATTGGCAATACTCTATGGCCTATTGATACTTATCATGCATTCTTTCACTGTGTTTCAAGTCACCTATAAATTTGGGTCTTCTGCTGTGACTCACAGACACATTGTGCCACTGTGAAAATACTGAGAGAATGATTACTTTAAAATGTTGCTGCCTGGTAGATAACCTGGTTCGCTAATATTTGAGACAACTAGAGGTCACACTTTATGAATAGTTGCTTTGACAGAATATATTTGTATTCATTTATGGAGTAATCCAATTTATATAAATGCAACAGTAAGCTGGTAGAGTTATTACTCCACCATGTGTTCGAGATTTTAACTTGGAGTTATGGAAGGAGGTTGAAAACTATCCAAACCCTTTGGCCCTACAATCCTACAATTGGGTATAAACTCCAAAGAAGGCAAGGACAAGAAGAAAGGATCAATATACATTTAAATATTCATAGCAACAGCCTTTGTAGTAGCAACTAGAAACAAAATGGGCACCTATTGATAATGGAATGGCTGAAAAATGGCATGTGTATATATATATATATATATATATTTGAATACTGAAACAAGGAATGGTTAATATGAAGAATTCCAAGAAATATGGGAAGATTAAAAAGAGGGCACAGTGCCAAACGGACAGAACCAAGGAGACCATTGACTACAACAATGTAAATGAAAAGGTCACTGAAAGGCAGTCTGCCTCTCAATAACTGACAAACTAGTGAAGATCTCGGAGAACATAAAGTAAATCCTATCACAGTAGAAAAGTGAAGGATTTCCAGGACAGAATAAGTTGTATACATTATCATATGAAGTCACTATATAAGATGTTTATGTTTAATTTCTCTATTTTGTCAAGGAGAAGGTTCGTTAGGGAGTATAGCTTTATCTCTTATGGAAAGCTAAAAAAAGTAGTAGGGTATATTTTTTGATGTAGTAATTCAACTTATTTTTTATTTTTTGCCTTTTTTGGAGGGGGGAAGGCAGGGCAATTAGGGTTAAGTGACTTGCCCAAGGTAACATGGCTAGCGTTAAGTGCCTGAGGCCAGATTTGAACTCAGGTCCTCCTGACTCTGGGGCCAGTGCTCTATTCATTGCACCATCTAGCCACCCCAGAGCACATTTTTAAAAAAAAGATTAAACAGTGACAACAATTAGTAAAATGCAACATTATTATGCCAATTAATGAGAATAAAATTTTAATCTCAAAAGGTGATTAATACAAATGATCAATCTTAAACCATACAACCTTTTATTTCTTTTGTAAAGCAATATTTCAAATGAACATCTTTTCAGATTTATGGATCACTGACTATGGAAGTTCAAGGAGCTTACTTCAAGACAGTCGTTCTCAAACTTCCTAATCCTGTGACCCTTTAATACAGTTCCTCATGTTGTGGTGACCCCCCAACCATGAAATTATTTTTGTTGATACTTCATAACTGTAATTTTGCTATAGTTATGAATCATAATGCCAACATCTGATATGCCGGATGTATTTTCATTGTTACTAATTGAACATAACCCACAGGTTGAGAACCACTGCTTTAAGAGTACCACTCAGACTCATACAAGCTGTGGATAAGCTCTGACCTTACCTTCTAGTAGTTTTCACTTAAGTTATATTTCATGCACTGTTTCAACTTTATACCTGTCATTTCAGGCAGCTAGATATACTCTATAATATTCTTCTCATTTTGATATTATTGGAATTTACCTTCTTTCAGTATTTATAATGCCCATGTAGATAGACAGGTACACCTGGAAAATCCAGGCCACACTCTCCTTATGATTTTGTTCTTACTTTCACCTTGCATCTTGTATAATACAAACCACAGTGCTTGTCACATAGAAAGTCTTTAACAAATGTTTATTCAATGAATATCAAATGAATAACATATAGCCACTATCAACTACATGCCTGGTATGAGTCATTTTCTTTTAGACATTGACAAAGGATTTACCATTAAAAGAAGAAACCCCAGCACTTTCAGAGTTAAAAGTGAAAATGCTATGTGCTTGGCATAGAGATATGATGGTAATAACACCACCAGAAATCTGCGGTGACAGCCACCCCCAACCTCACACTAGCTAAAGGATTTGCACAGAATCCATATTGAAAACAACTAAAAGCAGTCATAGAATACCCAGTAGATTGACATGTCCTCTGATTTGAAACAAAGTCCTTAATTCTTTAAGTTCAGCGTGTGAACTGCATGAAACTTCTGTCCATTGCTAGGCTTTCTTGGGATGATGAAAAAATTACTTGGTAAGAAAAATGTACTTATTCTTTATCATTTCTATGGCCCCAGTAGACTGTTTTGTTGTTGTTCATTCATATTGGTCATGTCAGTTTTTATTTTATTTATTTTATTACTTTATTTGTGGTCCCATTTGGCATTTTCTTGGCAAAAATATTGGAGTGGTTTGCCATTTCCTTCTCCAGCTCATTTTACAGATGAGGAAACTAAAGCAGACAGAAGTAAATTACTTACCCAGTTTCACATAGTAAGTTTCTGAGGCTGGATTTGAACTCACATCTTCCTAACTCTAGGTTCAGCTCTATCTGCTGCACCACCAATTAACCTCCTTATAGATGATGAGGTCCCCCAAATTCTCTGTTGGAAGATGTTTTTCCTGATTAAACCAAAACCTGGAATATTGCAAATCCTTCTAAATGAGTCCAACATGCATAAAATCCACACATAGCAAAGGAAATATGAAGTGGATGGAGAATGTCCTTTACTTTATATGAAATTGCAAGGATGACATATTGAATTAGTTCATCAGTACACTTATCTCTCAGTTTCTCTGTAGTTGGAAAAGGAAATAGCTTCATAATTTATTTAAATGAAGAAAGCAAACTTGACTATATTGAGGAAAATTCAGAACCCTTTAAAGAACTCCAAGTGTCTCTTTGAAATATGAATATTCTTTTAAACACTGTTATTTTTCAGTTAATAAAAATACCTGTTTTCCCTCTCTTTTCACTCCTCTTCTAAAAAAGAAAATAAATAAAATCCTTGTAATAAATATGCATTTTAAAAGAAAGCAAACTCCCAACTTCGCACGTCCAAAAATATATTGGCACCCTGAGCTCATCATCCCTCTATCAGGAGGTAGATAGCATATTCTATAATGAGCCCTCTGGAATTGTGGTTAATCTTTGTCTTGATCAGACTTCTTAAATCTTTCAAAGTTGTTGTCTTTACAAGATTGTTGTTGCTGTATAATTTGTATGAAGTCTTCACTCTCCATCAGCTCATCAAAGTCTTCACAGATTTCTTTGAAGTTGAATCTTTCGTCATTTCTTACTGCACAATAGTATTTTATCATATGCCATCATTCTCTAAATGATGAACATCTCTTTAAATTTCTGATTATTTACCACCAAACTGCCATAAACATTTGTGTGTGTGTGTGTGTGTGTGTGTGTACAGGTTTGATTTTGGGGGTTTTTTGGTCTTTCTTTTTTCTCTTTGATATATAGGCCTGGCACTGCTATCACTGGGTTAAAGGGTACAAACAGTTTCAATAATTTTGGACAGAACCCCAAATTGTTGCCCATGGTGGCTGATCCAAAGATTTTCAGCTTCACTCACAGTGCACTAGTGTACTTGTTTTTGAAGATTTTCTCTTGCAGTCCAGGTATTCTTCAAGGGAGATAGTTCTCCTTTGGGCCTTACATATTACGATTGTAACCAAAAGTCCTTCAAGTTCTCTTAAGATCCTGTCATTCTAATGTCTTAATTATCCCTTTTGGCTTTGCCATTTTCTTTTTTTTGATCATCTTTTTAAGCTGAGATTGAGCCTCAGAGTTGTTTAGATTGTAGTTTTCTCATTTTTTAATGATCTGGAACATTTTTTTTCATGTGACTATTGATTACTTGGATTTTTCCTCTAAGAACTACATGATCATATCCTTTGACCACTTATCAATTAAGGGAATGAAATGTAAAATGTAAACATTTTTTTCCAGTGATTATATGTGACTTAAAATCACGGAATTTCACAATATCTTAACTTGTTGGGGGGAGTCTTTTTTGGAAGGGTGAAGGTAGGGCAATTGGGTTTAAGTGACTTACCAAAGGACACCCAGCTAGTAAGTGTGTAAAGTGTTGAGGTCACATTTGAACTCAGATTCTCCTGACTCTAGGGCCCAGTGCTCTATTCACTGCACCACCTAGCTACCCCAGCAATATCTTAACTCTTAACACTTCAGTTCACTCAATGGGCAATGGATGAATGTATGATTATTTAAAATGTTTCCACATATGAGTGATGATGAATTGTACATTAAGAAAGCTTCATAAAAAGATATCATTAAATATTTCATTATTTAGAAAGAGTGTAGTAATAACAAGAGATAGATTTTAGTTTTCATTGATATTTTCATCATATTAATATATCTGGAGGAAATTTTGCCAGAAATGATATGATCAATAATTCCAATGGATAAAAAGCATTATGGGTTGTTATATGCACTACAGGAGGGAGAACATACACTGACAAAATCATAGACCACCAAAATGTGAAAATGTAAGCATTCCATTTCCATTCATTTAAAATAGTGCTCCTCTTAAAATTCCTTCTCTTTTTATTGTGATTTTTCTTTTCAAATTTGGTGTAGCTGATCACTGTGATGGGGAATTGGGAGGTTCTAGTTCATCTGTTTAACTTAATTTTTTTTACAGGCTATCCATGTATAATTACACAGGACATCTTCACAGTGGACATATTGTGACAGTCTGATCACATGTCCCTCCTTCCTATCCTGCCCCCTCTTGTTCTGTTCTCTACCCTGTCCCTGTCCCTTTACTAAAGTGTGTGCTTCCAGCAACCCTCCCCCAGAACCTGCCTTCCCCTCCATCATCCCACCTCTCATCCCCATGCCCCCTACTCTCCTGTGTGGCATGATACCCAGTTTAGAGTTTATGTCATTCCTTCCCTAAGCCAAATTCAATGAGAGTAAATGAAAGTAAAGTTGTAACACTTATCCCTTGCCTCTTCTATATGGGAAGATTAACACCATTTTGTCTCTTCCTGTCTCCTCTCATTCTAGTTCTCTCCCACCTCA
>CM053593.1:274065507-274087549 GCA_028646575.1 Pseudocheirus occidentalis
TTAAACAGAATTGCACATTTCAGTCTCAATAATGTACATGCTTACTACAACTATTTAAAAAATAAGATTAGCGGGGCGGCTAGGTGGTGCAGTGAATAGAGCACCAGCCCTGGAGTCAGGAGAACCTTAGTTCAAATCTGGCCTCAGACACTTAACACAAAAACTAGCCGTGTGACCTTGGGTAAGTCACTTAACCCCAACTGCCCTCCAAAAAGCAAAATAATAATAAGGAGAAGAAGAAGAAGATTAGCAATAACATTAGAAGAAAAAATAATAAAGAAGAAAAGGGATAAGAAAGGGACACAGAAATAAGCAGGACAGATTTGCTATTATTTTGTCAAACAATGTAAATATTTTAAAAAACAAATCACAAATACTTTGGAGTTTATGGTTCTATTATGATCATTTAAAAACTTTGCTTATTTGAATATTTGCTTTTGTCTATGATTAGTAAGCTTGGAATTTTAAAATTCTATTCTTATTCCTCCTTTCAAAAAAAATGAGTTTGAATCCTCAAAGTCCTTTCATCATCATTGTTGTTGTTTGCCTTCATTCTACAAGCAGACTTCGGAAAAGTGATGCCATGACTTAAAAGTGAATTTGGATTTAAGCAATGGAGGACTGTGCAAAGTCACCAGCCTCACTTTCTCCTCCAGAGCCATCTGAGTCCAGTGGCAAGGTATAGATCAGAATGGCTGGAAATGGCTCCCTCTCAAAGCCTTAGCCAATTAATGAAAGAAAAAGAGGAAGGGAAAGGGAGAAGGGAGAAGAAATTCATAAGTAGTCTTGGTAGACCCAAGTTGCTCCAAAATAATCCAAAACAAAATCACCTTACTGATCAGGGCAACACTAACAGGCTAGCTCAATGGTCCCTCACTCAAATGTCATGTTAGCCATATTTTTATCGCTAATGTGTTTGCGCTCCTAATATTTAAATCTTTACTTTTTTCCCCAAAATTTATTAAAATAATTATGTTGGGGTGGTTAGGTGGTGCAGTGAATAGAGCACTGCCCCTGGAGTCAGGAAGACCTGAGTTCAAATCTGGCCTCAGACACTTAACGCAAAAAACCAGCCGTGTGATCTTGGGCAAGTCACAACCCCAATTGCCCTACCTTCCCCCCTCCAAAAAGCAAAAAAACAAACAAAAAGAATAATTATGTCGTCTTTTAACTAAAAAGCTACATATATGATCTAGGGGACTATGAGTCTAAATGCCCCATGGACAGTGAGTTTATATTCCCAGCTGGAAGGTCTGTCTTAAATAAAGATCAAGAAATCTCCATCTGTCTCCATATTCTGCATGTGACTTTAAGGATACAACTAGGAAGTTTCTGTTAGTACTTACCCTTAGCATCATGGAAAATAATGGAATATTGACAGCTTCTGCTATCCTTACACAGGGGAATAGTGTAAACATTAATTATCCATTAATTATCTTCAGTGAAGCAGTGAGCCCTGAAGAGATAAGTGTTACAGTAACACAAAGCAGAGAGGTAATGTCAGTAGTTACCCCCCCCCTACCTGCTTAGAGCCCCAGAGTAAATAGAAAATGAGGAATTTGCAAAATTTTTATTCTGAAGCATATGCTTTTGGAGATTTACATATAGCACCCAGAGATTAAGGGATGTGTACCTTGGGGAAATCAATCTACTGTGGACTTTAGACGATTTAGAGAGCATCTATAGGACACAAGATGGTACAGCAAAAAGATTCCCTGCCACTGGACCTCAGTTCACATCCTGCCTCTGATGTCTATCACCTATGTGACCATAGGAAAGTCACTTAATTTCCATGAGTTGACTCATCTACAAAATGAACATGTTGGTCCAAATGACTTGTGAAGAGGTCATTTCTCGTTTCAGAGCTGTGATGCTATTATCCTATTAATCAGTGAAGCAGTCAATACAGATCTTGCCAATTCCCACTCCAGTTGTAACAAGCTCTCTCTCTCTCCCTCTTTCTCTCCCTCTCCCTCTCTCTCTTTCTCCCTGTCTCAAACACACACATACACATACATATAACTATAACCTCCTCCATTTCTATGTACCTAGATAGTAGGCTCCTCTTTTTCATCAACACTGTCTCAGGATGGTTAGGAGAGTGACTGAGAGGGAGAAAATCTGAGATACAAAGTTATAACCATGCTGTAAAGAATGGGGTTCACAGCTAGAAAATTTCTCCATCTCTCCAGTTACTTATATTTTTACTAGGTACTAGTAAGAATGAGAACAAGGCAGAAATGAGGGAGAGTTTTAATGGGACATAAATAAACTAGATCAATCAGATTCAGTCTAGGTAGAAAATCTGAATTAACATATTTTAGGAGCCTACTTTAGTGCCAGTGGAGGCATACTGGCACCTCAGTGCCAGGTAGAGGCATTTCAGATGGTTGGGAGTAGATGGGGGGGGTGGGGATTGGACAGTGCTCTGTGCGATAGGTATAATGTGACTATTTCGAGGAGAAAAGATATATTCCATAATTCAAAGAGGGAAATATTATACGGCTCATTTGCTCAAATAAAGAATACCTTTATTTATAAATAATTAAGTTGCATACATTTGATACATATTAAGAAGGATGCTATTCCACTACAGAAAAAAATATATTGTGTAATAAAATAACACTTGAACAGATAGTCATTCTCAAGATAGAATGCTTTTGATTCAGCATTGGGTATTCCTGCAAAGCAAATGTTTATTTCAGATTATTTGGGAGTGGAGGGGACTTGTGGAAAGAGTAAATGATCATTTTCAAATAACCTTTCCTTTTCTTTTTTTCTTTTCCTGTGCTTTCTCTTTCTCTATCTTCTTCACTCTTATAGCTCCAAATGAAGGTTCTATGATGCTCAATGACCCACTCTTCCCCATGCTAAAACATTGTGGCTCCAAGAATCATGCTGATTGGTCAAAAGCTCCTGGCTGTCACAAAGTGCCTTAAGTTGGCTACCTCTGTTGGAGAAATTATACAGCTCTGCTGACCTAAGTGGGCATCATCACAAACATGATTTAATCTTTGCTTTGAGCTGAATAATCATCATGACAATTTTCTTAACATGACATATTTCATACATCCTCTGAAAAGAATGGGTGAGCAATCGAGATCTGAAGAGAACCTATGTTGGGCAGTAAGGTGATTCATTTCACCCCATGACCTTATCAGAAATTCTCTTTAAAAATAGTAAAAGGGTTAATTTGCTATTTTGAATACTTTCCTCTCTTTGAAGCTTAATGCAGACATCTTGCCACCATTTTATCTGAGCTGTGTCCCTGTAGTAAATGATATGTGTATATCAGAGAATGACAGAATAATAGAATTGTAAGGGAAAAGTAGATTTTTAAGGGTTATTTGACTGTCCTCTGAATTTCCAACAAGGACTATGCCTTGACAGAAGAGAAACAATTTCATTTTAAAAGCTCTCTCCAAAGAGTTCCACACACTATGCTCCCCTTTTAATAACCAAGTCTACTGTTGAGCTTTTTTGTCAGAATGGAAAAATAATAAAAATCCTCTCATTTAAAGACTTTTCTTCAGTCTTCAGATGCTTTGTTCAGGGATTTCCAATATGTCAGAGAAGGGGGAAAGATGAAAGTTTCATTTCTTAAACATCTAGGAAATGGGAAGCTCTCTAGATTTTCAACTGGAAAATCTCATTTTCAATCATTTTGTCACAACCTACCACCCTAGATGTTTCTTTCCTATCTTGCATTTTAGTTTGTAGCATGCCTTTAGCTCAAGGTGTACCCACTGAGTAAACGCTTTGAATTAGAAATCAGTCCCCTTAAAAAGTAGTTAAAATATAACAGCAATAAGGGAACAAAGCATTCTCAGACTCACCAAAATGGAGCTCAGAGTTGTCCTTTGTCAATTCAATATTTGAAAATCACCTTCTTTGTTTATCCTTTGGAACTGAAAAAGGAAAGGTCTGGTTAAGTAATGATTATCCTAAAAAAAAAAACCGTGAGAGAGGTTATGAAATTGAACAGACCCGTGGTACAGGGTAGATATTAAATTGTTTTGTAATTTTAATTTTCATATTAAATTTTTATTTTCCCTTTGTAGAACTAATAGCCTTTTCATAAAAGTACTCATTGACAAAAGCCAGAACACTGGCACTAAAGTAGGCCTATGTATTGGTTATTTTCTTTGACATTTTGTTCTCATGCATTTAAAATCCAGTGCTACCAGCCTTTCCCCTAATGCTCTTCTGAACTTTCAAGCATATGAAAAAAAATAACTTATGTCTTGCTAAACATTAGAGGAATAAAAATGAATCAATAGTTCAGTGTGATTAAAGGGGAAAAGGAGCATCAGTGAACTTGCTAAGAACAGGACCCTAAAGGTCCTTATATAATGGTGTTTACCATAAGGACCAATGTTGGTACTAACTTATAAGGCATATAGTTTTCCTGTCTCTTAAGAAATGGAAACATGAAAGCATAAAGTTGCAGGTAGTATGACCCAGAGTAAAGGGTGTTGGTACTGGAGTCAAAGGACCTAACTTTATATTCTGTCTCTTTTACTTAATATGTGTGTGGCCATATTTACCCTCTTTGAACCTCGTCTCCTTATCTATAAAATGATGAGTTGAACTAGATCATCTGTAAGAGATCTTGTTATGTTGTCTGAATTCTGTTTTCAGAGATTTTACATTTTGAGAGATCTAAGTGGGAAAATACTAGGGTTTTGTAGGATGTGTTCAAACAAAATTTATCAATATTTACAAAAGAAATTGAAAAAGATCTTAAATAAATAGTATCTAATCTTTAAAAAATCAATTCTTCATTATGGATACCTCCAAGATAATGAACTATTATAAAGTATCAAAGTAAGAAAGATCAAGAAATGTTCTTTTTGTAGTGCAAAGAATAGGAAACTAAAGCAATGCCTATCAATTGGAGAATGGCTAAGCAAATTCTGGTATAGGAATAAAATAGAATATTATTACACCATAAATGATGCAATTGATAGTTTCAGAGAAAAGAACTGATGTAGAGTGGAAACAATATTTAAAAATAAAAACTTTGAAGGATTTGAGAACTGTAATCTGTGCAATGACAATCATAATTCCAGAGGACCAAATATGGAGGATGCTTCCTAGTTCTTGACAGAGAAGTGATAGTTGAGAGGTACAGAAAGAGACATACATTTTATATGTGGCTAATATGGGATTTTACCTTGCCTTGACCATAAATTTGTTACTGGGGTTTTCTTTTTCTTTTTTATTGCTGTTCAAATGGGGGAAGAGATGGGAGACAGGAGGGAGAGAAAAATAAATGCTTGCTAATTGAAAATATAATTTTTTTAAATATCAAGAAAAATTCAAATAGAAACAAAGTAGGTAAGGCCTATGCATCAAAAACATTTTTAAAGAAGAAAAAAAGGACCCGTATATCTGAAAAGGTTTATAACAGTTCCTCTTGTAGTTGTTATTTATCCATTTTCGAAGACCAGTGACACTTCCCATGATATCTTGACTTAGGTATGAATTGGATTTAAGTGAATCAGAGTAGCACAAAGTCATCAGCCTGATTCTCTCTTCCAAAGTCAACAAAGTCCAGTGGCAAGACAAAAGTCAGGATAACTGGAGATGGCTCAGGATGGAGTGGATGACCTTGGTATCTTTGATGTATCTGCTTCAGTCGTCTTCATGGACATAGAAGCAAATTGTTCTCATCTGCCCATTCTGTCAGGGGAAGTCTTCATATGCTCCAAGCAGACATCCCCGTAACTCACCAACATGTTTGAGGCCTGCCAGTTACCCTCATCTTGGTTTAGGCTGTCTGCTGAGACTGTTTTACTAAGTTGTTGTCCCTGCACATTCTACAGCTTCTTGGAACCACAGGCGAGAGTTGGGTGACAGGTAGACACCAAAAGTGGATGAAAAGTTCTGAAAAGGGCTTGGAAAGCTGTCACACCAGAGGTGCTAGTCTTCCTTGAGCATCTCATGTACCCTTCTTGTCAGTAGGAAAGTCCTGTATATTAAAGAGTTGCATATCAACTAGGGAATGGATAAATAAATTATGACAATACTATCAGGCTGTAATACTATCAGTAATGGAATGCTATCAGACTGTAAGAAAAGATAAAATGGAAGCTTGCAGTGAAATCTTGAAAGACACATTAACTGATTCAAAATTAAAAGAGCAGAGACCAATTTATATAATAATAGTAAAATATTTACATAGTGATGGGAACAGTAAATAAAAATAACAACAGTTTATACCAGAAAAACAAGAAAATCTGAAAAACTCATATCAACTCAATGACTAATTATGATTGGAGAGGAATGAGAATGGAGCATGCTACTCCCTGACAGAGAGGTATTTGACTTAAGGTATAGACTGAAAGAAACAAAATTCAATTTTAAGTAATAATGAAAAGATATAAGGTGTTATAGGACACAAAAACTAGAAGTTATTCTTTCTTGTCACATAGAGATGATTTTTCTTTTACTTAGACCTGTAAATTTATCAATATAGGACTCTCCCCAGAAGGAACACCATCAATGATGCAGAACAGAACCTTCTCTGCAACTTACAGCCTTAGAGAGTATTCTGGAGCACTGAAAGCTTAAGTAACTTGCTCAAGGTCACACAAGGGATGTATAGCAGAGGCAAGACTTGACCCCAGATCTTCCTCACTTTAAAGTCAACTCTACATCCACTGTTCTCTATATACTGCATAAGAAAGGATGGAATTTGAAACAAAGAATTGAGGTGCAAGGCAAAGAATTGAGTTGTTCCAAATAGTTGCTTTTATCTTTCTTCTCCTCACATCTATTTATTTGCATGCGGGACCAAAAAGAATTCCAGGAATAAGAAAACCTGGGGGCAAAAGGGGGAAGAGGGAATATGAACTCAAACATAGGCAGCCTTTAGTGGTCTATTGATGAGTAGAAAGTTGATGTTATTTTTTTAAATAGATTTAATACTTAAAGACATTGGGGTAGATGCAGGAGGGCTATGGGCCAGGGATGCTTGGAGGATGCAAAACTCCGTTTTGAAGATCCTATCAAAGCCAAGGTTCTAAGGAACAAAAGACTATCCTTAAAGGACAAAGAAAATCTAATACCTGATGAGCCTTTTTTTAAAAGAGTTGAAGCTCCAGCCTCTGCTCTCTGAGATGGAGAGAAGAGGTTACACACTAGCCAATGAAGCTAGAAACTGGAAATACGGAGAAACTCTACAACCTCATGCCTAGTAAACACATCTCACAATGTTCAGCATCAACAATGGACAGAGTACTGCCAAGCAGTGGCCAGACAGGATCAGCATGGAGCAACATGTTGCAGAGAATGTGCACTCTATCCACACACCTAGCTGAGACTACCCACCACATTATACTGGATGAGAAGGGAACGGTGTAACAATATCACCAGGACACACAGGTAGTCCTCCTGCATCCAAGGTGTAAGTCAACCATCTACATGTACAGCCAGAACAAATGTATTTTGCTGTTTTTGTCCTTTCCAATGCATGTTCCCAGACACAGATATGTGCACATATATGTATGCCCTAACCATATGTCTTCCAAATGTGTGTTTTTCCATGTGCTTCCTAGGTATGTTTACTCTTCCAAATAGTGGTATATATGTTTGTGGGAGATCATGTATCGGTTTTTGGAGGCAATGTTTTATGTTTATTTCCTTACCATGGTATATCATACAATTCCTTGCTTTGGATTAATTGCATGTTCTCATTGAATGGTGAAAGTATACACATCCAAAGAGAGTTTGCACACTACAGTTTTTATACAATTGAAGACCCAAGAGGCACCTTCAATAAAGGATGGCTCACCTGAGAGAGGGGGAGGAGGAAAGAAAAAGGATTCCCCAGGCAGAACAAATCCAGGGATAACCCTGTATCTTGAAAATTCTAAGATTGGAAGGTACTGACTAATCAGTATTTTTTTTTCACTGACTGAATGGATAAGAATGCTTTGACTCCTCCTTAATATGGTGTTTGAGGGGACTATCTCTTGAGACTCCCTCAGAAACTGGAATTCAAGGATTTAAGAATACAAAGATGGAGAATTGGAATGTTTGTCAAGGAAAATGAAAGCAAATTCCATCCAAAAAGAGTCAAGGTGTGAATCAAGACCTGAGGTTGTATGATATGAAGAGAAGAGAGGAAAGTGGGAGGAAAGACTTAGTTTGGGGAAGCATACTAATGCTTATGCTGGGAGAAAAGATGTAAGTCTTGATTGTGCTAAGAGGAGAATGACTTTCACAGCACTGGCAGGGGCAAGAAAGAGGGCTAGGAGAGAAATGTGTTTGCTTTCAAACAATGTTTATAAGAAAAGACAGTTAATGTATGGAAAGTCTTTGCCTATCTTCTGATATTTCATTTTTATTTTTAAAAAATGCTCAATAAATCTTGATTTTTTTTCAATCAGCACAGTTAATCTAATCCAATTTCCTGGCTGCCTGATTCAGATCTCATTCGATGTTTAGTAACAAAATCTCTTGAGAAATTTGAAAAGCTAACTTGAATTCAGTTCAAGCATTCTGATGTAGAAGGCCCTGTTTTTATAAAGATGGAAACCAACACTGTAAACCATTTTCAATGAGTTTTCAGTCTAATGGGGAGGAATAACACCAGGACACAGCACCCACAAGGTGAAAAATGACTACGTGTACAGAAAAAAGGTTAAAAAGTGCAGCATGGAAGATCCGAGGAGGAAGGAATCATTTATCATCACAGAAATATTTTATCAAGGAAGGCTTCATGGAGGAGCTGAAAAAGAAAGACTGCCTAGGAAGAGATAGATCCCTTGATAATAAATCTAGTATGTAAAGAATTTCAGAGGCAGTGAGGAAATTGAGGCTCAGGGAAGTTGAGCAACTTGTCCAAAAGGTTATATTTAGTAAGTAGCAAATGTCAGAAGCAGGTCTTCTGGAGTGGGAAAAGTCATTCTGCTCACAAAGTTATCTCACCATGATTCATGTATTAATAGACTTAAGAATGTTTTCATGTGAATAGTCTTAACTCAAACACTTTTAGTCCCAAAGGAGGTACAATGGGTTCTTATTATATATTAATATCGAGAGTAGATATATTGGGTGATATTTTTTTAAGATCAAACAGGAACCTGAGCATTACCTCATCTGCCATTACCCTATGTGAGTTACTTGAATCTATGTTGACTCTAACCAAACCCACAGAGTGCTTTGAACCCACTGAGGTAGCTGTCCCAGGGTTGGGGAGGGGGTTGGAATTCTGCCCCATAATTTGGGAGACAATATGATATAGTGAAAAAAAATTGGATTAGGAGTTTGAGGACATAGGTTCCACAGGGGACAAAGTCCACCTCTATCTCTGTACCTTTGTACCCTTTGGGCATCAATTTTCTGAGCATCAGTTTTCTCATCTATAAGACACTGAAGTTGGACTGGATGGCCTTCACTGACCCTTCCTCCTATAATACTATGATCTATAATATACTCTAATACCCTCTGATATAACTCAAAAGGAACTGAGGACTCAACAACTAAAATACTCACCTGAGGGTCTATGCTCAGGTCCCTGACTGACTTTCACCGAAGCGTACTATTTGGTAAGATCAAAAGGTTCATGGTACCAATCATAAAGGGAATTTGATTGGCAGTAAAAACTATCCCAAATATCTCTATAAGGAAAATTAGCTCCATAATAGGCACAGTAGAAGGATGGTGGTTGAGAAAATATTAAAATTTATAGTTGAAAGATGAACTGGTAGAAGTACTGTGGATTATACAAAGAGGCATAATAAGGTTGTTAAAATTGTACATAAAGAACAAGAACTCAAGTATGGCTCAATTGAATCAACCCAATGTAGCTAATTAACATTTTGGCTAATATAAGCTGGTTTTCTTTTAAGCAATTAATTGGAGCCCTGCAGGGCTTAATATGGTTGAAATAACCAGAGGAACAGTATAACAAGCTGGTTATTTTCATAATTTAAATAACTGAATTGACTTGACCACAGGGGGATACAATTGATGACTTGGTGATCAACATGCAGACTGTATAGTTTGCTGGGAAAACTCTTCTAAAGTGAAGAAGCTTCCTCTGTTGGTAATGAGAAAATGGTGATGAGTCCTTGGATGATACAGACAAGTGAAGAAACTATAATCGTTGTGAGTGAAATTGATGATGTGGATAGAGAGTAAAAGGCCATTTTGTGGTATTAGAAGGGTATGCATATAAAAGAAGGATTGGCCTATAATAATAACTCCTATTCACACAGGTTTCCAAATGAATGAATGAATGGAAAAATGTATATAAAGCACATACCATGTGCCAGACACTGTTAAATTCTGGGTGTGCAAATATAAGCAAGCCACAGTCCTTGCCCTCAGGGAACTTATAGTCTAACATGGAAAGAGGATGAATAAAGGGGAATGGTACTCAGGGAGGAGTGTTTGGGACAAGGAAATCAGACTGAATGGCATTAGACTCATAGTATTATGTTTTATTATCTCCATCATACAGATGATGAATCTGAGTTTTAGAGAATTTAAGTCATTTGTTGAAAGTCACAAAGATAGATACAGGTGTCCCCTTCTCATGATTTCAAGTCCAAGTGTTCCCTCCTTTTTTTTTCTATTTTCATAGTTATTCCATTTGTGTTTTTTTAACCTCTTGTCATTTCCCAATATCCTTTCCTAATATTGAACCCTCCCTTTATAACAAAGAAAACTAGCTAAACAAAATCAACTGATAAAAAACCATATCTCAAAATACTCCATACCTGTCATGTCCCATATCTTAATGCATGTTTCATTATCTATTCTCCCAAACCAAAATTATAATGCATCTGAGTTCATCTCAGGTATGATTCTAATCATCTTCTACATTGTTCCCCTGATTCTTCTTTATTTGCTTTACATAATTTCTTATAGTTCTTCCTATGTTTCTCTAATTTCCTCACATTCATCATTTCTTACAGCACAGTGATATTCCATTCCATTCATATATTACTATATGTTTAGTAATTACCCAATTGTTAGGCACCCACTTTATTTTCACTTTGAAAGTAGGGGAAAGACCACAGTGCTCTTTCCACTATGACTATGATATATCCTATATGATATAGTAAGTCAGATATACAGTTTTATAAAAAGAAACCAATTGTATTTGCTGAATACCAAACATGTTTGTTGTTGTGGAGTATAAGTAGTTTACAATATGTTGGGGGTAGTTAAAATATGCAATCATAATGCAATTAAATAAAGTTTTAATAAGTTATATAATAAAGCACTAAATTGTGTAGCACAAACAAGTAGTATTCTTTCTACTTGTTCTTGGAGTTCCAAGAAAGGAGAGGTGGCTCCTGAGCATCACCAAAGACCACAGGGATGGTAAGATTTCAACTTGACTTTGATCACTGAAGAGGATTTTTGAAAGGTGGGAAAGATACAGTTAGGGAGTGGGAATAGGATGCATTTTAGAAAAGGGGGCTTCTCAACATTCAGTAGATTGAACTTTCAAAATAATCCAATAGCTGCAGCAGTACAAAATTAAATATAGGTCTTCTTGGAGAAGATAGAACAGAAAATTGATCTACTCAGAGATGACCTGGAAAATCATCCTTTTAAAGTCCAACTTCAATGCTACTTCCTATAGGAAGCTTTTCTTAATCCCTCAGCTCACATGAACAAGCATAGGTCATTCACCGTATGTTTGTCCCACCAGTTTTTATTTTTTCCTCCTCTCCACCCTCCTTGATGCATTCCGATCTGGAAGTTCCAGAGAAAGAACAGAAAATGAAAAGTTTTTTTTCTTTCCAACCATTTGAATAGGTGTCCATTCTCCTGAGCTGTGGTCAATCAATCATCAGGAGGCAACTCCAGTCACCAAAGTCTAATCACATGGACTGCAGCATGGTCCACACCTTTTAATCTCTAACCAAATTGATCAAGTCAATCTAAAGAGAACTGAGACTTAACATCTGACTCCCTCTACTTCTCTCCCTATGCAGTTTATCAGCTCACACCCTGCAGAGCGTGGAAGATCAAGAAAGCAGCTTTCTATCCAATGTCTTTGGATCACCCAAACAGGTCAACATGGTTGGTAAGTCCTTAATAGTGAAAACACTGAAACAATGTGATCTCAAGAAGAGAAAATTTAGATGTTAATTATTAAAATATCTATTGGAAGACTCGAGGCAACATTTAGTAAGAAAATCAAAGAAGTTAGTAACTGGGAATTTCCATATTTTAAGTTGCTATATGTATTTTTTTTAAGTTGAAGAGTGTCCTGGAAGAATAAGAGATAACACAAGATGTCCCATATGAATAATGTTCACAACTCCCGTCTGTGTGATCCCAAACTCTATCCGATCTTGCCCTTAGTTGTATCCTCAAAATGGGCTGCCCATAGGATTTCTGGTTTTACATCCAGAAGGGGAACTCAAAGTGCCATCTAGGCCAAGCCTAGAGAGGTAGGTAAGTGAAAATGATGAACTTTGAACCCAGATTCTCTGACTCCAAATCCATCACTCTTATCATTGTATCATGCTACTTGTTGTGGTTGCACACAGAGCCACAGAAGGCTGTCTTTCCCTCCTATTAAAGGCAGCTACACAGTATAGTGGATGGTGTCCTGGGCCGGGACTTGAGAATCTTGACAGCCTCAGACTCTTACTAGCTGTGTGACCCTGGACAAGTCACTTGCTGCCTGTGTTATTATTGGCAATAATAACGCCCACCTCCCAGGGTTATTGTGTTGATCAAATGAGATAATATTTGCAAAACACTTAGCATAATACCTGGAACTTCGTAAGCACTTAAGAAATGCTTATTTCCTTCCTTCCTTATAAAAACTACAGAGAGAGCCACCACAGTCCCTGACAAACGGCACAAAGGAGGAGAATTCACTTCATTATATTTTTTAATTTTCCAAGATGCACCATCATACATTATCCATTTGTTGAATTCCAAACTCAGCAGTATGTTAGGTAATTTAGCCTAATACTGCAAAATCGTGCCTTATGTGTTTCTTCCTCACAGAAATGCCTACAGTAATACTTTATAATTGCTTAGCTATTTTTATATTTTTCAAAATGTTTTCCTACCCACGATTTCATTTGAGCTTCATAGCAGCCCTATGAAGTAAGGAGGACAGGTGTTATTATCTCCATTTGTCATAGGCAGGCTGAGAGAAGAAGCATTAGACCACGGCTCTACAGAGAGGGAATAACAAAGTGCCTATAGATACAGGCTCCAGGGAGTCCTGGATGAACGTCTCACACTGTGAAGGTGGAAATGAACCACAGGCTAATAAAGGATAGGAATGATAGGCAGTAACTTATTGGTTTTTCCTAGACTTTCTCCCTGCCACCCATCATTCTGCAATGAATGAAGAATAATGTGATTGTAAAACAGAATAAGAAAGAATTTCCAACACAATTTTCCAACACAAAATAAATCGATGTGGACAAGGTAGTCCTTCCTTTAATTACCTAAGTCTTCTGTAACTGGACACAGCATTTTTCAGCTTAAGAGGAAGTCCAGGAGTATGTCCTACATGTTTGTTTTCCCTTGGGTCTGGTTGAAGACACACTGTCTAGACTCCATAAAAACAAGGAAAGCAAGAACTGGGCAGGCAGGAGAACTGATCAATGATGAGATGGTTGGCTGCAAGCTGGGCTATCTGCTGTTTGTCTGAAATCTTTCTGTCCTACTCAAAAGCATTCCTGCGTCTCAGGCCTTGGCCTCCGGCACCACTATATACTTAAGGGAATTGAGGTACCAAACAATTAAGGGACTTGATTACAGTATCTTTAGCAGTAGTGCCAGAATCCTGGGTCTTCCTGAAGAAATAGAGAAATATCATTCCATTACCCACCAGTCTCCTACCTTCCTTCGGAAGAGAAGAAATGCCATTCTATTATTTCAGATCCCTGGCCTTCCTAGCAAAGGAGAGAAATTTGTGCTAAGTCTTTGTGCTAAGGGGAAAACAAGCTATCCCATCCTACCAGATCTCCTGACTGATCTCCTGCCTTCCAATGAAGAGGAAAAATGTCATTCCTCATCTTCATTTGTCCCCTTTCCTGAGCTTCCTAAGGTCCTGAGAGGATTCTACTCTAAGACCTAACCCCTAGAGATGTTGATAAGTGGTCTGAATTCATTCCTCAAATAATTAGCAAACTCCCACTTGTTCATACCCTTTGCATGTCAGGGATTGTTAAACCCCAGATATTGCTGTTTCCTCAATGAATTCAGTCTATTGAGCACAGTCTTCCTATCCTCCTAAACTCATGCCCTCATACTAGAGGACTTCCACATATATAGTAATAATCCCTCAAGCACCCTAACCTCAGAGTTCCTCACCTTATTCATACCCTGCATCTTGCCATCACCCACAAATGCATCACTCCCATTTATATGAACTCTGAAATTCCTTTTTTAAAATTATAATCTCTCTCAGACTTTCAATGCAAAACACTATTCTTTGTCCTCACCATAACCTCCAATCTCTACCCCTCAGTCCTTTTATCAGGCAAAATGTACTTTCCTCCCTTTCTCATTCTGATCATTTGATGAACCAGTTGAACTCTACATTGTCTTCTTCTCTCAAGATCCTTGTCACCTTTTATCCTATCACCAATCATGCCATACTAAGCCCCAGTCTTGGATCACTCCCTACATTCGCTACCTTAATTCCTATTCATGTGTTGCTAAATGAAGCTGTAGAATATCACAAAACTATGGCAACTGGGTCCACTTCAAATTTATGATTCATAATCTCAACTGGGCCCTCACTGTGGAAAGGCGATGCTTTTATAACTCCCAAACCAAATGAACTATCCCACTTACCATAGCATTTTTCCAAACCTTGCTATCTTTCCTCAAACCTCCTGGAGCACCCTCTCAGTTGAGAACCTTGTTTCACTGAATTGTCACACGCACACACACACACACACACACACACACACACACAAAATTGAGCCATCTGTCAAAAGATTCCTCCTCTTCCCTCCTCCTCCTCATCTCAAATCACCCAGATGACAATATTGTTTTCTTCACCCCTGTCCCACAAAGAAGCAGCCCTTCTCCAAGTCAAAGAAAACTCCTCTACATGAACAGGTAATCCCTTTTACTCCAGCACATTGCTCTGTCGCCTTATCTATACTGTGTTACTTATCTTCTGGTCTCTTCTTGTGTACCAATTGCTTCCCTACCATCTACAAACATGCTCATTTCTCCCTCATCCTCAAAAAAAAAAAAAACAAAACCAACCCTCACTTGATTCATCTATCCCTAGCAATCATCTCACATCTCTCCTCCTTTTGTGGTAAACTCCTTGAGAAGGCTCTCTAAAATTTTCAAAGCCTTTTACTTTCTTTCTTCTCTCATTCTATTCTTAACTCTTTTCCTATCCTATAATTCAACTGATAATCACTTACTTGCCAAACTGAATAACAAACAGCCTTTTTTCAGTCTTCATCCTTCTTGACCTCACTGCAGCCTTTGATGGCAGTTATTCTCCTTGATACTTTCTTGTCTAGATGTTCAGAACATTTCTTTATCCTGGTTCTAGTATCCTACCTTCCAGCCTTACCACTCTTCAATCTTCTTTCCTTTCCTCTTCATCTACTTCATTCCCAATAACCCAGGGTGTCTCTCAAGGGTCTGCCCTGGGTCCTCTTGTTTTCTCCCTCTTCACTATTTGTGGGACCTCTTCAGCTCCCATGCATTCAATTATCAAATTTTTGCAAATGATTCTTTATGGAAATGATTCTCAGATTGACTACTCAGGCCCTAATCTCTTTCCTAACATCCAGACTTTCATTTTCAATCACCAATTGGACATCATCAACTGGATATCCTATAGACATCTTAAACTCAATGTGTCCAAAAAAAAAAAAAGCATTGTCCTTCCCCCAAAATCTTCCTAACTTTATTATTTAAGGCACCACTATCCTCTCAGGCATCCAGACTTATAACCTAGGTTTCATCATTGACTCCTCTCTCTCTCTCTTTCACCTTCGGTATGCAATCTGTTGCCAAGTCTTGTCCATTTGACCTTTGTAACCTCCCTTCACTCCTCTGACAATTAATACCACTCTAGTGCAGGCCTTCTTCACCTCATACCTGGACTATTGCAAGAGGCAGTTAGTTGTTCTAACTAATTCAAGTCTTTCTTCATTCTAGTCCGTCCTCTATGGAGCCGTCAAATCAATCTTCCTAAAGTACAGATCTGACCGTCACCTTCCTATACAATTAGCTCCAGGATTAGTTATAAAATCCCCTGTTTGATATTCAAAGCCTCTCACAATCTGGTGCCCTCCTTCCTTTCCAATCTTCTTATAACTTGATACCCATCCTACATACCCTAAGGTCCAGTGACTCTGGCTTCCTTGCTGCTCCTTTCTCAAGATATTCTGTCTCTCAACTCTGTATTTTCACTTGCTATACCTCATGTCTAGTATTCTCTCCCTCTTTATTTCTGCTTCCTGGTTTCCTTCAAGTCCCAGCTAAAATCTCCCCTTCTATGAGGAGCCTTTCTTGATCCCCCTTAATGTCAGTGCCTTCCTTCTGTGATTATCTTCAATTTATCCTGTATGTATGTTATTTATACAAAATTGTTTTCACAATGTCTCCCCCATTAAACTGTGAACTCCTTGAAAGCAGAGATTTTTTTTGCCATTCTTTGTATATCTAGTACTTAGCACAGTGTACACTAGCAGGTACTTAATAAATGACTGAGTGATCTAGACCAATACAGAATTAAATTACAATATACAGACAAATGAGTAGGCTATGCTAAGCCCAGTTCAAGTGTACATCAGAGTTCTCATCCATGCTATGAACCCAGTGATTACTTGTAGAAGTGAATGAGACTCATCATTCATTAAAAAAAAAAATCTGTACAAATTAGAGCTGAACAAATGTGACTAATGTGTTTATTCACAATAAAAAAATCTTTCCCAATCTTTTCTTAGGGTTCATTCAGATTTTAATTATTGCTGTTAGAATATATTCCTTTATTCTTAAAAGAGTTTGACAAAGTTTATTGAATTGCTTATTATAAGACATCTGTGTTCCCTTTGGATTATTTATTATTCCCAGTGTTATTCATGATTATTTAATTATAAATGTTTGTCTAAGTCACCATGTCACTATTTAAGCAGAAAACTTCTATATTAAGTGATGCAGTACAAAACAAGCAAATTTATGGCCATATCGTACCCTGTTTTTCTTTGACTGGAAGACATTAGTACTAGTATTTTACATGGATATAGTTACCTTTTTTGGCCCAGATTTGTGATTTCATTGGTCCAGAGAACTCTTTAAAAAAATAGAAATTTATAAAAATTTAGAATTAATTATTTAAAAATTGTCTTCGTTAGTACAGATTGGAAATTCTATCATACTCTTACACTCTTAGCATAGAGTTATTTCAGAGTTAGAAGAGAAAGATGGTAAGTGATTTGTCCATGCTTAAAAAGCTAGTATGTCTCAGATAAAACCAGATCTTCCTGACTCAATCAATCAACAAGTCTTTCATAGTATTATAGATTTAGAATTAGAAGTTACCTTAGGAGTCCACAAGTCCAACCCCCTCATTTTACAGATAAGGAAACTGAGGCCCATAGGGGTTAAATGAATTGGCCAAGATTATGCAGTAATTGTCTGAAGCAACATTTAAATCTAGGTCTTAATAATTCCATACCTAGTGTTCTATACTCTATACCATGTCTTATGTCAGTAATCATGCTAGGTGCTAGGAAATCAAACACAAAAGTGAGAACACCTGCACTCAAGGAACTTACATTCAACTAGGGAAGTACTATATGTTTAGAGATATACAAATAAATATATATATATATATATATATATATATATATATATATTTCTAAATATGTAAATATTACATACTTACAAAATTTCAAATGGGAATGGGGAGCAGGTCTTACAAAAGGGGAAGTAAAGAAAGGGATTTTGAAGGAGGTGGGACTTCAACTGAGCCTAGAAAAGAGATGGAACAAGTAGGGGTGTAGAGAGAAAGAGAATGAATTGTTCTGGACATGTGGAGTTTGTGAGTTGCCTTTGGCTCATCCAGGTAGAAACACAAGAAATCTCTGACTCTAGGTCTGGTTCTCCATCAGCTATGCCATGGTGCCTCTCAACATGACATTACAGTCAGTCCTCAACTTTTCAGGAATAATATTCTTAGAAAACAATGAGAGAGTAAAAAACGTGAAGGTTGATAATATTGAACCTATGGGAAATAGGGGTTTGGGTTCCCAGGACCTCCAAACACTGCAATCTTTCATGAGAAATTGCTGAAAATACTTTTTTTCATATAATTCTTTATAACAAAATATTAATTTTGATAACAAGCACTTTTGCTAACATAGTAACCATGAAATGACTGATAAACACAGTACACAAAATAAAATTTGTAACAAGCAAAACATTTTTTCTCGCTAATAATTCCCTAGAACTCTGTGATCTTTTGTGCTAAGATCTCAATAAAAAAATTTATTTCAGACAATATTCACTTTTCATGACACATGAAATCTATAATACTATAAATACTGTATAGCAAATAAAATTCTTAAAACAAACATTTTTAACCTGAATCTTACCTTCCATTGTGTCAGATGCCAACATGGGGGTGTTCTATTGTATGTTACACTGCTGTAAACCTCTCTACCTTCGCCACCCTCTGAAAACCAAAGCAATAGATTATTAGGACTTTAATTGCTGCTGTCAGAAGATACCAAAACTTGATTCTCAACATCACTTCTGACACTGTGTCCTTCACAGATGGTGGATGGCATTGGAAATCATGAAAGATGCACCAACTTGAAATATTCCATCTGTGAAGTCTGCTTCCTGAGCTGTTTGAGATCCTTAAGGGTCTCAGAGTAAATACAGGAGGCTCAGAGTACAGGAGTATATCAGAGGCAAGTTGACATTTAGCAAGGTTGCAGTAGATGGTGGGATTGGCAACCTTGATATCTCTAGTCAGCTGGTTAATTATGCCAAGCCACCCTTCAAACTTGGAAACAGTGAGTGGCACAGTCTTGGGAGTTTGTTCATCATGAGTAGGATACCAACTAGACCAGAAACTTGGATACATTGTGCCTTTCATTTTTTTCTCTACTGTGCATAGGTATGTAGTGAAAGTAAAAACGAGATTACTAATTAAATCATACAAATGCTTGAAGTTTGGAAAGTTGTTTCATTTTTTAAAAATATTTTTTCTTTTTACCTAATTACATGTTAAAACTATTCTTTAACTTTTTTTTTAAGTTTTGACTTCCAAATTCTATACTTCCTACCTCCCTCCCTGAGACAGTAAACAATCAGATGTAGGTTATGTGTGTGAAATAGTGTAAAACATTTCCATATTAGTAATTTTGTACAAGAAGAGTAGAAGAAAAGAAAAAAATGGAAGAAAGTGAAAATTGTCATACTTCTGTCTATATTCCAACAATATCAGCTCTTTGGAAGCAGATGATATGCTTCATCATTAGTCCTTTAGGATTCTCTTAGTTAGATCATTGTATTTCTGAGAATAGCTAAGTCATTCACAATTCATCATTCGGTATTGCTATTACTGCGTAGGATGGATCTCAGGGTTCTGTTCACTTTGCATCAATTCCTGTAAGTCCAGGTTTTTCTGAAATCATGCTGCTTGTCATTTCTTACAGCACAATAAATATTCCATCACAATCATATGCCACAGTTTGTTTAACCAGACTGAACATGGAAAGGTTAAATATGCAAATGTTAAAGATTGACTCTATAATGTATATGTACAAATAATAATGGGAAAAAAATGCAACAAAGAACCCATAAATCAAGTCAATAAAGGATGGAGCTTCCTCGTTTTGCATCAGAAAATACTTTTGTAGTCTACCAGGTCCAGCTTCTACTTAGGCCAATATGGATAGTAGTATAGTAAGTCTTCTATAAGGCCTTCACACCTTAGCATGAATTAATTTAAACAGATCTTACTGCTGAGAGTATGGGAACAGAAACTCTTGTAGAAGTTAAGAGAACAGGTAGGGAACTATGGTTCACTTAATAGGCCTCAAAATTGATTTGTGGTCATGTATAGGAAGAACAAAGTCACTGGGCACGTACTATGGAGGAAGAGGGATTTAGAGGGAAAAAGAGGGGTTCCAAAAGAGTGATGAGATGGAAACTAAGATAAACTTTATGGACTTTGCTGTTGTGCCAAGAACTTGAAATATTAAGTGTAAAATTGGAGGATGAGAGGGAATATAATTTCTACTCTATCATTTCTAAAGACTATAAGCTCCTTGAGGACAGGGACTATTTTAAAAAAATTGTTATTATTGGTACCTAGCGTATCACCTTATATTCTCTAGATAATTAATGAATATATGTTGGATTAGGTTGAACTTGAAACTAAGCCACCATTTCTGATAACAACATGGTATATGCTCCGAAACAGTGTCTCAGTGAGTTAACAGAGTAACAATGTTTCTGTGGCCTGTCCGGTTCCCAACTATCCCACTTCAGAACACTATTAAACAATCCAAACTTAGAATCTCACTTAATTCACATCATCTCAACTTTCTTTTAATCCCAAAGAGCAGATATTTATTAAGATAACTTTAAATTTCAAATTTAATCTTGACAATTATATTCTAAAGTACGTATCATTGGAGGTCTACAAGCAAAGGCTGCAACAGGAATTTGTCATGTCCCTTATTAGGTACATTGTTGTAAGGACTCTTTTTGGGGTATAAATTAGACTGAATGGCAGCTGAGTTTCCTTCTAAGCTCAGATTCTGTAAGCTATGCCATTTTGAGGGTATTTGCAAGGCTGCTTGTATCTCAATTGCAGGCGCGTAAATTTAGACCTTGAAGGAATCTTACAGGTAATTTAATCAATTCCATTCACTTTATTGTTATTTTTTTAACAGATAAGGAAACTGAGGCCCACAGAGATTAAGTGATTCACCCAAGATTACACATAATGTAAGTGGCAGAGATAGAATCTGAACTAAAGTTTTCTCACTCCACATACAGAGCTCTTTCCACTAAATCACCCTACCTCCTCACCATGCCATAGATAATCAATTCCTTTTAACAGATTAAAATGAATGGCTAGTAACAAGTTTATCTTCTCTTTTAAAGCTAAATACCCAGTTTACATAGGCAGATGGTCCCTCTGCCATGTGAATTTAGGGAGAGGGAGAATGATCAATGTGCTAACGGAAAGGTTGGGGGAGAAGAGAACAGGAAATACTTTTATAACATGCTCTGGTCTTAATGCACTCCTATCAGATCTGCATTTCTCAACATGCTGAGATGGAACAACAATGGAACAATCTCATTGGCAAGTCACTCTTATTTTCCTCTTGTTTTCACAATCGGGTACAGACTTAATTGTCACATAATTCTTACAAAGACAAGAGCACAGTAGCAAATCCCTATAGAGTAAACTGACCTATTTCATTTTCCCAATAACCAAGAGCATTTATTATTTATCAGAACCTGTTTGCTCTTTCTATACTTAGACACTGCTCTTTGCAAGTAGGTAAAGTGGGGAGGGAAATGACTAATAGACCATTTAGTGAAAGAGTTTCTTAACCCTGCCACCAGCATAAACACACATACACACACACACACACACACACACACACACACACACACACACACACACACACACACCCCTATTTCTAATCACTTCTTCCCTGACCTTTCCAATGTAAATCTCAAACTGAGTAACCACTAAAGTAACAGAGAAATCAAGCACATCCCAAAAGATTCCATCATTTAATTAAGTGCCAAAACTTAATTTATTTTCAGAGTTTTTTTTAAAGAAAACCAGTTAAAAGTTTAAAGTTATCACGTGTAAAAAGACTTGTCAGATTTTTTCTAAGGAAAAAAACAGTAAAAATTAAATTGAGGGATATACTATATTTCATAATACTAATATAGTAAGGCAATGTGGTATCATGGAAAGGGCATGGTACTGGGAGTCAGAAGATAATGGATTCACATTCTGATTGTACTGTTTACCAGCTATTTATTTGACCAATTTAAGCAGATCATTTCATTTCTG
>CM053593.1:274088049-274104293 GCA_028646575.1 Pseudocheirus occidentalis
GTAATTTTAAAGAAATACTTTGAAATATCTCAACAATCTTAAATCATGTATTTTTTACAATTTGGCGCTTTGCTCTTAAAGACTGAAAATATCTGTCCTAAGAATAATGTGTGAAAGAAGTCATGTAAAAATGTTTTTTTTCTAAAGGATTTTATTTTCACAAAATAATGAGGAAAATAGCACTAAACTTCCACTTTATCAGGGGAAAAAGCACCCTGTGGAAAAAAAATGTTTCTCTTTTTGTGAAGTGGTCCCAAGAGACAGCTGGCATATTCAAGTTGTAACAACCACCCTAGAGTGCAATGAATACAAACATATACAACAAAATCTGTCAGTCAATGACTAATATTCATGAACTATCAACATAAAAATCAAGTTCACAAATGCAAGCTGAAAACTTAATTCCTCAATTTGTTTCTGATAAAACACAGCCTAGAAACAAATTAAGAAATGCCTAATTGCAACCAGCCCATGGGGAATTCTGCTGCTATCCACAACAATTCATCAAACTACGCTGAAGGTAATGTCAAAAGATGCAATTATAATCATTAACAATATGCTAGTGAAGCCTCTACTTTGGAGACCACCTTGCCTCTAATTTTTCTAAAAGATGACTTGCTGGTTATAAATAATGAAAACCACCAAAGACTCTAATTCTCCATGTTTCATAACTCTGGCCAAAAAAGAAAGAAAGAAATGTCAGCCTATAGCTAATATTGATTTGGACAATTAAAAAAAAGTTCATTTCTTACCCTATTAATTTCTGAAACTCTAATCATCCAACATCTCTATCCCCACCCATTACCTTCTTCATCCAATTCCCCTCACCAATATAGTTATATCACTATAATAAACCTGTGGATAGCAATGATTACCCCACTGGGGGCATGGCATTTCACTCAGTAGCAATCATTGCCCCAGTCATTGCCTGAACTAAGTTCTGATGAAAAGGATTCCATAAATGGACAGGATAAACTTCCTCATCAAGGACAGGTATGATAATGTTCATCGTGTAATGACTTTGCCAAAGTTAAATACATATAATTTGAAACCTGTAATTGGCAAACATTAACTGATGATGGTTTTAAAGGACTCAGTTCTACTTTTTTTTGTTTATATGCTATTTGAAGACATTTCCCAATTATCCACAAGCCATTGATTCCAAATGAGCTAATATTACTTTTCAGTCCCACGGTATATTGTGCTGCTGGTCTTCCAGATAAGTCTAAGCTGAAGACCAATTTGCTTATTTATTTAATTGATATGAAACTTTCACATGAATGGATAGACATTTTACATTTTTTTGAGTGCAAGAACTCTTATATAATACTATGCCTATTAAAATATGCCCTTTAGTAGTACAGAGTCTGACTCAAAATATAATGAGTCCCATTGGCTCTTCAGTGAAGGAAAGATCAAGGTTACATGGGGGCAGTCTGAAAGGCCAGTATACATTCATGTCTGCATAGGAGAGAAGAGTTAGTATCCAATCCTCATCAAGTGCAGGTACAACTTCTTTATGTTGGATTTCTATTTCCAAAAATACCCTAGCACCATAATGAGAATATTCAGTAGGACAAGGAGAAAAGTCCAGAGGTTTAGCTGAAAGGTATCCAACCATAGCTATTCTGCTCCTTGCTTTCCTACCTCTCTTTCTCCACCTCTTCTCCTCTCTTATCACTGTACTTTCAAAACCTATGCTACTATGATAGTAAGGAAAATTCCTGCAGAAGAAAAGTAATACGAACCATTCCAGAGAATCTAGGGAGGAATCTCAAGACTGCCAGTCCCTATTAAAGATCTACAAGCATCCTCCCAGATGCAAAGGGAAGAGTTAGTTATCTTCTGTTCGTTGTTTTTTTAAAACAATTCATAAGGTCTATCCTATAAAATGATCAGAAGTTTATTAAAAATATTGCTACTCAAAGTGTTATAAGAATTTTCAGTCTCTATAATTTTTCCTCTATCTCTGTTTTGAAAGAGACAGAGAGGGAGAGAGAGAAAGAAACAGACACACAGACAGAGACAGAGAGAGAGAGAATGCAAGGATACATACACACATATAATGTATGTGTGTGCACACTGCAGTCTTTAAGTGCTTAAAAAAGCACTGAATGACAGACATTAGAGGCACTGAAGATATTTAGATTCTTCAACATACTGAAATGAAGAAATATGATAGCTATTTATTTGATGCAACAACAAGCATTTAAGTGACTACTATATACAAGGTGCCATCATAGATTCCAGGGATAATGAGGCAAGAAAAAATAGCCTAATTTAAAGGTGAAATATAACAGTATAATTTGGAGAAATACATGAACCCACACCCAAGGATCCTAGACACTGAACTCAGACACACGAGGCTCAATATTGTGACCACACCCCACAATTCCTTAATTTTCTTGTTCATTTATACTGCTGCCTTGCTGTTAGACTATTGACTGGAATTTACCAGGAATCTCTGAATACATGTCATGTCTTTGTTGTTGTTCATTAATGACCTCATTTGGGGTTTTCTCTGCAGATACTGGAGGGGTTTATCATTTTCTTCTCCAATTTATTTTACAAAAACTGAGGCAGTGAGTTGGTGCAGTGGATAATAGAGAGCCCATCCTAGAGTCAGGAAGATCTGAGTTCAAATATGATCTCAGGCACTTGACCCTCGACAAGTCACTTGGGTCTGTCTGCCTCAGTTTCCTCATTTCATATCTAAAATATCACAAATGAGGGCAATAATATTGCCCACATGCCATGTAAGTATAGAAGCCATGAATTGAAGAATAAAAGTCCAGAATATATATAAAGGAAAATAAATAATGGAGAGAATGAGGAAAAGAGATAATATGTATTGAGTTCTTTGCAACCATTTAAGGTGTTCTACACAATGTGGCATATATACCAATTTAATTGCATATGTTTTGTGTTATCTTTTTATCAATAAGACTGCAAAGTCATTGATGATGATGATGACGACGATGATGATGATATTTTGTTGTTGTTCAGTTGTGTCTGACTCTTTGTGATGTCATTTGAGGTTTTATTGGCAAAGATACTGGAGTGGGTTGCTTTTTTCTTCTCTAGCTTATTTTATGAATAAGTAGACCAAGGCAAACAGGGTCAAGTGACTTTTCTAGGGTCACACAGTCAGTGTCTGAGGCCAGATTTGAACTCAGGAAACTGAGTCTCCCTGACTTCAGACCTGGGACTCTATCCATTGTGTCACTTAGCTGCCCACTGATAATCCAGCTAACATTATTCATCTTTACAGCTTGCAAATTGTTTTACTATTTTGTTGAGCTTTTGATGCTCACAACAATGCTTCAAGGTAAATGATATTATTAACTGAAAGAGGATATGGGACTACTTCAAGGTCACATAGCTAGTAAATGTCTGAGGTAGGATTTGAATTTCCATCTTCCTGATGCCAAATCTAGGTTTCTATGTACTTTTCTATTATCTCCAATATCAAGTAGTTCTATGCGAAGCATATTGAGGGGTCTCAATAGATGCTTGTTATTGATAGATTTCTCCACTTTCTAAGTAAGGAACTGGCCAATGAGTTAATGGCAGAGACAAAACTAAGCCTCATTCCATTAGTGGGCTTTCTCTTTCAATGGTCACTTACTTAAATGAACTTATTCTTTTAATACCAGGGTATCATCCTCTACACAATAACTACTCGTCTACCACTTATCTTCTTATTTTATAATTCAACCATGAATTCTTCAGAATTCTGCAAACATTTGCCAAGTGTCTACTACGTTAGCAGTTCTGTACAAAGTACTGTAGACACAAGGAAAACAAACAAACAACTTTCCTTTGCTATGTCCTCTCTTCACTTTTCATTATATCAGTTTTTATTTTTTACAATGCCCTAGATTTGGAATTACTTACTAATTGAAGAATTCTTGGTTATTGGCAAGAAACTGACAAAATGAAATCTAAGAATTGAATATTATTCTACAGAGAATGAAAGTATTATTACCATGGAATATAGAATGTAGTAGACCAAAGGCTATCCTTGGATTTTTCAAGACTTAGTTTTACTGATGTGATTTTAACTGAGTGATTTAACCTTTCTTTACACAGGCAACTCTCAAAGACCATGTTAGAGAAGGATTATTGATCTGCATTGGTGGGCTTAAAGTATTTATAGCCTCAGAGCATCATTGGAGGAAATTCTGTTTGGACTTCTGATTAATACAGAAATCTCACAATAAGGAGACTCTCTCTACCAATGCAAATTGGAAAATTTTTTTTCTGATTAGATTTTAGAGAATCACTCATTAACTTGGAGGTATGTCACACAATCATGCATCATAGAAAGCCCTTAAACCCTCATCTTCTTGACTCTTAGGAAGTTCTGGAGTCACTGTGGTACTGGCGGCTTCATTGAAAGCATATTGCTATCCTTAGAAGCATTTAGGATCACCTGGCTTAATTGGGCATATTGCCAAGTGTTTTGTAAACTTGTTTTGCCCTCCATTGATTCTCACTGTTATTAAAAGGTCATACTGCTTATAATCTTTTCTTTTGCTTCTCATTAAGATTTTACGTATATTTCTATATTTTAAATCATTGGTGCTTTTGACTGACACATTTCTTTGCTGGGTAAAGATATTTAGCATTTCCTAGCTATTGAAGTTTCTAGCTTCTCCTAAGGGTGATTTATTTACATTGGTTAGAGTCAACTAGGAAATTGTGACAGACTATCCTCATAATCTGGTCTTTCATCTATTTCCCAGTTTTTTGACATCATGAGTTTGTTTAAAGCAGTCAGTTGGTTTTATTGTGTACCATATCTTCTCATTTTTATTATTTCCTTTACTTTGACATAAATTTTTATCTTTGTTTTTAACAAGCTGATCAAGAAATGATACTCCTATTGGAAACTAGCCATTTTCTGTCTATTATCATAAAATCACACTTTTCTGTGATGTTATTGTGTTGCTCAATATGTCTAGTGCCTCCCAACTTTTTCTCAAAGAAAGTATACATGGTGTGTTTGAATGTGATGCTTATGTACAGTGTACAATATTTGCCCCTCCTTTTTAATTACTTTTTAATTATGTGTTCTAGTATATCACTTGTCACTTTCCCTTACTTTCATTTTTTGCATTGAAACTTTCAAGTATAAAATTACATTTATTTAATTTATAAGGTCTTATCAAGTCCTTTAGAAAAATGTCCCTATCCCTACCCCATATCCTTATAATGCTAATGGGAATTTGAAGATCTTCCCTGCCTTCTAATAGAGCAATTGTAATCACATGGAGTCTGTGGTAGGAGGAGTTTGCTGAATGTGTGGAGCAGGAAGCTAAGAGTCAGAGTAGTTGATGGAAAGAGGAGAGAAGACATAGGCAAGGAGACAACTAGGCTTATGAATGTGAAAGGCTTTTGTGTGAAAGCTAAAGGAACATGTGGGTTCCTGTGTGTTATGGTGTATTAACTTCTTTATTGCTAAGATGAATTTGACCTTCTGGTGTTGGGATTTGACTTTCTGGTGTCTGAATAAATGTTTTGTTTCTGTCTACTATATGGAATGTTTGCTATATATTTTGCAATTCAGAATTATGCCAGCAATTCATAGTTAGCCATTGGTGCTGCGAATATTGTGTTGGTGCTACAATCCTATACAATAACTGTTGTCGAGTAAGCAGATTATTTGGGTGATGATCTTTTTGCTAATACTTATAATGAGCTCTACTGTGTGAGATGGTGAAGTGTTCCATGAAATAAAGTTTATTTTACCTTGAATAAACAATAAATTTCACTTTTCCAACTCCTTTGCTTACCTCTCCAAGAAGAACCCAGGAGCCATCTTTTATTTAGCTGAAACTCTCTTTGGTCCTCTTGACTTAATTATAAAAATAATGTTAAGTTTGATGTGATTCAGTCCATTTCCTAGCATTTCAACTCCATAGTTACTAGAGAAGCATCTCACATAATAGAATACCAGCAATTAAATTGATGTTATAGATGACCTGGAGTCCATGTGGTTCTTGTCAACCTTTTCAGTCTACCTATCCAAACTCCCACTGTTACTGTAGAAGTAGAAAGTAACTACATGTGAATAAAACCCATTTTATACTTTTCTTTGTTTGAAAGGTTTATAGGGTCAAAGAATTCAGTACCAGCTGGCCAGTGTGCTCCTCTGAATTAACTAGGCTTTTTCTCAGAAAGCAGACACCGTCTGCTGCTAGGACCAGAATTGAGACCTTTCCTATGTGACAGAGCTCACAAAAGCCTTTGAGAATCCACCTTTATATGACTTTAGTGGGATAGAAACTTTGTAAAAACTGCTCTAATTTTGAGTCTATTCTCCCCAAACTGATGTAGTAAAAGGAAGAATATGCCTCTGGGACATGAGAGATGTGTATATAGTTGCATTCTTGATACATCTGCTGTAGAAATGTACTTTTATAACAACAACAGCAACAGCTAACTGATGTTAATTATTTAAATGATGCTGAGGGGCCATTAAAGGCAATAATAATACTACAGAGATATTAATTGGCATTGGTTAACTAATGTTGAAGAAGTAACTGGTGATTGATATTGGGAATAACACACTGGAAAGATAGTTTGAACTGATAGCATTAAGAAAGAAGAGCCCTGATTTTTAAAAAGTACCCCTAGAACACTAAGGGGAAGATACAATCTTACTCTGAGGACATGACATTTCAGTGAGATGGGAGCTGGAATAAGGACAACTTTATAATATATAAATATGCACACATGTGTACAGGTATGTATACATATATGCATGCGTATATAACATCTATGTATTTATATACACAGAGACATACATGTATGTACATGCACACATATGTTTCTTATTTGTGAACCTCTTATTTTTCTCCAACAGAATATAAACTCCCTGAAGGCAGGAATAAAAGAAAATCCACTTCACACAAAAGAATGAGAGTAGGACTTAATAAATTTGTAGGACTATTTGGTTCATTAATTGAGTACACCGTATTGTAGTGGCCAGGAAATAGTTAAGCTGTGGACTCAAGAGATTAGCCAGGAAACAGTTAAGAAATACTTTGTGAAATAAGAAATGAGTTTAGAGTACCCAAACTGAAACCGTATCCAAAGCAGAACTTAGTAAACTCAGAAGCCAAATCAATCACTAGAAGTGGCTATGTGACAAAGCCTGCACCCCCATGCCCAACCCCATATTCACTCTCCTGGCTTCTGTACCTAACAATATTGAAGTCATCATGTTCTCCTGGTCCCTACTTCACAGTTCCCTGAAGATAAAGAATAGATCCCCTTACCTAGATGTCAATTATAGAAAAGTAACTGCTTATACCTGGATGCCAGTTAGTTTTGGTTACAAATTGTTTCTGGATACCAATTTAGTTGTAGTTACTGATTACACTTGGATAGCAACTTAGTTATCGATTATGTTGTTAGCAAACCAAAATGGTATAAGAGACCCCGGACTTCTGTATTGCCCCACTGCTCCCTTCAGATTGGTGCGGAACAGCCGCCAGCTGGCTAAATTAATTTCTATTAAAGCTCCTTAAAACTTTTGATTGGACTCTGTGGTCACTTAATTAATACTCGTTATTTCACCTGGCTATTACAAAATTCTATTATATTCCTCTGTATAGTGTATTTAGTAATGATCATCTAACCATAAGTTTGTTTTTGTTGTTGTTGTTCAGGTATTTCAGTCATGCTTGGCTCTTCATGACCCCATTTGGAGTTTTCTTACTAAGGATGCTGGAGTGGTTGGCCTTTTCCTTCTACAGCTCTTTGTATAGATGAGAAACTGAAGAAAGTAGGGTTCAATGACTTGCCCAAGGTCAGACAGCTAGATAAATATATGATGCCAGATTTGAATGCGGAAAAACGAGTCTTTCTGACTACAGACCTGGAACTCTATCTACTGCACCATCACCTATCTAACTGCCCCAAAATGAGAGCTAAAGAAACTCAGGACAGCCAATTAAAACAAAATGGCACCGTAATAGACTCTTCGGAAGCTGGTAATAGCTATAAAAGAAACTCAGTTTATAGCATTCAGGACTGGATAGCCCTCTTTGAATAAAATCTTCAAGAAACAATCTGATTAATTGGCTTTGATCTTATTAATCATATAAAGAATTCAAACACACACACAAACACACACACACACTCATTCATCATAGATTGAAGGTCTTAAGAATATAAAGAAAAAAATAAATGCAGGTGATCCAAAGCAATTGATAAAATATCACAAACTACCATGGATAAAAGAAAATAAAATCACCAGCAAGACGGTTAGGTATTTTTTAGGGTATAACTAATACAGGTAATTAAGTCAAGCTGGAACACTTTTTTAAAGCACAGAAAATCCCATCAATCTGAAACAAATGTACATACATATCCATACGCCTAAGTATAGTATGTCAAATGATGTGAGAAAATGAAATGAAGCATTTCCTTACCTAAGTACTAAGCTTTGTAAGTGTTCATTAGTTAAAATCAGGTACTGACAATGTTATCTCCATGAATGTTATTTTTTCTAAGGAGGATCAGCTAAAGTTCCTGGGGAAATGGTGACAACAATGAATTATAATACCATGAAACTGTCCCCTTTATGCTTTTAGAAGGACAGATATACTCAACAACAGTATTTAAGTGTTGCCTTAATTACCTATCAGAAAAATAACAGACATTGACTTTTTTCAGCCTAATCAAAACTATTCAGTCAAAGAAAACTCCAAGGAATTGAACAGAATTTTGACAGTTGGACAAAATTAATTTGCCTACTCATAGCATTTGGTGTATGTCCCAAATTATTCTTTTTTTTTTAGTTTAAGAGTTTAAAAAAGAGTATAGATCTACAAAAATCACAAAATACCAAAGACCAAAGGTCACTCAGAGATCTGACCAAGAATTCTCTCTACAAGTCTGGCAAGTGCTCACCCAGGCTTTGTTTGGATTGCCCCAAGGACAAATATAGTCCTTGTTACCCTATCAGTGGTTCTCAACCTTCCTAATATCTCTACCCTTTAGTACTTGCATGTGGGCATATCTGCATGTGGGCAGACCCACCTGGAGACAGAGGAGCAATGTCTCGGTTCCGAAGACCATTGGAAATATGTGTTTTCCAGTGTCTTAGGTGACCACTGTGACTCCTGTAAATGGGTCGTTTGACCTCCCAAAGGGGTCGCAAGCCACAAGTTGAGAAGCACTGCTCTAAATAGCTAGCAGTCTCATTCTTCTCTGGTGTGAGCCTAAAGGGGTCCAGTTTGCTCATAAGGAAGCAGGATTTCAATCTTATCCAGCCTCTTTTCAGAGAAGTAGGCAAACCTGACTTCCCTATTAGTCATAAGAAAGATGGAGTCACTATAAGAGAAAATCACTTTTTCAGAGCCAAATTTTTATTTATTCAGGACAGTTTGCAATCTCTTTCCACTACCTACCTTAAAAGAGACATTCTTCTACAGAAATACTAATGTCACATTATTCCATGTATTTGCTGGTGAAATTAGTCTGAATTTCTTCCCTTTCCAAATGCTGGATACCTAAATATTTGATTTCTCTATCTTTGTCATCTTCTTAATGGACAAAAATGTGTCGTTTCTCATACTGACAGACTAAAGCAGTGATTTCCAAACTGTTTTTATCGTAGTTCTTAGAGCTCAAAATACACTGACAGGTATATGTATGTGTGCATATGTGCATGTATGTATATATATATACATTCATTATGTATATATACATAATGTATATGTGTATATGTGTGTATACATATATACACACAACACACACCACACACACATATATATTATATATTATATATATATATATATATATATATATATATATATATATATTTGAGAATTTGAAATACTCCTAAAACAAAGGTGGTAACAAGAAATTTGGAAGCAAAATAGAGAAAAAAGACAAGATTATTTTCACATAAATGACCAAATACACTGAATATTTTAAACATATATAATTTCATATTTAATTATTAGATGACGAAATATCACAAGGAAAATTTTGTTCAAAACATCCACATTATATTATACAGAAAACCACAATTAAGTGGGCCAGTTTAGAAAGGTTAATTTGTTTTGTCCTTCTTTATGGCTATGTAAGAATTTATTTATTGAGTTCTAATAGAATTCAAGTTGACCAGCATTTATATAGGACCTACTTAGTGTTAAATGCTAGGAATACAAAGAAAAAAGGGGGAAAAAATAGTTCTTACTGTCAAAAAAGCTCAGTCTAGGGACACTAGTTTTGGAAACAAAGGATTTGAGTTCTAATCCTTGCTCTGACATTTATAAGTTGTAAGGCCTTCCTGGGTCTCAGTCTCCTTATCTTTGAAGAATTTGGAATAAAGCTGTTCTTTGGGTTTCCTTCTAACAATAAATCCAGTGTTTTTATAAAAGCTAACATGACCTTAAAAAGAGACACAGCATTCAAATATAAGAAGATGGCGCCTTTCAGAGCTAAAATTAGGTTGAAATGCCTGGGCTTTGCCACAATGGATAAGAGAGCCTGGTCCAGAGTGAAGAAGATGTCTTCCTGGATTCAAATCCAACCTCAGACACTTATTAGCAGTGTGACCCCAGTCAACTAACTTAAGCCTGTTTGCCTCAGTTTCCTCATCGATAAAATTAGCTGGAGAAGGAAATGGCAATCCACTTCAGCTTCTTTTCCAAGACAACACACAAATGGGATAACAAAAGGTCAGATACAACTGAACAACAATAACAAGGAAGGCTGATTTTTGTTTCATTTTTGTCTTGTTCTCTTTATTTAGTATTTCATTTTCCCCTGTTACATATGAAAACAATTTTTAATATTCCTTTTTTAAAACTTTGACTTCCAAATTCTCACCCTTCCTCACTTCCCCCATGTTGAGAAGGCAAGTAATTCAATATAGATTATGCATGAGTAGTCATGCAAAGTATTTCCATAATAGTGTCATGTTGTGAAAAAATAAACCAAAAAACCCTCAAGAAGCATAATGGAAGTTTAAAAAATGTGCTTCAATCTGTATTCAGACTCCATCAGTCTTTTCTCTGGGGATGGTTAGAATTTTTCCATCATAAGTCCTTCAGAGTTGTCTCAGATGTTTCTATTGCTGAGAATAGCTAAGTCATTCACAGCTAATCATCTTAAATATTACTCTTACTTTGTACAGAGTACATTTCACTTTGTATCAGACCCATAAAAGTCTTTCCAGGTGTTTGTGAGAGCATCCTGCTCATCATTCATTATAGTACAATAATATTCCATCAGAATCACATACCATGGAACAGCTATATGGTACAGTGAATAGAGCACTGGCCCTGGAGTAGGAGGGCCTGAGTTCAAATCCAGCCTCAGACACTAAACACAAAAACTAGCTGTGTGACCTTGGGCAAGTCACTTAACCAAAACTGCCCTAGTTCCCCCTTCCAAAAAAAGGGAAAAGAAAAGAATCATGTACCACAATTTGTTCAGCCATTCTCCAATTAATGAGTATCCCCTCAATTTTTAATTCTTTAACACCAAAAAAGAGCTTCTATATTATAGGCCCTTTTCCTTTACTTTTTTTTAGTTTTGATTTTCCTTTTTGGACACAGACCTAGTAGTGGTATTGCTAAGTCAAAGGGTTTGCGTGGTTTTCTAGACCTTTGGGCACAGTTGCAAATTTCTCTACAGAATGATTGAATCAATTCACAGCTCAAGCAACAGTGCATGAATGTCTCATTTTTCCCACTTCCCCTCCAACACTTGTCATTTATCTTCTCTGTCTCATTACACAATCTAATAAGTAGGATGTAGTGCCTCAGAATTGTTTTAATTTACATTTTCCAATCAATAGTGGGTTATAGTATCTTTCCATATAGCTATAGATAACTTTGATTACTTCATCAGAAAACCTGATTGTATTTTTTAGTAATTTATCAATTGGGGAATGGCTCTTATTTCTATTAATTTGACTCAATTCCATATATGTTTGAGAAATGAGGCCCTTATTAGATAAATTTGCTTCAATATTTTTTTCAGAGTTACTATTGCTAACTGTATTTCCCTCCATCCTATTCCCCTGCCCCAGCTCATTTATTCCATTTTCTCTCTCCTTTCACCCTTTTCCTCCTCAGAAGTGCTTTGCTTCTGACTATCCCCTCCCCCAATTTGCCCTCCCTATCACCTTACCTTCTTTTATCCCCTTCCCCTACACATTCCTGCAGGTTAGGATAGGCTTCTATTCCTATTTGAGTGTGGATATTATTTCCTCTTTGAGCCAATTTTGATGACAGTAAGGTTCATTAATTCTACCTTAATTCCCTCTTCCACTCTACTGTAAAAGCTTTTTCTTGCCTCTTTTATGTGAAATAAATTGTCCCATTGCACCTCCCGCTTTCCCTTTCTCCAAGTACATTCCTCTTTTAACCCTTATTATATGTATGTATATATATATATATATACAGATATATATATATACATTATTCCTCATTAAGTCATTCTAATTTTTAAGGAAATATTTTCTTCAGTGAGTTTTTGTACCTCCTTTTCCATTTTGCCTGTTTTGCTTTTTAAAGCATTCTCTTCATTGGTTTTTTGGATCTCTTTTACCTTTTGTTATAGTCTGATTTTTAAGGTATTTTTTTCACTATTTTGTGTGTGTGTGTGTGTGTGTGTGTGTGTGTTTCCTTTATCAAACTGTTTACTTATTTTTCAGGATTTTCTTACATTACTCACATTTCTCTTCACAATTTTCCTACACTTCTTTTACTTCATTTTCAAAGTATTATTTGAGCTCTTCCATGGCCTAAGAACAATTTACATTTTCCTTGGAGGCTTTGGATATAGGAGTTTTGACTTTGTCTTCTTCTGAGGGCGATTTCTGATCTTCTTTGACACCATGATAATTTTCTATGGTTAAAAGTTTTTTTCATTGTTTGATCATTTTCCTAGTCCATTACTTGCTTTTAAAGTTTTTGTTAAAGTAGGGCTCTTTTTCCAGGGTAGAGGGTGCACTGTCTCAAGTTTCAGGGATTTTATGCCATTATTTTCAGAGATATTTCTAGAAACCTGCAAGTTTTCAGTTCTTCCAAGGTGGCATGATGTAAGGAGAGGTTTTACTACTGTCTTGGACTGTGCTCTTCTTTGTGAACAATCACAACCCCTCTATTCTGCCCTGTAACTGTGAGAGGGATCACCACTCCAGTATAGTGGCCTTTTCTACTATGCTAGTGCTCCTCCACAGCCTGTGACCTGGATCCAAGTATGGGCAAAGAAAGAAGCCTCCCTCAGTGCTAGTAAAAAGAACCCTGTGATTTCTTTCTGACCAGTTGTTCAACCCCTTTACTGTCTGTGGACTGAGAGCTCCAGAAGCAGCCATGACTGTTGATTCTGTCACTCCCAAAGCCTACTCCTATTGCTGGGCCTGGGGCAGAATTGTGTTGGTGGAGCCTGTACTAGACTGTGCTACACACTCATACTCATGCCATAGACCTTTCCTGCTGACCTTCCAGATGTTTTTGGCATCTTTGGACTGGTAAGTTTGGAAACTGCCACTACTGCCAGTGCTTTAGTCACTCAGAGGCCTGCTCCTACTTTGCTAAGCCTGGTCTATACTGGTGTGGCTTGTGCTGGACTGCCGTCCTCTCTCATCCTGGTGAAATAGACCTTTTCTGCCAACTTTCTAAGTTGTCTTGGGCTGGAAATTTATTTTATTCTGTGTTTTTTCTAGATTCTACTGCTTTAGAATTTCTTCAATCATTTTTCACCAATTTATTTATTTATTTTCAGTTTTCAACATTCATTTCCACAAAATTTTGAGTTACAAATTTTCTCCCCATCTTTCCCCTACCAAACCCCAAGACAGTGAGCCTACTGAATACCCCTTCCTCCAATCTGTTCTCTCTTATATCCTCCCCCAACCCTCCCCTAACTTTCTAGCAGGGCAAGATGGATTTCTATGCCTCAGTTTCTATACATCTTATATCCCAGTTGCATGTAAAAAAACCATTTTTTAACATTTGTTTATAAAACTTAGATTTCCAGATTCGTTGCCCTCTTTCCTCCTCACCCACTCCCAATGGGAAGACAAGCAATTCCATATAGAATTGTATACATACATACATACATATATACATATATATGTATATTCTCTTCAACTATCCTCACACTGAGAAAAGTCTCATAATTTACAGTTATTGTTTTAATATGCAGGAATGTAAATAGTTCAATTTTAATAAATTCCTTATGATGTTATTTTCCTATTTATTTTCTCATGCTGCTCTTACTTCTTGTAGTTGAAAGTCAGATTCTCTGTTCAGCTATGGTTTTTTCATCAAGAATGCTTGAAAAATCCCCCTTCATTGAATGACCATATTTTCCCCTGAAGCATTATACTCAGTTTTGCTGGGTAAGTGATTCTTGGTCTTAATCTTAACTCTTTTGACCTCTGAAATATCATATTCCAAGCCTTTTGATGCCTTAATGTAGAAGCTGCTGGGTCTTGTGTTATCCTGATTTTGTTTCCTCAATACTCAAATTGTTTCTTCCTGACTGCTTGCAGTATTTTCTCCTTGACTCACCTGGGAACTTCGGAATTTGGCTATAATATTCCTAGGAGTTTTCTTTTGGGGATCTTCTTCAAGAGATGATCCATGAATTCTTTCAATTGCTCTTTTGCCCCCTAGTTCTAGAACACCAGGTCAATTTTGCTCAATAATTTCTTGAAAGATGGTGTCTAGGCTCTCTTTTTGATCATGTCTTTCAGTGAGTCCAATAATTTTTATATTATCTCTCCTGGATATATTTTCCAGGTCCGTGGTTTTTCCAAAGAGATATTTTACATTGCTTTCTCTTTTTTCATTTGTTTGGATCTGTTTTATAGTATTTTGGTTTCTCATAAAATCATTAGCTTCCATTGGCTCCAATCTAATTTTGAAGGAATTATTCTTTCCAGTGAGTTTTTGAAATTTCTTTTTGATCTGAAAAATTCGTCTGTTTAAGGCATTCTTATCCTCATTGTTTATTTAGGTCTCGTTTGCCATTTGAGTTAGACTATTTTTAAGGTGTTATTTTCTTCAGTATTTTAGGGGGTCTCATTTAGCATGACTTACTATTCATGATTTTCTTGCATAATTCTCATTTCTCTTCCAATTTTTCTTCCACTTTTCTTATTTGATTTTCAAAATCCTTCTTCAGCTCATCCATGGCCTCTAACCAGTTTATATTTTTCTTGAAGGTTTTGATGCAGGAGTTTTGACTTTGTCATCTTCCTTTGGTTCCATGTTTTGATCTTCTTTGTTCCTAAAAAAAAGATTCTATGGTCTTATTGTGATTCCTCTGTTTGTTTATTGTGACAGCCCATTACTTGACTTTTGAACTCTTCACCATGGTAGAACTCTGCTTCCAGAGTGAAATGAGATGTTTCCCAAATTACTGGGGTTTTTGCAGTTGTTGTCAGAGGGCTGAGGAGGGCTCTGTCTCTAAGCTACCACAAGCTCTGGCACACTAGCATTCCTCACCCCAGGACAACCCCCCAAGGCTGTGACCTAAATCCAAGCAGGTCAATGCAGAAGCAAACACCCTCTGAATGATTCCTTTGTCCCCCTATAATCTGTGGGCCTGGAGCTCCATAGTCAGCCCACCACATGGCAGCAGCTACAACCACACCACAGCAGCTGCAGCCGTGCCACAGCCACCTCTGCCACCTGAGAGGCAGTGGCCAGACCATGTTCTTCTCTCACCCAGTCCCAAGAGAGTTCCCTACTGACTTTTTACTTTCTCTTTGGCATTTATGAGTTGAGAAGTCTGGAAACTGCCACAGCTGATGGTGGTTCAGTCTCCTGAAGTCTGCTCTGGCTGTTCTGGGCTGCCAGCCTGAGCTGGCTCAGCTCTGTTCAGCTCCCAGCCCAGTGCACCCTATCAACCTGTTGGGGGCCTTCAGTGGGAGATGTGTTTCTCTTTGTCACTTTGTAGGTTCTGTAGCTCTAAGTTTTGTTTAGAGTCATTTTTTTCCAGTGTTGGAGGTGGTTGGAGGAGCAACTCAAGCAAGTTCCTGCTTTTACTTCATCATCTTGGCTTTGTCCCCTCCTAGAGTAATTTTAAAGGTATTTGGAGGGGTTTGGTGGAGTCCCTGCAACTCTTCTGTCATCTTGGCTCCTCCACATGTACACATCCCTCCCACTCCATCCCCCACCCCCTGTCATTATGATTTTAAAGGGTTTTAGTTCATGCCATAGCATGAAACTTGGTTGAAGGAATTAAGGATGTTTAAG
>CM053593.1:274104793-274118775 GCA_028646575.1 Pseudocheirus occidentalis
TTCTATACTTTATCATCTCTACCAGTTTGCAGGATTTTAGATAAAACCTCAGATTCCTTTTAACTTGGCATTTATCTTATTATGTGGGATTTGAAACATTTGTTCTATTGATCACCTGCAGTTCCTTTAAAGAGATTTTTCATATTATTTGACTATTTATCTCCTGAGTAATGATTCTTAGTCACATTTTTTTTCAATTACTTTTCTTGCTAGCATTATTTGTCAGTGATATTTGATGGTTTTCTTTCAAATGATGCGTTTTTGTTATACTTTAATTGCTTTCTACAAATTTTTGGATTTGGGGAATTCATAATTGTCTCTCATCATTTATAATCAAGTCTAATTACTTATTTGGTTAAACATCTCCCACTCCACTATTAATTCTTTGTAGGGACCTTTTATTTCATTCTTCTCTAATTTTTAAGTGATGTGATCTTTTACTTTCAAGGTATGTATACATTTGGCATCTATCTTGGTATAAGAACATTATAATAAAAATTCTTTCGAACTGCTTTTTAGTTTTCACAGCACCTCTTTCCATTCCAAATAAAATCCCTCCTCTGAGTAGTTTACAATTTAAGGTTGGCTTAAGATCAAATAGTTCTTTTCATTGATTTTCATTCTTGCTTACATAATGTGTTCCACTGAGATAGACAGACAGACAGACAGATAGAGAGATAGATAGATAAATAGACACATACATACATATATATATATATATATACATACATATATAGATGGATAGATAGATAGATTTAACCGCCACCAAATAATTTCATAATTCTGATTATTAATGTTTTTATACCATAACACGAGGTCCCAGTAATTCCTATTCCACTCACACTATTTCCTTAGAATTTCTAGGCCTTTCATTTCTCCAAATAAATTGTGCTATTATTTTGTCTACTTCCATCAAATATACCTTTGTTAAGTTTATTAATATAGTACTAAATCTATAAGTTAATAAAGCTAGTTTTACCCTTTGTACTATATCATTCTGGCCCAAATATGAACACTATCTCTCTAATTGTTTGTTTCCCTTCATTTCTTTAAAAAAAAAAGTAGTTCTATTTACATAAGTCCTGGGCATGGTTTAGTAAATTATCCGCTGAATACTTTATGTACTATATAGTTCCCTTTTAATTGACATTTGTCCTTCTATAATTTCCTTCTTTTTGCTGTTATTGTAGTTTAAATGCTACATAGAAATTCTGATAATTTTACACAGTCTCTGAATTATTTTATTTTGTTTGCTTTTATAACAAGAATTAATTCCCATTTGTGGTACCTCAAAATGGATTGTAACTTAGGAATATACTTCTCTAGTCAGGGAGACTGTGCTAGCTTCCTATTCAAATCAAGGAAAGATTCACATCTTCCTTATTATCATCTATGTTTAATGTTGACAAAAAGGAAAGCAAGCGTGCAATGCTATAAAGCTAGGGGACATTTGGGCATGATAGAAGAGATTTGGGACTCACTGAATGAGTTAAAAAATTGAAAATGATTGAAAATGATAGCTCTCCAAGTGTAGCACATGTTCAGTGGCAAATCCCAAATCTTCTAGTCTTACTATCGTCCTTTGTCACATATAAGGTAGTTTAAAATAACTTATTGTTACAAAATACGTATATATAATTTCCCTGCTGAGTCATTTTTGTAGCTCTAATTAAGGTGATCTCTTTTCGGAGGAATTTAACTAAGGTCTAAATTGAATTCTTGCCTTTAGTCCATGAATTTTAACATTAATGCTTAGTAAAGATTGCCTTTCATTTGAAAGTTTTCATTTTTCAGCCCAAATCTCCTAGTACTTAAATTATTCCCATGGAGATAATTTGGGCTTTTTTGGTTTAATAACATATTAACTCTTTCAGGCCACCAAGGTGCCATTTTTAGCATATTGAAGTCATTTTCCAAATGATACTGTAGGGGAATTAATTCATACAAAATTTAACATATTTATTGTGAATTTGTACATTTGTATGATGATTTCATAGAAAAAATAAATTAATCTCAGAAACAAAATCATCTGTTCTTATTATAACTCATTTTCTGCTACTACAAAGTGTGCTCTATTTTGAATTTCAAATAGCTTGTGTCTCTGTCTGTATATATGTATGTATGCGTGTATGCATGCACATATTACTTAACAAGTAAAGTATAAATTTATTAATTCTCATTACTCTGACTGAATATTCAATAACAAAATAACTAATGGAAAAGCATAAATTCAATCAGTCCCCTGGGTCTTGCATCAATAGAATAGCAAAAAGTGGACACTTTAGAAAGCTCAGGAGACCTAATCACTGTTCTGATTTTCATCTGTGCTTCTGCTGTTGCAGAGACAGATGTAACCTAAGTAGTGACTTGTCTTGAATCTAAACAATCAAAAGTTTCAAAACTGACAAGTAAAAAGATTCAGAAGGAGTGCCTGCTCATGTTCCTAAAGTATAGTTAGTTTTCTGCCAAGGCTCTGCCCTCAACTTTCTTTTTACTCAGAAACAGAGAGAGACAGAGACAGACGGAGAGAGACATATAGAGACAGAGACATAGACACAAAGAAGAAAGAGTAGCTTATTAAGCACTATGAAACTATGATCTTTCCAATTCAAAGTGTTTTTTCTTTTCATACATTCTTTGTTCCACTTTCCATTTCTGCATTGTCCTTATCATATTTTACCTTATAGCATGTAAATGTCTAATCTCCCCACCAATATTGTAAACTCTTTATCCCTCTTACCTAGCACAATGCTTTCACAGAGATGCTTAATGAGTGATTATTGAATTGAATTGAAATTTACTTGCATTAGAGAAGTGTATAAATGGAACCAGGGTTTTTTTAAAGACAATATTCATAGTTTAGATATAGTCTACCTCATAAGCATATTTATAAAGGACACATCAAAATTCTTTGCCCATGAAAAAAATTATAAAAAAATATCTTAAAAGACATATTGCCATTTATCAGTCATATACACATAATTTTATTCTCTTTTATGATTTAGTCATTAAGTCAATGATTTATTAAGTTATTAATAATAACAGCTAACATTTTTATATAGCTAGTTAAGGTTTAAAAACCACTTTTCATTTGTTATCTCATTTAATCCTCATAACAACCCGATGAGGTAGATGCTATCATTATGCCCGTTTTATAGATGAGAAAACTGAGATTCAAAGATGATAAGTGACTTGCTCAGGTTCACACAGGTAACAAGTATCTGAGTTAAGACTTGGACAAAAATCTATCATGACTCCAAGTCCACCTCTCCATTTATTACTCCATCTAGTTGCCTAGCAAGTCTGCTTACTAAGTAGATGAAGTAACCTCTATATGGCTCAAGAAACTCCCTATGTACTAACATGTTAATAGGATAAGATCTATATCACTAGAGGTGATTCATGTAATCTGAGTTCATTATCTGGTTGAATACATAGACCCTCCCACCATTCAGATCTATATAACTTTGTGACTGTAACTGTTTAGGTCCATATCATCTAAATCTTTCTCAATCATTTTGATCTGAGTCTGGATTCATTTCTAGGTCTAGAAGAGGCACTCATAGAGTAATGAAAAGACAATCAAACTTTGAGTTAGAGAGATATGAGCTCAAGTTCTCCTTGTAACATTCAGGACAAGTCACCTTACCTTTGGCATATGCATGGTGAAGCAAGCATTTATTAAACACTAAAAATGGAAATACCAAAGTAAGATTGTTCTTGCCCTTAAGGAGCTGATATTTTCCTTGGGAAATATGTGAATCAAAGGAAGATGGCAAGGGAAGGAAGGTTTGGTCAAGGCAGTCATATATCTATAATTGTAGAGCCTAAGGTAAGTAGTTTTTGTAGCATTAAAAAAAACAAGTCAGAAGCCTCAATCTACAAAATAAGATATATTTTTCCACTTGGAGAAAGAATTTTTACATGCTACTTTTCCTTTCCAAAGTATAATGAAATCAGCCACATTCCTCTGTTGACATTAATACATTGTTAATAACCTTGATACCAACAGATGTTTTTTCTAAAAATTAAATGTTCTTCTAGACTATAAGTTTTGTATTAATGTCAACATTTATCTTGACATATTAGGTACAATTCTATACCACAATCAAATCATTAGTTGTATGTTATCATTTTTCTTTCAGGGGAATGTCAAAGAAATAAAGCAAGATGTTTAATAATGTCTAATAAAACGGAGAAATGAGACAAAGATAAATCCTCAGTAATCATTTCAACTTCAAACTGAAAAAATTTGACTTTTCCTTTCAATCACATATCCAATGCTGATTTCTTATAAAGATATTTTAAGAATATACTGTAGAAACATAGATTGTTTCTGCAGATGCAAATTTTGTTATTGTCATTCAATCATTGGGTCCTAGTCTTCAAGACCCCATTTGGGATTTTCTTGGCAAAGGTCCTGAAGTGGTTTGCCATTTCCTTCTCAATTCATTTCACAGGAGAGGAACTAAGACAAACTGGGTTAAGCAGCTTGCCCCACATAGCTAGTAAGTGCCTGAGGCCAGTTGTGAACACAAGAGGAAGGGTTTTCTTCACTTCAGGTGTGGCGCTTTCTCCACTGAGTCATCTAGTTGCCCCACAGACACAAACTACCGGAGGCATTTTGCCTTGTGAGGTCATGTCAATAAGCAATTAAGCATTAATATGTGCCAGACACTGTGCTTGGTACATGGGATACAGGGAAAGCTAAAAATAGTGTCTTCTTTCAAAGAGCTCATCTTCTAATGGGAGAAGACAAAATATAAACCATCAGGTACATGCAAGCAATATACAAGGTAAATTGGAGGACACCTTAGAAGGAGGTCATTAGGACTGAGTGAAATAGGCAAAGGACTCCTGTAGAAAAGAGTCTGGTAGCTGAAACCTGAAAGTAACCAAGGAAGCTAGGAAGCATGAAGGAGATGGGAGAGCATTCTAGGTGTGGGGGACAGGTCAGTGAAAAAGTAAAGTCTGGAGATGGCATGTGCAAAGAACCACAAGGAGGCCAGCATTACTGGATCACAGAATTTGTGGGCAGGAGTGTTGTAAGAAGGCTCAAAAGATAAAAAGAGTTTAAGTTTTTAATGCCAAAAAGAGGATTTTATATTTGATCCTAGAAGAAGTAGGGAGACACTGAAATGTACCCCTGTGGTAATTGAGTAGAGGAGAGAATAGAATGGGGAGAGACTTGTCAGGCAGACTAGTCAACAGGTTAAGGTTGTAGTTCAGGTATGATGCAATAAAAACTAGAACTAGGGTTGTCTGAAGCATCAAAATAGAGAAGGATACACATATAAGATATTTTACAAAGGTAGAATTGACAGGACTTGGTAACTGATGAGATATGATTTTTAAAATTACATTTTGATTTATTTATTTATTTTAGCTTTTTGGAGGCGAGAAGGCAGGGTGATAGGGGTTAAGTGACTTGCCCACGTTCACAGGGCTAGTAAGGTGCTAAGTGTCTGAGGCCTCATTTGAACTCAGGTCCTCCTTACTCCAGGGTTGGTGTTCTATTCACTGTGCCACCAAGCTGCCCCTACAGTTTGATTTCTCACCTCTTATTTGCCCTTCATTTTTTAAGAGGACCCATGACATCACGGACAATATCTCAACTCATACATTCATTGGATTTAAGTGACAAAGAGTTGCACAAACTATTTTACTCAACTCTCTCTTCGAGAGTCATTGAAGTCCAGTGGCAAGACAGAAGTCAGTACTGTTGATAGTCCAAGATGCAATGGATGACCTTGGCATCTTAGATTCTTGACCAAGTTCTAAGTGCTCCACAAGTCCCGCTTCAACCATCTCCATGGCTCCTGGAACAAATTGTCCTTATCCACTCATTCTCCTGAAGAAGTCTTCACATGCTTGAGGGTGACATTCTCCTGACTCAACCTGGTTTAGACTGTCTGTTGAGATGGCTTACTGGGGAGTGGCCACTGCACACACTACAGCTTCTTGGAATCACAGGTGAGAAACGAATGCTGAGTAGACACTAAAGGTAGATAAGTAGCCCTGAAAAGAGCCTAGCAAGCCCTCACATGAGAGGTAATAGTCCTTCTTGAAAATACACTTTAAAGTCATATTTATGTGTATAGTGAATACAATTAATTTAAGCCCAGTTAGCACTCCTTTCTAGGATAGAATGGAAAGGTAGTAATCACTCAGAAATAAACACTGAGTAAAAGGACCAGAACTCAAATGGGTGGAACCCAACCTTTACCTGAACTGAGAAAATTCTCTCCACCAGTGGTGTCAAATTCAAATAGAAACCAGGGCCATTAATCCATATATAAGTATCCCTACAGACACATATTGATTTAGAAAAGTATGAATTAGTATTATTTATGTTGTACTGTGTTTTTATTTATATTGTTATCTTGTCCCAAATATATTTTAATAGGATTCTGGTAACACTAGCTACCCGAGGTTCTGGGGCAGTAGGTTTGACACCTTTGCTCCACACCATCTCTAACTAGTTATTATACATCATCTACCTGAAGACCTTCAGTGAAAAGGGGGATCCACTATCTCTTATGGCAATCCATTTCATTTTGGGAAAGCTATAATTGCCGAGGTTTTCTGTTATGTTAAAAGTAGCCTACCTCTCTGCAAAGTTCATCTATATTATTCCTACTACTTCTGGCTTAGAACCATAGGTTCTTGGGTGATTCCTCACTCTGTGTGCAAAGAATCTTCTGAAAATCAAAATTTTCTCAACCCTAATATATTGACTCATTTTTGTTTGTGGCTCTTGCCTTTGCCTCCTGTTTTTGGGTGGAAAGTAATGTGTGCTGGAACAGCTTTCCTGCTTTTGCTCAATATGACAGAATTCTGTTACAGATTATAACCTACCTTGGCTCGTTTGTCTAATACATATAAGGAAAAACAGATAGATCGATAAATAGGTAAACATCTGGAGATGTGACTATAAAATAAGAACTTGATATTCATGTGTAGTTTTTGAAATCTATCTCATTTTCTTAAAAATCACACTTCTTACATCTCTATAGTTTTGCCTTCATCTTCAACAGGCATTCATTACATTCCCAGTGAGTCAGTTAAAATAATTTCAAACCTAACTTTATTTGGGGGGGGGGGCAGTTAGAAGGCTCAGTAGATAGAACTCTGGGCCTGAAATCAGGAGGACCACAGGCACTAACTAGCTGTGGGATTTTGGTCAAGTCACTTAGCCTCTCTTTACCCAGGAGACAGAAAGATGACTTGGAGAGAGCATTAGGCTTGGACTCATAAAGACCTGAGCTGAAATCCTGTTTTGACCTCAAACTGTTTGACCTCAAATAGTTAATAGCTATGTGATCCTTGGCAAGTAACTTAAATGCTGTTTGCCTTAATCCACTAGTGAAGGAAATGGAAAATCATCCCAGTTTCTTTGCCAAAAAAAAAAAACCATGAACAGTATAGTCCGTGGAGTCACAAAGAATTACATACAACTGAACAACAATAATCATGTTTATCTGTATGTTGGGTTTGATAGCACTATTTGCCTCCCTAGGCTGTCTATAGAAATCATAAATATTCTATATGGACATTGACAAACTCAATTGAAGGGCTCTTTAAAATGAGAGGCATTCTTTTTAGGTGTTTAATATTCTAGTGGTTTCATTAGAAGGACTTATATTTTCATCCCTTGTTATTAACTAGAGGACTAGTGAGCTTATATCATGCCCTTCAGGTATAAAGCTGAATTTCATAACCTATTTTCAGAAAACATGATCTATGTTTATCTACCTTTCTCTATCTACCCACACTTCATTTGATGCTCTCCTCAGAGATCTTTAATATTTTATGAAACTATTTTGAGAAGCTTCAGTATTTATAATTTCAGGAAGCAAGTGTGTGTACAACCTCAAAATGAGGCTTATTTTAACTCCCTTCAATAAGAATCTTTCTAAGATGTTGATGAGTAAGAATTTAATGCCTTAACTTATTGGTCACTGCACATTCTCATTTCTACATTCAAGTGCTGTGATTCTTTACCAGGGCAAGTATCACTAGAATGATACCTCTATTAATGAAAAGAATGCATTTTAATCTCTTATATAATTATCCTGAGAAAGGTGACTTGGGATAGTGGATGGAAAGCAAGATTTAAGGTCAGGAAAACCTGTTTTCATGTTGTACTTCTGATGTATCCTGGCAGTGTGACCTTGGGCATCTTATTTAACCTCCTAAAGCCCCAGGGAGCTCTCCAAATTTAATTAAAGTGGCACTCTTCATTAGTAGAAGTTCCTCATTTATAGCTCCTGTGCTGATGAAATTAAAGCACCTATCCAAAGAAGGGAGAGTACAGAGAAGGTTCTTTCTCCAGTGCCTCCACTTCTTCACCACTCATTCTCTCCTCATCCCCTTGCCACATAACTGTTACCCTCATCATTCTTCAGTAGGTCACCAATGGCAATGATATGAATGTAGTTTGGGTCTTTTCTCTCATAATCAACCGATTTAACCATGAGAATTCTAGGAATATCATGTTCCCCTCAGGTAGGTAATCCCAGACAAGAAGAGATTTATATCTGAGCCAGAGTTGCCATTTCTCAACCACAAATGCTGACATTCCCAACTGTGACCCAGCACTGAGGAAACTGAAACAATGCCATCTTCTATGTCTATTGCCTTTGCCCATTCCTACAGTCTTGCCTTAAAGCAAGTGTCCCCTCCCCTATCTGTCATAAGTCAAAAATCACTTCCATCAAGTTAGGACCCAAATTAAATACTACTATTTTCCAAAAGGGCTTCCATTACTCTGACCCATCCCCAACTGAGAGTGATTATCCTTTCTTAAATTTTCCCATAGCATTTTGCTGAGCCTCTTGCTTTCCCTTATTCCATGATTAAAGCAGGTCTTCTTTGTATCTAACATTGTAACTCCATCACCTAAGACTAAGTGACTCGCATATAGCAGGAACTAAATGTTTGTTCAATTAAATGATCAAATCCTCTACCTAGTCATTATTCAAAGGGACTTAGTTCAAGAAGATTTGTTAATTAAGCTCTCATTGAACTGGTTGAGTTGTGAGCTATTTTTCTGGGTGAATTAGGTCACCTTTGTTTGTTCTCCAGATTCCTTGTGCTACAAGTACTTGAGGTGCGGGTGTTACTGAATTATATCCTGAAATTAAGGTTGTGCCTACACGCATGAAATATTTTAAATGAGTTTTTTTGTTTTTGTATCAGATTATTCAACTGATTCCAAGTAAATATTTTAAAAACTGAACACTTTTACCACCATTTTTTCTACCCAATTTCAGTGTGTAGACAGAGATTTATAGATGTTTTGCAAATATATTCACTTTTTGTAATTAGATTTTTTCAGCTATTATTCATGTATTGGATTCAGTAGTAAACACAATATATTAAATTAAAATCTTGCTTTTGTTGGTTACATTGTAATATTTAAAATTATATATGTATATACTCCTATATGTATGTATATGTATATATGTATGTGTGAGCATTTGCATGTAGTAAGTGGATATGTACCTACATACCTACATCCATAGATAGATGGATAGACAGACAGACAGACAGACAGACAGACAGATAGATAGATAGATAGATAGATAGATAGATAGATAGATAGATAGATAGATATACACTTACGTATTATATCAATGGTAAACCATTGCAGGATTAATGTACTTCCTTCATTGGTGCAAACTCATACCCTCCAAACACCAATAATTACAATTATATTTCTAGATATGACTTTTTGGTATATAAAATTGCATGACCATTTAGAAATTTAAATGACTGATGAGAATTTTTACTTTTCTTTCAAAAATTTTGTGAAATTTAGATATAATCATATATACATATGTGTGTGTGTGTGTGTAGAATCATTGTGTGTATGTGTATTTCTAGCCATTGGTTTATGTTGTATATCTTTTCAAGTTTTAGGATAAAGGACAATAAATTCAGATCTTTTTAAATGGCATTTGGACTTAAATTCTCTAGCTAATTCTCCCTTCAACATAATTATGTGCATTCCTCTCTTAGAATGAACATCAGATCTTTCCCTAGTAGACTACATCTATATGATCTTTTGACTATAAGTTGACTCTAGATAACTAGATATTTAATTGGTTAAATCATTTAATATTTATTGAAAATGATGTTTTTGCCTAGAAATTGTGGCACATTCCTGAAACCTCAATTGTTGAAAAGGATGAGATGGACAGATTTCTTGAGCTCAGACATTCAGAGATACAGCAAGTTAAAATACCAAATGTTTATCTGAAATAAGTTCAGAATTAATGTGAGGAGTCCCCCCCAGGTTTGGTTGGCCACTGGGTTACCTAAGAAAGGGTAAATTAAAATGCATCAGAAAATGGAGGGGTTCAAACCTCCCTTACTAGAGGAATACCAGGCTCGTGAATATCTCCTGAATTTCAAACCTGGGTGAGAATTAAAGGAACAGTATTTAAATACACATATGTGTGTATACATGACTCTATATAAATCTTTATCATCATATAGACATATAATATGTATATATAGTGTCTATGATTATGTACATATATAAACACATTGTGTATGTGTGTATATTATACACACACGCACATACACACACTTTTTCTTCCTTTGCCTGACACGTGATGCTGATTCTCCCCGTGTTTTCCATACTACTAATGAAGAAGAATTAAAAACTACATAACACTTAAAAAAATATAACAACCCATTGGCTCCTGTTACTGTGATTTACTACTTTGAATAATTTTTACAGATCTATAACATAATCTTATGTATGTTTTGGACATTACAAACTTTGTGCCTTGTAGTATATGGATCTAGTCCAGATGAAATATTTTACAGCCCAGAAACTCACTGTTCCTCTTCTCCTCCATTTCTTTGTTTTTTACCTTTTTTCTCTGTATCTTTCTGTCTGTGTCTCACACATGGTAATATATTAGGAATCCATATGCAATATTTTCTTCTCTACACCTGAGATGAATGAAAACCCAGAGATACAGAATTTCTGGATAATTTGCAATCACTTTAGTAAGCTAGACAGCAATCAAGAAATTGCTGGTCAGTAGTTGTTTTTTTTTTTCTTGGTAACCACAGATGCCAAGGGAGAACCTGAATTGCCCTAAATCCCTTGCGGAAGGGAACTTCCTTAACAAGTAAAAGTCAGCTCTGATTGGTCAACATTTAATAAGAAGGCTGACTTAAAGTCATTAGCTCCTCCTGCTGAGAACATGAAGCATCAGCTTTAAGGCATCTGTGTAAGAGGAAGTCTTCTCCATCAGCACCTCTGTAACTATTTTCTCTTTCATGAACTGAGTTGTGCTAAACTCTAATGGAGGGGACCAAGGAGAGGGAGTTCTTTCAGGCAAAAGCTTGCCCAGGCTGATTCTGCTAATACTCTAAACAGAAATTAGTACTCCCATTTGGGTAGAGCCCAATTGCCCAACTAACTAGCCTGTGTCTTGAGAAATAGGACCAAATCTCATTACTTGGCCATGTCCTTCAGTGATTGACTGACCTTTTTGGAATTTGGTTTTAAAAGAGCTAAAAGGAAAAGGGCGGATCACAATTCATAATTAGTCATTAATATAATGATATAATACTAATTTCTCCCACACCATGCCAACATTTCTATTTAGTTGAGAGCTATTTTTCACAGTGAATAAAAAATAGACCCCCAATTAGGTAATTGTGTTTTTTTCTTTTTTGTTTGATCATCTTTCCTTCCTTCCTTCCTTCCTTCCTTCCTTCCTTCCTTCCTTCCTTCCTTCCTTCCTTCCTTTCTTCCTTCTTTCCTTCCTTCCTTCCTCCCTTCCTCCAAGATTCAGCTCAGTTAAATGTAAAGGCACTTCATCAATTAGAATTCCCATATAAGTAGGACAGATAATGTGTGTGTTCAGTCAATCAATGGCCAGTCAATTGATTTAATACACTGTTAATACTTCTTTGCCCACCTTAATCACTTGTTTATTTAATTGCCTTGATTAGAGAAACTTAACACACCAAAAAGGTGCTGTTGCTGTTGTTAGTTTTGTTCTGTTTTAGATATTAGCCTTGGTAGCAGTATTTAAGACTGGGATTAGAGCTAAAAAAGGCTTTAAAGGTCTTTTAGCCAAAACCCTTAACAGATGAAGAAATTGAAGAACAGGAGCATATTACATGATTTGTCCAAGGATACACAAGTAGCAGCTAGATGAGCACAGTGGGAAGAGTGCTGGGCCTAAAGTCAGGAAGACTCCTCTTCCTAAGTTCAAATCTTGACTCAGACTCTGGAAAAGTCACTTAACCTTGATTCAGTTTCCTCATCTACAAAACGATCTGGAGAAGAAAATGGTAAACAACTCTAAGATCTTTGCCAAGAAAAGCCCAAGTTGGGTGATGAAGAGTTGGAGGTGATTGAACCAACTTAACAATAAGAAGCAGCAGTGACAGAGTAAAGACTGGAACATGGGATCTTGGATTTTGTGCCCCATGTATTTAGTAGAATATAGATGCCTAATAAGTGTTTGTTAACTGATTGACTGACTCAAAATTCAGTAATATTTTTATTGCACATTGCTTCCTTCTTCTTTCCTTTTATTGCACATTCTTATAAAGAAGATCACGTGAGCTCACTTAACTGCACAGACTTACACATAAACAATGAACTTCATGACTAAAGATCAAATTATGTTGAGTGCTCAGTTTGGACCTTGATTAACTCCCCAAACTCTTCTATTTTTCAAATTCCCATGGGGGGACATTTCAGGGACATTAAAAACAGAAAGCGGGAATACAGCTGCACAATAGGCCAAAATATGATTCAAAAGACCCGTTAGCCTTTGTTTGCACCCATGGCAGCCATTCCTGGGGGAAGCATAGCATTTTTTTTGTTTCTTTTCTTTTTTTAATGAGAAAAATGGGTCCCCACTAAAAACTAAATTCACTGAGATTTAAAAGGAGACAGTGCAAGGACTGAGAAGTCTTTATGTAGAGTATCTTCATCTAGAAAGAATCTGGGAAAGATTTCTGTTGACTCTAAAATATAAAGATTGCCTCATATCATTGTATTATATGGTGAGAGAACTATTTTTCATAATTAAAGAAGTTTTAATTTATGAATATGTGACCTTGATGTGTAGCCTTGAAGACACAGGAAATACAAAGTCTTTCTGGTCAGGTCTCCTTTAAGAGTTGTTATCACATGACAATGGAATGCTGCCTTTCAGTAATTAATTTTGGAGCAACTTTGAGAATGCACATGTGCTGTTTGTGTTGATGTTTGGAAATCTACAGTGAATTTGCATAGCTAACTGGGTAGAATTTAGAATATTGATATGTCATAATTATATTACCCCTGTAGTTAAATAAGACTTCAAAATCAATTTTGTTTGAATCTATAACTAAACAAGAATCTGTTATATATATATATATATTTATATATATATATATATGTCCTATGGGTGCTAGCATTTACTTATGGACCTCTACTAAAGGAGAAGCTATCAGAGAAGTCAGATTTTCCTGATTCCAGGCCCAACACTATCTGCCATGCCACCAAGCTGTACTGCATAACCTTGGACAATGTGATAGATCTAATCATTAGAAAGCATTTTTAGAGGGAATTAGGTTGACAATAGATAGAGCACTAAGCCTGTATTCAGGAAGTTAAAAGTTAAAGTTAAAATATGGCCTCAGAAACATACTAGCTGTGTGATCCTGAACGAGTCATTTAACCTCTCTCTGTCTGAGTTTCCTAATCTATAAAATCAGAGCACCTGGCTCTCCTTAGATGAGGATCAACTAAGCTAATATTTACAAAATATTTCACACAATGATTGGCACCTAACAGTCTGTTATTAAATATTTGTCCCTGTGCCTTTTTTCTCAAATCGTATTAATTTTTCCTATTGGCAACATCCACCCCATTGAATCTCATTCAGTCTTCTATACCCAAACAGAAAAAAAAAATTACTCTCTCACCAATGTGAAATCCCCTTCAAATACTT